>VXBX01001138.1:104861-234349 GCA_013400415.1 Scytalopus superciliaris
AGTAAACATTGGCCGCTCGCCACCGGCGGGCTGGCCCCGGCCAGCGCCTGCTCGCCCCGCTCGGGGCTCCGGCCGCCGCATCTATTCCAGCCTCTCTAAGCTGTAATTAATCGTCTGCATCTTTCCAGCGTCGGGAAAGCCGCTTAGTTGCGCGGTTCTGAAGTAGCAGGGATTCGAGAATAGAAAGGAACGGAGCTCGGCGCTTTCCCGGCGCGTTTCTACTTCTGGAAAAGTATTTCAGGCTTGGCTTTCCAGGAGCGGAGTGGGAAAAGCATGCATCGGATTACGAGCCCACTTCGCTGCTTGATTAGGGCACAATGGGCTGTTTGTGATCCGCTGCGCTCGAATTCCTTAGATTTATAAATACACACACGGCGGCTCCCGCTCGCCGCCGGCCCCGGGGTGCGGGATGAGGGATGCGGTATGTGGGATGAGGGACCGCCAGCCCCCCGGGTTGCGGATTGCGGGACTTCCCGCACAGGACAGTCGGGGAGAGCGAGCCCCCCTCCGTACCCGGGCCAGGGCTGCGGATGCCCATCCCGTGGGGCCGGGATGCCCGGGATGCCCGTCCCGCCGGGCGCGGACGGAGGCACCGCACGGGTCCGTCCGGCCCTGCCGGGACCCGCCAGGTTCGGCAGCCCCCGGTGGTCTCGGCCTCATCTCCCTCCCGGAGGGCCAGCCGGTGTCGGGGGGGATGCCCCGGGGGATCCCGAGGAGCTGCCCCGGATCCCGGAGCTCCCGCCGGCTCGGGCAGGGTGGGCAGCGCTGCCCCTGCTGTACACGAGCCTGCCGTGGGGGTTCTGCTCCCGAACAGCGTTTGCTCCGCGTGGAGCTGCGGAGGTTTTAGGAGCTGTGGAAGGGTCGCTGGGCACAGCGTGTCCCCCTTGGCCGCTCCTGTTTCCCAAGCCTTGCACCCGGCCGGTGCACAGTGGGAAGGGAAGCGGCTCTGCCTCCCCAGCTCCTTTTTTTGCTGTCAGAGTTAACACTTAAGGCTTTTTTTGTGATGCTGGGATAATCACTTTAGGCTTTTTTATAGAGATGTCTCTATGAAAACTAAGCAAATAGCTCCTTTAATAGACTGGAGAGCATGCTGTCATTTATCAATCAATCCCTTAAGGAGAAAGAGCTATTTCCAGAAAGCATGGAATAGTTACACAAATCCTACCCATGTCCAGTACCCGAGGATTTTTGTGGCTGTGCTTCTAGTACCAGACATCAACTCAGCTATCCTGTCCCATTTGTCTTTTGCAAATGACATTACTAAAAATTGTACAAATGGCTTGCCTTGTTTGATAATATTTCTCTTCTGCAGCCCAAGACTCATTTGCAGAGCCCTCCTTGGGCAGGCAGCTCTGGGGACTTGGAGGCTTTTAAGTCTCTTAAGTGGATTTGATGCTGGGATCAGAATTAATCTGGGATATTTATGGCAGAGTTGTATTGCTTTGAGGCGTAGCCTGGGGGCTTAGTGGGGAAGCTGGGAGACAGCTCTCTGCGTCTGGCTGTGCCCCTGGCCCACGTGCAGGGCCGGGGGAGCCACATTTTCAGGGCCACCTTCATGTGAGGAGCACTGTTGCCCCTTCCTCCCCCCAAATGGTCCCGTGTCATCCCACTCCCCATGTGGGGAGGGAGCCCCTTCTTGTGTCCCGGTGGCCCTGCTTTGCTGGGTGGGTGGGTCACATCGTGGCTGTGTGGGACAGGGGCTGGCCCTGTGGCTGGTGAGGCCCCAGGCTGTCCAGGAGCAGGGACAGAACCATCCACAGCACCAGTGGATTTGACTGGATACCAAAGATGGAGGAAGTCTCCAACTTGGAAAATAAAGAATAAGCTTGTTTTAAAGTCTCCTCCCAGCCCCACAGTTACTGTGACTTTCTGACAGCCCAGCCTGCAGGCTCTGGGTGTCTGTAGCTTCCCATTCAGAAGCTCAGTCTCAGTTTCCCCAGAATTAAATGTCACGTGCATCTTGTGCATGTTTGGGTGGGGAATAAGGATCCCTTGTTTGCTGAAGTTCAGTGTCAGATGCCAGTGATGCTGACATGAGGATCCCTCGTATTAGGAGACAAGTGGTGTGTCTGCCTTGTTCTCTCCTGCCCCAGTGCACAGATCTCCCAGTCCTCCTTCCAGAGGCAGTTTCATGCCTAAGCAGCATCAGTGACCACTGCTCTTCCTTAGTGCTCAGTATTTGAAAGCTAAAGTGACTGGAATCCTTTTCAAAGAAAACTGGGCTTCTCTGAGTCAAATACAGTGAGAAATCAGTGCTTTCAGACGTTGGCTTCTACCTTGACTTGAGTAGCTTCCCCTTACTTATCTCAATCAAGTTAAAACTGTGCTGCTGGTAAGAGAGCCTGGTAAGAGTGTGAGCAGGAGGGAGGGAAGAGTTGTCTGCTAAGACAGAGCCATCTGAGCGAGCTGTTGTTTGCAACTTGGTCTAAATTCTGCACCTGGCCTGACTGGTTTATTTTTAAATAAAGCTAGGGCTGGTTTTGTTCCTTGGGGGGAAACAGCCATAATTTGGAGCTGTGAGAAACCCTCCCTGTGCTGAGAAGATGCTCCCAGCCGAGGTGTCCCTGGAGCAGTGTAGTAAGTGGCAGTTGTTGCTCTGGTGACAGTCACATGTGAAGGCTGTGTTGTGCCCTACATAGATCGAGCTTGTGACTTTGCATGTCGCTGCTGGCACTGCTGCTGCCCCTGCCACAGCCTCAGCAGGAAGCCAAAGATTGCATTAGTATAGAGACCAGCCTGCCTTCTTTTTCCCTCCAGAGATGTCCTTTGCTGAGACAGGCTGTTCAAATGACGTAAATCCTATTTCGCTGCCTGCGCCGCTCCTGAACAGCAGCTTATTTTTGTTTGCTGGAGTGAAGTGGGGGGATCCAGCATCTCTTAAAGTAGGCTCGTGTTTGGGCAAGCTTTTGCTTTCTCTGCTTTCTTGGCAGCAAGGATGGAGATGAAGTGCTGTTGTTGGGTCCTGTTTCTCCATCAGCTGCGTAGGAAAGTGGGATCTGTGGCTGGAAGCCTGCAGGAGAAGTGCAGTTATTACTGGGAGATGCATTTCTGTTTGTTTAGCTTGTTCGGCTCATGAAGAATATATTTATGTGCAAGCACATCCAGAATGAACATTTTACTGCCACAGGGGGCTGTGTGTTCCATCAGGATGGGATGGGGTAATTCTGGCATTGGGCAGGAACTTGCATCTCCAAATAGCTTAAAATACCCTGTTCACTTGATTTTCAGTCCATGACAGGAATGGTGTGACTGCTGAGCACTGAGAATGAGGGTGTGGCACTGAAGGGAGTGCTTCTGCTTTTGGAGCACTCATTTTGGTGTCATTAGTGTGATTTGTGGAGCAGCAGATGGGTGAGCATCTCTTAGAACAGGCATTTGTTGTTCTGGCAGGCTGCAGGAAATCAATAGTGTGAAGATGTGTAATAAGTTGTGAACTTGCTAACTAAACTCAACTAAATTATTTTGGGTCTCTGAAATATTGCCAAATTCCTGTACTTAATATCTGTTAAATGTTCAGCTAAATGATAACATGCAAAGAAAAATTCATTTGAAAATTGATGTGCACTGTATGATCAATAAAGCAAGGCGGGGGCAAAAAGCACAGTGATGGCAGAACAGTGTGCTCGTATCAGGAAAGTTCCTGGGAAGTCAGAGGAGGGAGAGGAGACATGGTCCATAGAGAGAACAGCAAAAACATCTGCTGTTTTGAGAGAGGGCAACCAGTGCAGCAGAAAGTAACCCATCCTGTAATGTAATGGGTTTAAAGATGGTTTCAAAACTTGAGGTAAATGTGTCCCATTTAAAACAGACCGGTCCTAAGGAATTGCCAGACTCAGTGGATCTGGAATCCATCTCTGGTAAAGCCTTTCATTCTGCTGACACAGAATGCAGCTTTTGAGCTTCCCAACTTTGGAGTTGTGTTCTGAACTCTAAGAACAAAGTACGTTGTCCTGCTTGTTAATACTTTGATGGTCCTCCTTACGAATTCACTGTCAAGGAAAATAAAAAGCACTTCCAAAGATCTGCTTTTGGAAAAGATTTGGCAACATCCATGGGTCCTGGGTGCTCAGTGAGCAAATGAGAGCTGCTGTAATTACCCTGAGTCAAGTGTGTGTCTGAAGGATCCTCTTCCCCCTCTCCCAAGAACCCTCACCCCAGACACGCCTGGCTGTGATGCTCTGAGCACATACATGTGGTTCATGGGTGCTCATCCCAGCAGTGCAAGGGAAGCCCCTTACCCAGCCCTTACCAGCAGTATCAGCCTGCTAGTTGCTACCAGAAGACAAAGTGTGCTGGCCTGTGTGAAACAAGGCCCCCAGACTCAAGCATCTCCATCCTTAACGCCTCACAAGTTACTCTGGTGCAATGTCATCATGAGGCAAAGGCCTTTGGGTCAACCACAGAATCAGTGTATTTGTCAATGCAGTAGCTCCCGCGTGTCAGTAAGGTCCATTTTTACATTTCTAAATGGAATTAGAGGGATGGTACTGACCAGCTTCCTGCAAACCTGGGGTTGGGGGAGCCTGAGCAGACCTGGACTGCATGGGGCTCCTGGAGAGCTGGGCTTCCTGATGAGGGGGGGATGCTGGACTTTGTCCCTGGCCACCTAAAGTGATAAACCTTTGGGAAGATGGAAAGTACAGTCAATGCACATTGCTGAATCTGACTGGCAGCCTTCTTGTCCTGCCTGTTTTCCTGGGAAGACAAATCTCCATCAGTCCTTAGGGAAAGTGTCTTCTGGCAAAGAGTAAGTTGCAGCTCTTTTGAAAACCTGAAGCAAAACACATCACACCCAAAGAAGAATCTTGAGAAAGAGCTGGTTTGAGGGCAGATCAGAGAAGCTCAGAGCAAAAAAGAGAACAAGGCATTTCAAGGTGTTTTCTTACAGCATGCTGATGGGGAATAAATTATTAACATGGAAATAGTAAATTCTTAAATCCTTCTTGCAAGTAGCATCTCAGAGAGCTTAATTTCATCTTTTACACCCAGCAGAACTAGGGGGCTGTTATTCATGTGCTGGTCAGTGATGCTGAACTGAACAGCTGTGCTCAATTCAGTGTCATGCCAGACCATGGCTTTTAGTGCCATGGAAAGTGTCCCTGGAGGACTTCCTCAAGGCTATGAGGCTGGTGAGGAGCAGCCTCGGTTGCTCCCTCTGCACTCCCAGCTCTGACACTGTTTAATTTGGTGTTTCCCTGAGTGGCAGAGCTGTGCAGACCCTCAGAGCATCTCAGTACACCGAATTTACAGTTTAATTTGGTGTTTCCCTGAGTGGCAGAGCTGTGCAGACCCTCAGAGCAGCTCAGTACACCGAATTTACACTTTAATTCGGTGTTTCCCTGAGTGGCAGAGCTGTGCAGACCCTCAGAGCAGCTCAGTACACCGAATTTCCCTGGAGTTTATGGCTCAGTTGGGGTCACAGTCCCTAATTTGGGGTGAGTGCCCCTAGAGCAGGCAGCCTGTACCCAGGTGAGTTAAGTGTTTGCTGCTTGGAGCTTTTCTCTGTCTGGGGCTCCTGCATGCAGGTGCAGGGAGGTCACCTCGTGCCATTCCCCAAGGAGGTGTGTGGGAAGCTGCTTAGGTAAGTGGATTTTGCAGGTCAAAAGTAATTCCTGATGTGCAGCCCACACTTGCATTATTCTAATTTGATCCTATCATTCCGACTCACACCCTCTCTGTGATGTTAATTCCACCTTTTTTGTGCCTTGCAGTCTGCAGATACTTTCAGGCTGTACCTGCCAGCGCTCCTGCCTTTCATCTTAGCTCAGCGAGCCCGGGAATGAGGTTGTCATAATTCCCTCTGCCCAGATCCTTGCCTAATTGCAGTGTTTTTCTCAGCAGAATCGTTGAACTGGAAACTGAGACAATCACCGGGCTGTGGTACAGCAGAGCACTGTGGTTTGGAGATGTGTATGAACCCACCCTGCTGCCTTTGGGCAGCTGTCCCTCATGGGGGCTGCTTTTTCTCCCACCCCCATTCCTAAGGGACTGCTCTGCACGTCCTGCATGGCGTTTCCTTGGAATACTAGAATTCCCAGCTTTCTGTGCTGCAGTGGGAGAAAGGCTGGTTTGTAACTGGAAACCTGGCTAGGAATTGTTGCTGTGAATGGCCATTGCCCCAGTGTGGTGATTAAGGACAGAAGCAGGAGTAAGAAGTGTTTCTTCAGGCCTGTCTGTGACCTGAGGTCTGCCCTGGGCAGAGCTGAGCACGGGTAATGATTGCTCTCTTACAGTTAATGATCATCTCTTAATAGGCTGCTCAGAGGTTTGGGTGAAAAATCATCATGTTTGATACCACATTTCAGACAAGCAAGTTGGGTTTTTTTAAATCCTGGGTGACTTTGTGGCTATAAACCAACTTGTCTGAGTTTAATGATATTTGTATGGTTGGTGGCAGGAAAAACTAATAATGTCAGAATAGAATCAATCACAGACTAGTTGGGGTTGGAAGGGACTTAAAGCTCATCCGGTTCCATGAGCAGGGACACCTTCCACTAGCCCAGGTTGCTCTAAGACCCATCCAACCTTGGACACTCCCAGGGATGGGGCAGCCACAGCTTCTCTGGGCACCCTGTGCCAGGGCCTGCCCACCCTCACAAGGAGGAATTCCTTCCCAATATCCCATCTCTCCTTGCCCTCTGGCAGTGGGAAGCCATTGTCCCTTGTCCTGTCCCTCCATCCCTTGTCCCAAGTCCCTCTCCAGCTCTCCTGGAGCCCCTTTAGGCACTGGAAGAGGCTCTCAGGTGTCCCCAGAGCCCTGCCCTCTCCAGGTGAGACCCCCAGCTCTCCCAGCCTGGCTCCAGAGCAGAGGGTGCTCCCAAGTGGCCAGGATATTTCAGCAGAGTGAACGCTGCCGAACAGAGCAGCTTTCACAGCAGAACGTGACAAGCTGAGTAATAGATTTTTATCCCAGCCAGGCATGGGAATGTGTCTTTTCGTTTCTCAGACTGTGATTCTGGAGGGAATCTCGTCCCTCCCCATCCCAAAGCAGCACTTTGGGCTCAGGGTCTGTGCTCCCTCTGCTGGCTCTGCTTTAAATCGCTCACCAGGTTGGTACCAAGGTGGTTAGTTATAGACCTATATAAAAGTACGTATGTAGTGGAGAATCTGCCTTGGAATGGCAACAACTATACTACTTCTGCATCTCTCCAAATGTTAGAAAGGCTCCTATGAATGCAGCTCAAGGGCTCATGAGTTAAGTTTTGTCTTAAAGTGCAGAGATAAACTTTCTTTTCAAGCATTTTAAAATATTCACAGGAAAGAAATTACTCTGCTGCAAGGCATCTGTGTAGACTGAGTGAGTCTTACTGCTGTGCTAGATAAGAAAAATGCTGCTACTGAGGAGCTCTCTATAGCAACTGATTGAAATATAATATACATTATTTGCATGTTAATAAGATTTCTACTCAGACTTCCCCAACAAACACAAGTGGAGACAAAGACATACATGTAATACATCTCTGACTGCACCACAGCAATTCAGATCTACCAAGTGTAAATAGCACTTTACTCTGAATAATGAGGAAATAAAGCAGCAGAAGGAAGGTGGAGAAGCAATGTTCCTGGCCTTCTTCAGAATCTGGGATGCAGCTGGGAGCTGATGTTTGTCAGGGTTTCTCCCTCTTTGCTGGATTTCTCCTGGCTGAAAATGACTGCAGGAGACCTGGGAGCTTTGAATGGCTCTTTTTGGGCGTGGGCCATGGAGCTCCAGGGTGAGCAGGCTGAAGTTCAGTGCCCAAGCCAAGACTCCAGCCAGCAAGCACCTCTCCCTTCTCCCAGGCTGCAGGAACTCCCTGACAGGAGGGGGTACCCAGGTGGGGTTGGTCTCTTCTCCCATCAGCCAGCAACAGGACAAGAGGGCACAGGCTTAAGCTGTGCCAGGGGAGGTTTAGGTGGGATATTGAGAAGAAATTTTTTGCAGAGAGAATAATCAGGTACTGGAATGGCCTGCCCAGAGAGGGGGTGGATTCACCATCCCTGGAGGTGTTTAAGATGAGACTGGATGTGACACTGAGTGCCGTGATCTGGTAACCACAGGGGTGTTGGATCAAGGCTTGATGATCTCAGAGGTCTTTTCCATCTTAGCTGATTCTGTGATTCTGTGAACTGGCCGTGCCCATCTCTGCAAACTGACCCCTCAGAGGTGTTGAATGGACCAGCTGGACTGTCAGGTGGTGTTTGGTAATCACCTCAAAGGGGCAGGCTTGGAGCTCTGCAGGGTCTTGGCCTGGAACACTCAGGAAAGGCTTTAGGCTAATGAGCCCCTTCCCTGCAGAGTGTGGCCATGGCTTCACAAACACATTTTCAAGGAAAAGAGAGACTGACCATTTAATGTTTTTGCTCTAAACAGCTTTCAGACGAACTTGACCAACACTTGTGTGTGCTGTGACAGTGGAGAGCTAATCCAGCTGCTTAGTTTCTGCAACTGTGCCTCTATTCTTATATCTAAAATTGAGGTGCAGACTTCAGTAGCGTGAGGTCTGTGTGTGCTGACATGACTGTGGATCAAGGTGAAAGAATTTCACTGATTGAGCTTTGTGCTACTGTGAACCAGCACTTAAAAGCATCAGTTCAGGATCTTACTTGGTGTTTGTAAAATACCATATTTTGGGTTTGGCAGCCTCTGCTGGGTAGATGGAGTTGTCTAGCAGTTCACAGAGTCACAGGGTGGTTTAGGTTGAAAGCGGTGTCAAAGCTCATCCAATCTTTCCACTATCCCAGGTTGCTCCAAGCCCTGTCTAACCTGGTTTTGGACACTTCCAATGATCATCAGCCAGTTCTCCTAAAGGAAAGCACCAGAGTGAACAATCCCTACTCACAATCCAAAGCTCCTGCCAGTGTCAAACCAGTGTGCACCAAGCTGTGGATTTGTAGAAGTTTGAATTACTGGCAAACAACTGAGATGGTTTTATCATGCTTTTTGTTTATTGAGAATGATGCTAAAATGGCTATTTGTGCCACTTGCTGTTCATTTTCTCTAATTTTCAAGCTCTTTAAGTTCTGTAGAACAGATCTTTCATTTCACTGTGTTCAGACCTCTGATCAAATCCCAACTCCTGGGAGGATTTTAGTGTTCTTCTGTACTTTTCCCCTGTGGGAATCATTGTGGGGCCCAGGATGTGTGAAAGCTGTTCCATGAAGTTAATTACAGATGACACAGTTTTGTGCTTGCTGGATTGGTTCAAAGTTAGGAGAGTTGAACACTATGTACTGCTTCTGCTTAATCAGCTGGTGACCTGAGGGGGCCAACATGCTGCCTTTCCTCAAAGCTCTGATGGCTCCTGTGTGCTCTCTACAATTCGGGAAGGCAGGAGGAAGAATCCAGCTTGGATTCCTACAAAAGACTTTCCAGTCCTTAAGATTGTTGCCTCAGTTGATTTATTGTGGAAATCATCTTTAAAACTCGCAGGAAGTGAATTCCATCACTGCAAGGATCCCTGTGTGACAGCCTGAGTTATTTTGGAGCTGCTGCAGTGAAGATGGGGTGTCCCTGGGTTGGGGTTCCTCAGAGATGGCTTTGGGGATCTGCTTGGTGGAGTCTCATGGGATAAAGTCCTGGAGAGAAGAGGGGCCCAAGAAAGCTGGTTGATATTCAAGGATCAGCTCCTCTGAACTCAGGACAAATCCCGACAAAGAGGAAGTCAGGCAAAAATCCCAGGAGGACTGATCGATGAACAAGGAGCTCCTGGACAGTTGTGGGCACAAGAAGGAAACTGCAGAGGGTGGGAGCAGGGGCAGTAGCCTGGGAGGGGCACAGAGAGCCTGTCCCAGCAGCCAGGGATGATGTCAGGAGAACTAAAGCCCTGGTAGAATTAAATTGGGCCAGGGATGTCAAGGGCAACAAGAAAAGCTTCTATGGGTATGTCAGGGATAAAAGGAAGAGTAGGGAAAATGTGGGCCCTCTCCAGAAGGAAAGAGGAGACCTGGTTATCCAGGACAAGGAGGAGGCTGAGGCTGTGAGGGGCTTTTGTAACCAAGGAGAACTCTCTTTGAAGTTCCAACAGCATTTAAATTGGGAGAGCAGTGGTTGATTATCCCTGAATTAATGAGACAGGGCAGCAGTCGATGGAGAGCATCAGCCAAGTCCTCTGTCACAGGGAGAAGCTGATGGGGAATCCTTGCCCCCTGCTCAGGGGGGGCACTGGGGCACGGCAGATCTCAGCAGTGGGCTCCACACTCTTGGCTCAGTAGCCCTCAGTCTCTCCTTGGGGCTGGTTACAGATAAGGAATGGGAGAGTTTAGGGTGAGGTGGGCGTGACCTCTCTCGCCTCACTTGTCCAAGTGACCTGTATTTCAGAGGGTCACTGCAGCACCACTGTGTTTGTTACTGTCTTCCCATGGCTGTGATGGGTCTCTGCTCACGCTTGGGGAATAGAAAATCCTCTGTTTGTTTGTCTTCTGTGTGCTATTAATGGTCTTGGAAATACAGCAAAATGTCAAGGATGTATGTGAATCACTCCAGACAAATGACTGTCTTCCAATTCAGGTCCAAGCTTGTGCCATCAGTTTGCATTGCTGAGCTCTCAGTGCGGTTTCTGAATTTAGAAAGTTATATTTCACTAGAATGAAGATTTCTTGTTTTAATTGACAAGCCAAAGGAAAGTCAAAGCAATTCTAGTGCATTGCAGTGGACAGCAGTATTCTTTTAGCATGGTTTCTTGGTAGGACAGGCACACAGCAGAACCTGAAGGGCTTGCAGGACTTTTGTGTTCGCTTGAAGCTGTGATTGGTTCCCATGTCCGCCCTGGCAATGCAGAGCAGGTGCATTCCTTGGATGCACTCTGGAATGCACTCCTTGATCCCGTGCTGGCAGCTGAGCTGTGCAGGAGCCACGGGCACTCTGTGCCTGGCATTGGAGTGAAAGCTCCACATCTCCAGGTGGGGTATCCTGCCCTGTGTCCTGTGCCCAGCCAGGCCCTCCCCTCCCCTCCCAGCCCGCAGTGCAGGGGGATGTTGTGCTTGTGCTGAATTCAGAGGCACCTCTTGCAATTCCGGGCACGGCGGCTGCAGTGGAGGGATTGCAGGGCAGAGCTATCATTCTTCTTCATTCTTGCTGCTTACTTTGCTACATTCACTTCATCTTCCTTTCACCTCTGAATTCAGAGTAGGAACAGCCTCAGACTACATTCTGCTTGATAGCCTTTTGTTCCCTTAATGGTTTCCTGAGGAGGCAGGCTTGTGTTCCTCCAGAAATCTGAGCATTGTTATTCAAATCCAAAGCAACTTGATATATCATCACTTTAAATTCCTGACTTGAGTCCAGGATCCAAGGGCACCGTGGACCCCAGAGGTGTATGTGTGGGATGTGCTGTATTTTAGGCTGGATTTCTGTAAGTTGTGCAGTGGTGTCCTTTGGTTGTGAGCAGATGAGGCTGTATATGTGGAAGGTCCTCATGGTGACAGCAAAGCAAGAATTGACAGCTGTGGGAACATCCCTCTGGGGTTTTACTTACTACAGGGAGTGATGATTAATGGCTGTGTTGTGGTGGGTTTTGACTTGTTCCTTGTATTATATAGACCCTTTGCAGAAGTGTTTGATGTGGTTTTCAAGCTGGAGAAGGTGTGTGCACTTCAAAGAACATCTGCTTTAGTCTGTCCTTCAGTGTGCTTGGCTTTGTTTGACCTAGGCAGGACTGTGGCTGGGGGTTCTCAAACCATCTCTGTAACTGGCAGTAAAACCTACTGCTGAACCCAAACATGTCATGTCTGTCTGGATTGTTTTGAAGGCAGAAATGGCCTGTATCATCTCCCATTCATGCACATGACTTGGGGAGGTGTGTGGTGCCATAATGGGTAGCATGCCCTGGTTACAGGAGCACAGAAGGGTTTTGTCTGACCATTGCTGTTCCTTCCTGGAGCTGATGTCCCTCACTGAGGCCTGAAGAGCCAGGCATTGCAGTGCAGGGGTCAGGCTGTGATCTAATGCTAATGAACCAGCTGGATTTGAATAAGGTAAAAATCTATATTCAGCTTTCAGGCTTGATTCTATTTTAAGCTTTTAATTGAGTCCTCCACTTCTTGAGTGCTTGAGGTTGTCATGTGTTGAGAGAGTGACTTTGTCTTGCAGAAAAGAAGAAAACTGACTGTTTCCAGTTTGCTGAGGTTGTGACACCAGTGCTGGTCCAGTGTTGGTGCTGACATGGAACACTCCCCCTGCCTGGTGGGCTGTGTTTGGGGGGTCAGTGGCTGTGCCACTCAAGTGTTTGGAGATGTAGGTGCCAATGGTGGGAGGGAGGAGAGTTTGTAGTGCAAGAACTTACCTGTGAACTTCTTCCCAAATGGCTTGGGCAGAGGAGTTGGAAGGCAGGGATCTGAGGCTGGATGTAACTCAGTGGCTATTCCTTGCACTGCAAGCAAAACTGTAAAAGGGTGGTGAGAACAACCTTACATGGGGTGTGTGAGGCCTCTTGAATCCAAAGTCAACAGTTCTTGCTCATATTTATAACTGGTGATGTGAAACTCAACTGGCCAGTGCCAAGCCCCAGTGCCAAGCTCCTGCTGGAGATGGGCCACCCCTCAATGCTGGTTCAGTGATGTGCAGGAAACTGGGGACTGAAGGAGGGTAGGTAGAGAAATTAATTGCTGCCCCTGTTTCCCCAGTTGCTGATGTTACACCCTGTGAGTTTCCTGGCCTTTTGCTGCTTAGTTGGACTGGCATCTGGGTTTTCTGTTAAGCAGCACAGGTTGCTTTTAATCCTAAAAAGGAGATTTGCTGCAATCTCTTCACAGCAATATGATTAAATGAGGTTTTGGTTGTGCAGAAGGGTCCAGCAGTACAGTCTGGTGTGTTAAGCATTATCTTGGGGGATGGATGAAATTGCAGCACTGACAGGGAGTCCCACAGTGCTCTGTGTTCTCCCCACGTGTGCCTGGGGCAGAAATACTGTCCTCTGAGAGCTGAGCCTGGGGTTGGCTGCATGAAGTCACATGGAGTCTGGATGTGTGTGAACATGTACTTTCCTTGGTTGGGTGTTATGTTGGAATCTGATCAGGGCTCTGGGCTCTCCAAGAGTGACAGTTCAGGATCTTCAGTGGGACCTCAAGCCTTAATGGAAACCAACATTCCATATGAAAGCAGGGAAGATGTCATTTTTTTCTACCTTCTTTCCTCTCCTTCAATATAGTGACAACTTAAGATGGTAGGAATTTGCCTGTCTTGGATCTTATCCCTGGGGAACTGGGGCTGATACTGGTGCTCCAGAACAGATCCCGGGCTTTCATCCTGTAGGAGTTTTTGTGTGCTGGGTGGTGAATTTTTCAGCCACCTGACAACTTCCTACAGAGATCTTCTCTCCATCCAATGCACCTGGTGAGAGTAGCTCCTGCCCAGGGCTGAGGGCTGTGTGCCCTCTCACCTGGTCTCTTGGAAAGCAAGAAGTACCAGTTTTCAACCCCCTTGCAGAGTTACATAACTTCTCCAGGAAAGTGCTTTCCAGCACTGAACTTCCCTTCTTGTGTAATGGGATACATCACCAGGGCTGCCTGACAGAAGCCATGATCTTCACCTCCAGTTGCTCATGAAAAACCCATTATTTCCTTGACCTCATTTCCTCCAAGGGCAGGATTAGAAACTTGCCTGAGTGTTTTAGAAAACTGCTGGTAAATCAGGGGCTGGGCTGGGGTGTCAGGTGAGGGAGCAGTGCCTGGGCTGGGCCTCCTGGGACTCTGGAGTGGGTTTCAGTGATGCTTTGCTCTGTGAACATCTTTAAGTAGGTGCTTCCCAGACTTTTAAGAAATGAGCAGAAGTGGTTGTTGTAAGTGTGACATGACATGACCCTCTTAAACTGTTTTATGAGTCATCTTGCTGTGAATGAATCAAATCATTAAACCTCTTTAAACTAAATGAAGAGTCCCTTTTAGTTAACATTATTTAATTGAGAATATACTTCACTTATGCTAACTGTGCCTCGAACCTTGACATCACCAACACATTTAAGTAACTTTACAAATGCAGCTGGCAGAGGCCACCAAGGCTTTGCTTCTTATTAAAGCTTGTGCAGGTCTGTAACTTTGTCAGTCTCTGTGCATTCTGTTGATTTATGCTCTTGTGTTCTGCCTCCCGGGACACTTTGTGCAGAAGGGGCTGTTTAGCAGCAATTGCAGTAATAAATGCCAAGTCAAACTGGTGTGATCTACTTTGTAATTTGGGGGGTGAGTCCAGTCCACTGGAGACTGAGCAGTAATCACAGCTGGTGGGGAAGTTCTCCTGTCCATTTCCCCTGGGAACAGTTATGAACTTGAACCAGCTTAATACTCAACGCACTTTGAACCAAACCCTTGAAGCTTTCCTTTAAAACTCTTATGAAAGGAACTAAAAAGCCCACTTAGAGACAAATATCCAATTTGTAAGTCACCATGCTCCTTGGTAGGTGAAATGCCAACAAAATACCTCAAATCTGTGTCACCTGCTCAGCTAAGCACAGGATTTTCCCTTCACTCCCTGTGCTCAGCTGAGGAGTTGTTTGTGCTGGAGGAGAGTTAACTGGGCAAGGCTCTCACTCAGGCAGAAATGTTTGCTGGTGGGAATCTCTTCACTATTCTGGGTCTGCTCCTTTCCAAAGAATGGCATTCTGTCAAGAAGTCTGTCTTAATTGATGTCCAATATAGGATATTATCTTCACCAATTAAAGTCCTTTCTTTATTTTGAGACAGAGAAATAACAGAAAAGACTCAAGTGTGCTGCCCCTGATTTCTGGCAGCTCATCAGAGAGTGATTTTAGCAGAACTTGTCAGCTACAAAGATTTCTTTCTCTTTAACTTAAGCAGGTTGCTTCTATTTCTGCAGACTAATGTCAGGGTGGAGCAGCTTGATCTCCATGTATTAAGTAGATTCATGGGAGATGGAGAAACTTCAGTCTCCAGTTGCCCTTCTCTTTCAAATAAGTCAGAGTTCTAAGTTGCAATAAGGAGTGGTGTCTGGGTTATGATAATAGCCAAAATAAACTGCAGTGCCTGAGGTCTGTGGAGCTTATGATGCTGTCACAGCAGATAAGTTGTTCTCTTCTCTCTTGGCTGAATCTGTGTTTGACATAAAGTGTGCAGGTATTTTATCTGCCCCTTGCCCTTGGGAAGTTGTGGTGAATAGAGGAGGGTTGAACACATGAGCTGCTGCTTTGCAGTTTGACACCTGCTATGGGATAATTGTTCCTTGAACTGAAAATCAGCTTGTAAAGGAGCCAGGCTGGGGGAACTGGGGGGGGCTCACCTGGGGAAGGGAAGGCTGCGGGGAGAGCTGAGAGCCCCTTGCAGTGCCTAAAGGGGCTCCAGGAGAGCTGGAGAGAGACTGGGGACAAGGGATGGAGGGACAGGGCAAGGGAATGGCTTCCCACTGACAGAGGGCAGGGAGAGATGGGATATTGGGAAGGAATTCCTCCCTGTGAGGGTGGGCAGGCCCTGGCACAGGGTGCCCAGAGAAGCCGTGGCTGCCCCATCCCTGGGAGTGTCCAAGGGCAGGTTGGACAGGGCTTGGAGCAGCCTGGGCTGGTGGGAGGTGTCCCTGCCCATGGCAGGGGGGGGAATGGGATCATCTTTAAGGTCCCTTCCAACCCAAACCATTCTGTGATTATTTTCCAGACATGGATGTGTAAATTAAGCCTAAGTGTCTTTGCAAGGAGGGGTTTAATGTCAAAGGTTCTGAAAACCACCATCCTTTTCTCAAACCAGGAAGCAGCAGGGTGAGCTCTGCCCAGGGGGGCAGGGACACCTCCTGGGGCAGGTATGAAACCAACTCTAGAGAAGGAGGTGAAATAAGAGGATTAGACTACAAAGAATCACTCAGATGTACCTTTGATCAAATTCTGATCCCAGGACAGGATTATCAAAGTAGATGCAGCATTGAAGAGTTTCACTGATTCTGCTGAAATAAATATCTGTTGTTGACATACTCAGGCATGACAGGTAAGGGAGAGCAACTCCAAAGACACTCCAAATGCTCGTGTGTCTTGTTCTTGTGCTCCTTCTGTGTTAGCAGAGGAATAAACAGAAGTCAAGGCTGCTGCTGCTGTGTTTTATCTCGTTATCCAGCACTGTCTTTGCCCAACATCCCAGCCCAGCATTGTGTGGATTCAGTCCACACCAAGCATGTGGAAGCCCCTGCACACCAAATAAAGTGTGTTATGCTCGAGGCCTCGGGGTGCTCACTTTTGTTTTCTTGACTGTAAAAGGGGAGCCTTTGCAGGCCAGCACGTGCTTGGTTTTGGAGTTTGCTCCCTGGTCTTTGCCACAATTCATGTGCCAGTGAGGGTTGTCTGTATGTTGGATGCAGTTCTAGCAAACATTTGGCTGCTAATCAAGTCCTGTAACTTCCTTTCCAAGATCCTTGTAGGAATGGGATGGAGTGGACGAGCTGCCTTTGGTGGAGTCACCCCCTGCCATGTGTGTCCTTACTTTGGCAAGAGGGAGACTTTAGCACTTGTTCCTGCAGCAGCTGAACATGCTTGGCGTGTGTGAGCAAAAAAACCCCTGTCTCAAAATACAGCCCCAAACAGTGCAGGTAGAATATTAAATTATTTATCTGCTCCATTTATGATCTCTCCTGTGACTGCAGAATTTGGACAGCAAGTGGCTTTGCTTTGAATTTTCCTTTCTCCTGGGCAAGCCGTGTCTCTGACACAAAGGCAGAGGCTCTTTCTGTAAATCCTGGTGCTCCTGAGCCTTGTTTCCTCATTCCAGAGCAGAAGCCCTTTTCCATGTTTAGGAGCAGTTGGAAATCAGTGCTCCTGGGAGGCTTCCTGCTGTGGCTGCTCTGCTTTGCTCCTCTAAAAATGCTACAGATACCCCTCCAAATTTAACTTTGTCTTTGCTTATCTTTCCTAAGCTCCTAGGAGTTTATATTTGGGGTCCATCTGGTAGCACGGCCTCACATGACGATTCTATATGGGCTTGTTTCTTTTCACTCCCTTCACGAGGCTGTGAGTTGTTTAGATTTATTTTCAGCCTTAACACCAATATGTAATTCCTTGATGTTGCACTACCCACAGAGCTGCAGATATTTTTGTTTGCATGTGACCAGTAATCAGTGCTGAGCATAACAGTGCATGTTGGTACAGCGGGATTGCAAACAGCAGAAGGCAGATACACAGCACCAACTTACTAACTATTAATTGCATTATTTCTGGGTCCAGGAGTTGCTTTAGGATTTGCTCCTTCAGTAGCTCTGGGGAAAGGGCTGCTACTGATGTGGCAGGGTTATCTTTGCCCTTCTGATGATGTGATTCCTCCTATTGCAGGCTGAGCTGAATGAATACATCACTGCAGCCTGAAAAACCTCACCCTGCTTGTTCGCTTCCTTTGAGAGCAAGAAAAAATCCAATTTCCTTCCATAAAAGTGATGTGGGCACTAACTTACACTTTAGAAAGCTTCCTTTCCCTTTACCTACTGCTTTTTCTTAAAAAAACCCAATAAACCCAAATGAAAAAAGAACAAAACCAAACCAACCAACAAAAAAAAAAAAAAAAAAAAAAAAAACAAAAAAAAAAAAAAAACCAAAAAAAACTACAAAACCCCTATGCNAAAAAAAAACCAAAAAACCTCACCCCACCAAAAATCTCATATTTGAGTGCCTTTTGCAACAGGGCCATTCACTTAAGAGTTGGACTGGATGATCCTGGTGGTCCCTTTCACCTCAGAATATCCTGTGATACCTGGGAAACTTGTGCTTCATTTTGCTTTAATCACCCAGCCATGGCAAAACAGCCATTGATATCCTTTTGTCCTTCCTCATCCAACAGAATATTCCATGGTTGTTGCACAATTTGAGTGCTAAATATAGCAGATAGTGCTGGAGGAAAAAATAAGGTATCTCTGCCTTAACCACCTCTCCCTGCTCCCAATTTTCCAAGAATATTGCTTTTCCATCTCCTCCCTCTGTGCACTCAGTGCTGATGTAACCTCTCTGCTGGCTGAGGAAGGAGCTTGTTCAGACTGTTGGGTGGCAAAGGTGATGTTGAGAAATGAGTTTTAAGTCTTTTGCCTGCATTTCAGAGCGAGCCTGGAAGCAGAATTATTGTAATTCTTGGTGTTTCTCATTATAAAGGAGAAAAAGCTGCAGCCTCGGGAGGTGGGCAGAGACCACAGTCATTGTCCCTGCTGAAAATGGACTCTGAGAGCTCCACAAATCAGTGATGTGGCCCAGCTTGGAAGTGGAGGCAGTGAAAATGAGCTCCAGTGAGGTTTCCTGCTGATATTTGTAGTTTTCGTTAAAAAATTATATTTTAATGTAATGCCTAAAGTGTATTAGACTGAACAGTCCTCTGGACCTTGGGATTTTCAGTGGTTGTGTTACTAAGGCATGAAACATCCAAAGGCGGTTCCACCTTTAGTGGTCCTGCTGTACAGGAGCCAGATCCTGGCACCAGCTGCATTTTCTTCTGATTTTGGACTTTCTGGTTAAAAGTTAAAGTTGAGGGCAGGTTTTTTCCCTGCTTTCTTGGAGAACACTTTACAGCTGGTATTTACAATATTTCAGGTGCACAGCCATTCTCCTGTGGTGTTCCAGGAAACAGTGGGTTCTTTTCTTGATTTTTCTTTTTTAGTAATATATTTATATATATTATTGTTTTTAAATCTGCTAAGATCCAACAAGTGGAGAGACTTCCTTGAGCTGCAGCAGCTGTGGGTACCCCTGAAGCACCATCCTAGCTCAGAGGTGTTTTGCTGCTCCACAACACTTGAAGCACATGGTGAACTCAATGACAACTCACAACTAGGTTATCCTAAGGAAGGAATCTCAGCACTGCATCAGAAAAGGGCATGGCACAAAGTTTGCTGTTCCTTGGACTCAAAAGTTAGCAAATACATTAAAAATGCCCACTTCTCAACAAAGCAGAATGAATTGCTGTCTGATCTCTTGTTTATAATTAAGTAAATGGATCAACCTGAAGCACTAATAAGCGTGGCAGGTTTACCAAGGACTCTGAGTAGCTTGTGCTGCTGACAAAGCATCAGTTTGTTTATTGAACTGCTGAGTCTGCCTCTCCTTTGCCGCTGGAGCTGCCAGTGCAATCACTGAGGAGCCCCAAACGGCATCCATGAGGCTCAGTGGACTTGCTGCTCCCCGTGCTGTGCACCCTTCCCATGGTTGCCCACGTGTGTGCTGAGATCCAAGGGGTTAAATCCTAAATCCCTCTTAGTGTAGCTGGGAGGGTCTGAGCACAGTTTCTGGGAGCTTTGCCATTCCCATGTCGAGAGCGGTGCTGAAATTGGAGTTTCGTGAAGTGGGCGTAGAAAACCTTCTTCTGGCACTGGTGCTTTTCACTGAAACCATCTGGTGTTGGATCCTTGGCATTAATGAGAAACTTGCTCTTTATGTAAGACAGGGGAGAGAATCCTTCCAGAACAGTCAGCCTAGAAAACACAAGACTTCCCCCTCTTCCTCTCCTCCCTCTGAAAAGGGATTCAGAGAACCCAACTGCAAATGCCACATGAAATGCAATTAAAAGGTGTCTGTGACTGAATGTCTCGTCTTGCTTAGGAAACATCCCCTGATATTTTTAATCCCAAATCAGAAATTACTCCTCTGTTCCTGTCATCAACACTGAAAAGTGTTTCAAGGAGAGGATCAGAAGATCAGATGCTCTGCCTGTAGTTATTTAAGGAATAGGCTCCCAAGCTTTGCAGATTCTGAGGGCTGAACATCTTGTTTTGTATCCACCTCAGTAAAAAGGAGTTGAAAAAGAACTTCAGAGGGGTGGGGTCAGCTTGCCTGGAAATGCTGTTATTTTCTGGCCAGCTGATAAAGAGCTGACCCTGAGTGCTAATCTGGGCAGTACAATGTGGAACTGAAGAGCTTCAAGAGGAATACTTAGAATTCAAACGAGTTTAGTACTTATGAACGGAGAGGTTTGGGTTAATAAGTGAGAGAATTGAAGATTCCTTTCCCAGGTGAATTAAAAGATCTCAGGGATCATGATAAAGTGACAAGAGACAGCAAGATTTCAGAGCAAGGGGCAGCCTCTGCAGGGATGTGTTGTGGAAACCTTCAGTGGTGGGAAGAGGGTGCAGAAGAGTGGAGCCAACATGAACAGCGTGTCTGGAGACAAACGTGGCCATGTGGGTGGTTTGTGTCCCTCCCTGACATCGTTTGCTCAGGTGTGTGTTTCAGAGGGTGATGGTTTGGGGTGTCCAGTGCCTGGAACTCCAGCATTCCGAAGGGATGGAGGTGATTTAAACCTGCTGCAGATGATGCAGCTCCTCAGCTCAAAGGTTCTGTCCCAGTGGGTTGAGGTCACCTCTTTGTGTAGCACGACCTTTTCTGGGTGGAGGCACCAGATGAACTTCTGGCTGAGAGTTGAAGGCACTGCAGCCAGACCGAGTGGCTTTCCAAATGCCACCACATGATCTGGATCATTTCAGACCGAGTTTGGAGCTTGGTGGGTAGTTACCAGAAGCTTTTCAGGATCCTGGTTTTTCACTGGTTTGGTTGGGTTTGGTCAGTTTTTTCCCCCATCCCACTCATGGGAGGGCTGGCAAAGGGATTGTGCTTAAAAACAAGTCACGTGAGTGCTGGAGCAGTGCCTGGTATATTAATTAACCTGTGCTTTACAACATGGAATCATAGAATGCCTTGGGTTGGAAGGGACCTTAAAGCTCACCCAGTTCTAAGTTGCAGAGCTCTGTTTTCTGAGGATGGGTCTTGTCTGTGTTGCCCACATTGCTTGGTGGTTTTATCACCCCTTTATTGTAGTGTTTCTTCTCCACAGGGTAATGCAGGCAGTTTGTCTGTCTCTAAATAATGTCTGTGCTCATTTGTTACTTCTGTGATTGCAGTCAGACTAACGGGATTTAGCCAAGTGTGGCTTTGGAAAAGCAGGAAATGATAGATGTGAATTAACTGGTTATTAACAGTGACAGGCTGGTAAATGGGGATTTTAAACTTCTTTGCTTGGGTGGATTAAGCCAGTGCCACTTCCATCCTCCTGCCCTTCCCACACTGCATATGGAGCCCTCTTGTATTTGATTTCATTTGCAATAAGGGCAAATAAAAGAAACCACTTCTTCTAATGCTTTTGATTTAACAAGGGATGAAGCTGAACTGGGCTGGGTTTAAATGTCAATAATTAACCAAGGTTCTCTCTCATTTTCCTGCCATGCCTTCCCTCACACATTTTGGGCACATGAGCAGGTGTTGTTATTTTTATCTGTTATGAAGGGACCACCTTTCTGTACTGAAACTTTGGGCTTGTTTTATAAACTCTCTTACTCTGACACAAGTACAGGGCCAAATAGCATCTCTTTGTCCAACCACATAAATAAAGCGAGGACACTTTGCTCCAGTATTTAATTTCTTCTGACAGTGTTAGATGTGAACTTGGTTTTCAAAGGTCACCATCATGTTCTTCATACCATCTTTCCTTGATCTTTGTGAGATTATCATGTACTGATGCAGTTTCTCAGATGTGATTGTGTTCTTACAGGTGTAATTTGTTAAAAAAACCAGATATAGTAAATAAAGTGACTAAATATAGTATAAAATAAATCTAGCAGCTTGCATTTGTGTAGATGTTGACTTGGCTTTATTTGGAAGAGACTGCAGTTCTCTTACCCCAGTAAATGTGAAATACAGTGTCCATACTGAACTCATGATTCTTCTCTTGTGTTTTGGTAGATTATGAACTGCTTTTATGTACCTTTTTACAGACCATCCTCCTGTTCCCACATTGTGTGTTCCAGGCCATGCAGTGTAACCTGCCTTGGTAAAGCAGCTTAAGTGTGGCCTAGCTTGCACAACATGGAATGAGGATAGATCCCAAATTTAATAACCCTAAATGACATCAAGTCCCAGCAAGCAGCTGAGTGTCACCCCTTGCAAATGGCGTTATTGGGCTTGTAATTGATGCTTGATGGTCCTTGTGAGTCCCTTCCAGCTCAGCATATTCTGTGATTCTGAGGTATTTAGTGCACTCTGGAGGGTGTTATTTGAATTTTCGGAGTGTCAGCAGTGTGAAGGGACTTCGTGGAGGGTCCAGAAGCATAAAAAGGACATTGTGGAGCCTGGCAATAATGTGTTTTCATCCAAACCTGCAATGCGTGGTTTTGCTTGGAATTTTAAGAGTAGTGTCATGATTTCACTTCTTTTGTCACAAGAGTTGCTGCAGATGGGAAGTGGAGAGTTGTTTGTTAACAACAGAGCAGGCATTTACCTTTGATGTGGAAGTAAATGTAGCTGTGCTGGAATCTCACAATGGATGTTTGCAGATAATCCAGCATTAACACTTGCATATGAAATGTGTTTAGGAGCCCACTCTGCCTTTGAAATTGGGATGGTGTTTGAATAATTTAATACGCTGAAATGGATAACTGGGGGTTGATCTGCTCTGCTGGAGATGGTTTCATGTGGAGGAAAAGGCTCTGAAGATGGGGGTGACCTCCCAGCTCTCCTGTATTTATTTTAAAGCAGTGAAGATAACTTCTCTGGCCTTTAAAGGAGCTGAGGCTTATGAATTACAGGCTGCAAGTTTGAGTGTGGGTGGTTAGGAATAAATACTTGAACAGTTTGATTCGGAGGGTTCAGTTTCTGTCTTACCAAATGGAGTTGAAGCTCAGCATCAGGCAGGGCTGAGCTTTGCTAATCCCTCCGAAGAGTTTCAACTCCCTGCTCAGCTGCCTGAAGGCTCCTCCACACGATGATTTTCCTCCCCATGCAGAGCATCCCCGTGAAGCATCCTGGTGCCTTCCAGGACTGAAGGGAGAAAAAACCACAATAAAACAATCATAAAGAGCTTCAAAACTCTCCATTCTGGTCCAAGTGAATCCCTCCAGCCTCTGGCTGTGCAGGGAAACCAGGCTGTGGCCAGGAGGGAAGCAGGGCCGGCTGTCAGGAGGAGAAGCTGGGAGAAAGAAAGTGTTTTAAAATAGTTGTGTGGGGAGCATCCAGGAGAAGCTCTCACAGACCTCCCTGGCCATACATGTCATTTCAGTACATCACAGAATAAAATAAAATGAAGATTTACAATACAGTGATAGGAAGCTGGAGAATTCAATCACCTTCCAGTGTTCAGGTCAAGGACTGAGGATGGGGACGGTGTAAATAAAGGGTAAGGACGTGCTGTTACACAGAGGGGATGATAAGCCTTGATAAATCCCACAATATTTAGTATTTGAACTCCCACCTCATGGTTTAGAATCCCAACTTTATTTAGAGAGGATATTTTTAAGCTGTTTTTTGGATATGGCACATACTGGCTTTTTATACTCTGTGGGGAAAAACGTTTGGCTTGCAGTGAAGTGCCAGAAGTGAGAGACTGATTGCGTATTTTTATTTGGGAAGGGAAATATTTTGCTGAGGTTTTGCCAAAAACCTGCCACAATAAGGGCAGGAGTGTGGGGAAAGGGGCTCAATTTAATTGATTTGTAGAGAAGCTGCTGATTTGCTCTCTGCAAAGCTCAGGTTTAACACAGTGCTCCTAAATGGAGGCACAATGGATCTGCTCTGCAGAGGGGCTGGAGTTAGTGCAGGTTTTAAAAACCAGTAAATCTTCCCCAGCAGCACAAGTATTTCAGCTGTAAATGCTGCTGTTGCAAGTAAGTTCTTAATGTGACAGCATTGAATTTTCATTTGTTATTTGCTGAGATAGACCTTCATTAAACAGTCAGCCAGTGTTCTTTGTCAGGTGTTCAGCTTGTGGCCTGTTTCCCTCCTCTCTCCTTCCTCAGCACCCCTTGCCCCCACCCTTGGGATGCAAAGCCCAGGTTACAGCTGAGCAGCTTTGGAGCGGACCTGGAGTGCCCTGGTGTTCAGGGGATCTCCAAGCAGTTTATGAACTGAGCATTATCCAGGTGACATCAATGCCTGTTTCTCAGGGCTCCCAGATGCAATATAGTGATGAGCTACTGCTGTTATGTCACGGTGTGACCCATTTCTGATGCTCTCTGAGCTCACCAGCAACTCCCAGGGCACCAGTGGGAACTTATTTAAATAGGATCATTTTCACATTGTGCAAAGCTCTTAAGTAAAGGCTTCTCATCAGTTGAGAATAATTACAGTGATATAACTTTGATTCAAGTGAAACCAGGGCAATTTAAATTGATTTATTTGTTGGTAATAGTGACCTTTATGTGCCACTTCGGGCACTAGTGTTGTAATTACACTTTGGAGTGTAGGTGTGTGTACATCTCTACCTATTACTTTGTCACAGGGCTCTGTCTAGATTAGGTGTGACTGATCTCATTTGCCCAGGATGAGGCTTGATGTCCTTTGCTGCACCAAACAGCTCACCTGTGGTGGGACCTCCTGTGTGTACAACGTGAGGGGTGAGCCAGGGAAGGGCTTTGGGTGTGCTTAAGCTGTGGCTGGAATGACACCAGCAGAGCCTTGAAAGTGTGGGAGGGTCAGGGACCTTCTAGGAGCTGATCCACAGCACAACATTTACCTTCTTTTCCAAAAATCAAAGTTTTGTTTTGTTTTGTTTTGGGGGTTTTTGGTGGATTTTTTTGTGGGGGGAGGGGCAGCAGGAGAATCAAGAAGCTGAAGAGATGGAACCCTAAAAGCAATATTGGCAAACTTCCAGAGGCAATGCCTGTGCTAGAGCTGTCATTTCTAAGCTTGCACGTGAGCTGTGCCAGCTTCTGAGCTGAGCTCAGGGAAAACACAGCCTGGGGTGTGTTTGGAGTTGTAACCTGTCCAAGGCTAAAGGGGAAGTGAGCTGTGGCCCTGGGAGCTCTGCAGTGCTGTGGGATCCCTGGCTTTGCCACTGGAGCAGAGCAGTGCTTCCCTTGGGTGCTGCAGTCCGTGATGTGCCTGACAGGGAGGGGTTGGTCTCCTCTCCCAGGGAACAGGGGACAGGACGAGAGCAAACAGCCTCAACTTGCACCAGAGGAGGTTTAGGTTGGATATTAGGGGAAATTTCCTCATGGAAAAGGGGTGTCAAACCCTGGCACAGGCTGCCCAGGGCAGTGGTGGAATCGGCATCCCTGGAAGTGTTCCAAGGGTGTGGATGTGGCACTGGGGATGTGGGTTCCTGGTGGATCTGGCAGTGCTGGGAGTGGTTGCACTCTCTGATCTTAGAGGGCTTTTCCAGCCTGAACAATTCTGCTGTTCTCTTTTCCCCCTCACTTACTGCAATAAAAAAGCAAACATAACCCAAAACAGTCCCTCAGTGTGAAATTCTGTTTAATCTTTAAACCCATCCATAAATTGTTTTTCTTTGTAAGCAATCCCTGCTAATACCAGATTAGCAGGGCTGTGTCCCTGCTTCATTCCTTCAGCTGTTCAGAGCACACACTGCTATTCCCAGGAGATCCAAGCTTCTTGTTCACCAAGCCAAACTAACTTCAACAGGGATTCTTAAAGTGATGGGAGGGAAGAAGAAATTGTTTTGTATTAGAAATTACCAATATTTTGCTACATTCTTGTAGCATAAGTTAATATATAAACTATTTGATTTTTAAACTGCAAATTGGATGCATTTTGAAACAATTTGATTTTTCTTAATACAATCCAATTTTATTAATTCAGGTATAATACAGGTATAGTTTAAATGGCACTTGGAATGACAGCAGGTGCTCAAACTCCTGTGTTTCTTTGGAGTGGGGAAAAAATAACCTCGCTGAGGTTTTGTGTGTGAACAACTGGAAAAGCTTTGTGTCCAGAACATGCTTCTATCCCCTTCAGTCCACATCCTGCAGTCTCTTAGATGATGCTTTTCCTCATCTAGGTAGGATCCCATCACCATAGGAACAGAGTGCCTTCAGAATGTGTTTTCTGAAAGGAAGAGACACTTAACAGCAATTTTGTTTCTGCCTTAGTGTGTGGGAGAAACACTTTCGCTTGTTTGTGTTTCGCTGTGCGTGGATAAATGTCTGTGAGATGCGGGGAAATGAAATTGGGAAGGCAGCCCGAAAGGAGGGATTAGGGCACTTTAAAAGCCACTGGTTCTGTGGCTCACTCTTGTTCTCCTCCAGTGAGTTTGGTGTCTGTGTTTGGGTGACATCTCAGCCACTCCTGGCAGCTCCTGGGGATGATGTTCCTGTCAGGATGGATGGATCCTTCTGTGGGATCCTCCCCTACCTCTGAGTGCAGTAAGAGAACTGGCATTACACTGCAAAGCTTCTGAACTCTTGAGAGTGCCCACACAAAGCAGTGCCTGTGTTTGGGTTCCCTGTCAGGGAGAGCAGGGCAGCCCCTCTCCCTGGGGGGCTGAGGGAAGCCCAGGCTGCCCAGGGAGTGCAGCCCTGGCACAGTTCTCTTCAGAGCATTGTTTGGAACTGTCCCTGCTAGTTCTGCATTCAGGTGCTGCTGCCAGGGGAGCTGTGGGAAGAGGTGGGGTCTCCTCAGCATCCTGAAACTGCAGCTTCGGGTCAATCCTGAGCAATCTGTGGGATTTCTAAGCAAGGATTCCAAGCATGGGTGTGTTTTGCATGCTGGAGAGGGTTCAGCTGGGATGCCCTGGGTGGGTAAGGACAGCTGTGCCCATGGTGGGGTGTGTCTGGAGTGATGTGCACTTAGATCCCTTCTGCTCCAGCAGCATTCCCAGGAGCTCTTTTTCTGGAGTAGGAAGTGAAATGCATGTAGGATTATGGTTACGAAACTCACAGAAAACCTTATGTGTGTATTTGTTTGGCACAAAAAGAGTGTGTAAGCAGCCTGTTTTAACTTCAGACTTTGCCTTAGAGTTCATCTTCCCTCCCCCTCATGCCTTTCCTGTGGTGCTCATGGAATGAACAGAATGTAACATGGAATCATAGAATGGTTTGGGTTGGAAGGACCTTAAAGCCCATCACATTCCACCTCCTGCCATGGGCAGGGACACCTCCCACTAGCCCAGGTTGCTCCAAGTTTATCCAATCTGGCCTTGGTCACTTCCAGCTTCTCTGCCCAACCTGTGCCAGGGCCTGCCCACCCTGACAGGGAAGAATTCCTTCCTGGTGTCCAACTTAAACCTCCTCCCTGTCAGTGTAAAGCCATTCCCCCTTGTTCTGTCAGCACATGCCACTGGACTCGCTGTCCCAGAGGAGACTTCTACTTAAAAAGCCAGTTCTGGAATTCCTGCCTTTCCCCCTGGTCTTTGGAGCTGTCTTTTGCAGTGTGTACTTTGTGTCCTCATTCTCCTTAAAAGCAGAGGAACATTTCACTTGCTTCATCTCTTCTTTGAGGAATCTTCTTTGCCAGCTGGTGCCACTTTCTGCTCTGCCGGGTCATTTAGCATTTCCCAGTGGATGAGGCATGAAACAATCCATCCCCTTTGCCAGACTCTCTTTTGAAAGGCTTGTCTTGTGTCTTTAACCCCTTCTGCTTGTCCAGAGAGCTTTGTTTGGTGCACAGATATCAGGCTCTGGATCAGAGAGGGCAATTTGGGAGATGGAAATTGCCGGACTTGGAATGAAATGCCATAAAATGACCACCCTGAAGTGAAAACTCTTCCCTGGGGAGAAGAGTGACCAGGCACTTGTCCTCATGAATACCTGGCTAGGAACAGCAACAATTAAACAGTTTCACTTATGAAAAGTGTTAGTTTGGCTTTTCGTACTACCTGGATAGAATTTTCCCTCGGGCAGAGGCCGGAACGCCGGCGTGGAGCCTGAGGAGACAGCGCTGCTGGAGCAGCTCAGGGCTGGATTAACTTCAAACCTCTAAAAATAGCCTGTGAGCAACATGCCTGTTCCTCCAGTGGATCCTGGCATCGGGAGGGAGGGCACAGGAAGATCCATCTGTGCTGCCTCCTCTGGAGTCCTGCAGGGAACTGGCCAAACAGCCAAACACGGTGGCCAGTGCACCCTGAATAGGTGGGGCTGTGCAGCACAGGCACAGCCTGCAGTCGGATTATATTGAAATTCAATGCTACAAGAAATTCTTCTGCTTCCAAACAGCTTTTTTCCTCAGCTGAGGTTACACTTGAGACAGTTATATCCTAATGGTTTGCCATTTGGAGGATTATGAATAACTTGAATTAATTTTCTCCCCTCAATCCTCCTTCAGCATTTGTAGTAATGCCTTTTGTGTAGCTGGTCAGGAGTGGTCTCTGCTGTTGCTTCGGGGATGTTCAGGGGCTGGGCAGGCTCTTCCAGGGCTGGGCTTACTGACATGTAGTGGGAAGGACTAGAAGAATCTCACTCAGATGGAAAAAATGGAAAGTGTTTTTCCAGGCTTATTCTTGACTTTTTGTATCTGTGAAGAAGCACAAATTGTAAAAATAAAAATCAGTTTTAAGATCTATTACAGCAGCTTCTTTAAGCAACGTGTTGACTTTCTTCTTTTATTCCCAAGTGATAAAGCAAGACTAACTTGCCTTTTTGACACTAGGACAACTCCTCAGCAGTAATTCTGTTGATGATTGCCTGTGGAAATAAAAACTTGAGCTCTTTTTAGGCAGTTTTATGCTCCTTGTTCATGCCAGAAGAGTAGCAATGGTGTGTAAGTGGTTTGCACAGGTAGTCTCTTATCCTAATGTTGTTTACAGCTTCTTATTAGGTTATACCATAATCCTTGAATGTGATTAACTGGCAATTTACACTTTAGAGCTCCGGCTTTTACTTAGAAAAGCTACAGAGGAGTAAACCAGAGGACCAAATTGGGAGTTAAGTGTGCTATCAAAAATATAAATGTGGCACTGCAGTGGCACTGCTGGCTCAAAGGACAGTCTTAGTCATCAGACTAGAACTGGAATTGCCACCTAAGACAGCTCTTAGTGACATGATGAACAGCAGAGGGGTTTAAGAGCATGTAAAGCGTGTTTAGTCCTTACGGGTAGCATAGTTAAATCTTGTGGGCAGAGTTAAACTGGGTATTCCATTCCCGTATGGAACTTATCCTAATTTGTAAAAATGCCATTTATGACAGTTCAGCCACTGCTTTTCCCAGAAGTGGAGACAAAGGAAGTGTTGGGCACACATTTAAAAATAAAACAACTGTTACTGTTAGGGGGCTGGAAAGTCCTTGCTCTGCCTGTGCTGGTTAAGAAGCCAATTACTGCAGAGCAGATGCTTTTGCAGCTGCTGCCAGCGAGCAAAGGGAAAGCCCATCCTCGGGAAGGATCTGCTCAGGAAGGTATTTTCAGCTAGTGGGGCTTGGAGGAGCTGCTGGCTTGTTGCAAGAACTGCTGTTGAAATACCCTGGAGGAAATAGTTCCTGAAAGCCATTGGAGCTGCTTCTTCAGTGATGTTTTCATTTGGTGGATGGAGTGACTGAAGAAAATGGACAGTGTTTTGCCCTGCTTATTCTTGGCTTTTTGTATCTATGAAGAAGCAAAAATGCTAAAAATAAAAGTCAATTTTAAGACTTGTTACAGCAACTTTTTTTAAGCAAAGAACCCTCAGCCTTGCTCAGAACTGCTGTGTGTGGTACCACCTCAGTTTTAGCTTAAAGCAGTGCAAGTTCTCACGTGTCTTGTCTTTAGCACCATTTGGTTGTTGGCACCAAGGGATCTGAAGCTCCTCTGTGCTGTCAAGAGTGATGGGAATGGAGAGGAATTCTCTTCTCAACATAAATGGATAGATATGTTAAGCCAACAATCTTATTTTCATGGTGAATTTAATCCAATTAAACCCTCTTCTTTGAGTCATGGGGGCTTTCTGGCCTGTTTTTTTTGAAGGACTTGCATTTCTCTCTGTTTGATGCCCGAAGTTTTCATTTCCCTGCCTGAAACACTGCAGACAGAAGTGGCTGCTGCTACATTTTCCACCTGGCTGAAGCTGAAAAGCTTCGTGACTTAAAACAAAGCAAAACTAAAGGATGCTTCAATTTTTCAGCCCAATTTGGTGGTTGAAATTCCTTGTCTCTGTTTTTAATAAAAGAATACACGTCATGCATTGGCTTAAACTCTTCTTCCTGTTCTTTTCAAGAGGGTGCTGAGCTTGGAGCATGTGGTCAGGTGTGCAGGGGGTGGCAGGAATTAGGGAATATGCAGGGAAATGTTGTCATTTTAGGATGGGGAGACATGGGCTGTCAGTCTTGAATAAAACACAAGCAATTGCAGAACTAAATAGACAGTATTTGTGCACATGTGGCTTTTAGACCTTCATAAGCAGCACTCAGTGTTGTCTCCTTTAGGAATATGTTGATCAATTTGTGTTTTGTACCTTCCTCCCAGAAGCTTTCAAAGCTTGAGTGTTGACTGTCTAAAAATACAGTTCTCTCATTTACCTTTAAATTTTTTAAATTCTAGGAACTTAATTTAAAAGTGATTTTTTTTAAAAGCCATGAAGAAATTGATTCTTCAATGAGGCTGTTTTATGTGCTGTATATTATATTATTTATACCACCCTCTTACGTGCTGTTCCTTTGCTGACAAGCAGCAGGTGTTGTTCACTCCTTCAGATCCAAACTTTATTTTCCACATAGATGTTAAACTTTATTTTCCAAACAGCTGGTTTTTAACAAACACTGCTGCTTGTCAGTGTGAGAGCAGTTTGTTTCTGCAGGGCACACTGACTCCCTTGGAGCTGTTCTCATCCCACTCATGCCCCAACTCTTTCCCAGCCCTTATCTGTCCCTGTCCATCTCACAAGTGTGTCAGCAGGAGAGACTTTGGTAACTGAACCTCAGGGACAGTGGTACGTGAAAAGTGAGATAACATCATTTATTGTCAATATTGAGCTAACTGTGAGCTCCTGGCCTGTTTGACTTCTCAGCGTGCACCCTGTTTCATACAGGTTGGCAGCTGCATCTTCAATGGAGAGCACAGGGAGTTTGTTCACCTGAGGCTGAGCTCTCATGTCATGCAAACACCAGTGGGGAAAAACAAGTGAGTTCTGCAGTTTCCCTGGGTCCTGCAGGATCCCACACACATCTCCAGCCTTGGGATTCTCAGCTCAGTGGCTGTTCCTGGCCCTTTCCCTGGGGAGATGTCCCAGGAGGCATCCCTGGGTGGGTCTGCGCTCCATCAATCCCTTGAAATGGGGCAGCTGCAGCACTTCCAGGCTTGGCACCACATAGGGAGCTGCTCCATCCTTGTGAGGAGGATGGATGGGACACACTAAGTGATCAGAGGGTGTAGGATTGAAGTCCTTCCAGCTTAGTTGGACTGGATAAGCTTCCATTTCATATTGGAAGTGTCTGCTGAGCTGCTGGCAAATGTTCCCAGAGGGCCCCTCTTGGAGCGGCTCTGCAACTGATGGTGTGTGTTCTTGTGGGTGTGTAGTCAATCAATAGGTAATCAATAAAGATTGATGAACAAAAGTTGCTAAAACAACAGAAAATTTGGGGGGAGGGGAAAAGNGCGAATGGGCAGGGGAGGCGAGCGTAACTAAAGGAAAGGGGGGAGTGGTTGTCTGGGAAGAGAGGTGGGATTTGGGAGTTGTGCTTCACATGCTCCGTGCCTGCTGTGTGAGTGAGTGAGTGAGTGCCGGGCTGCAGAGCCGGCAGCCAGCGGAGGCAGCCTGGGAAGGGAAGGGAAGGGAAGGGAAGGGAAGAGCTATTAATGGGACTGTTCAAGAACATGGGAAGTAGGAGGAAAACAGGTCTGTGGTAACCAAGACCCTTCATTTATGAGACTCAATTTAACCTTTGGTAAAACTGAAATAGCAGTTGTTCCTTGAATCACCTGTCTGGGGCACCCACCTGATGTCAGTGACATGAGGATAAATCCTGCTTTGTATAGTTGGTATTAATTTGTGCTATAGTAGTAATTTATATAATAATTTGTGTAATTAGAAACAATTTGTGTAATTAATATTGATTTAATATGAAGGTCAGTGGGTAAAATTGAGGTGGTTAATACACACTGATAAGAAACAGAGTGTAATTCCACAGAATTATCCTTTAAGGTTTGGTAAAAGGTGTTTGAAGTCTGACTGTAAACACACCACAGACATGGGATTCCTGGGGTTTTTTTGGAAATCCTTTTTCCCTTTAGCCTCACTTGTTTACCTACCTAAGCATCAACAGTCTGAGAGTTTTGTATTTGAACTCTTGAATGAATTATTTGTTCTTGTCTTAGTTGTGATGCATAAAGATATGTCAAATTAAAAACAAATCCAACAAAACACCCCACACCCCCTTCAGAGGGCTGGCAAATTAATGCATTGAAGTCCCATTACTACGCTAAGACAGGATCTCTGTAGTCATTTAGCAAATATGTGTGAAATGCCTCAAACTCAGCAAAGGTTGTAGATGTTTCATGGCAGCGTCAAACTGCTCATTCTGTTTATTTGCTGTGTGATCTGCTGCTCTTCAGTGTGACTGGGGGGTGTCTGAGCAGTGACACCACAAACCTCCATTAACCTGGTGGTGAGTTGGAGCACTCAAGGAAATGGTCTTTGCCACATTTGCAGAGTGAAGAATGTGGAAAACAAATGTAATGGAAATGCAAGTTATTGTTGGACGATTTATGGAAAAAAATAACAGGACAATCTTCCCCAGGTATGTTCAGAAGGGCTTTAAGAATAAGGCTTAGTTGGATGTTATGAGCAACTCTTAGTTGGCACAGGGAAAATGAAGTTAATGAGTGAATGTAGAATATCTTATTTCTCTGTACCTTTTCAAGATGCTTCAATGAAACAGTCTGAAGGGAGAGCTCTCTCCAGTAAGCAAGGCCATTCGTTCCACAAATCCTGAATGAGTTGAGAGGGGAACAGTCAAATAAATGAGCTGGGGAATTAAGCCTTTAAAAGCTACTCCTGATGATATTGATTACATCTTAGCCTTGAACTGTTCTGCCTCACAGAACTGGCAGATAAAGTCCAATTCCCATTCATAAAAGGGAATAGCATTATCCCTTTTACAAATGGGATTGTTTCTGTGGGAATCTGAGGACTCCCCTCTACCCACGTCCTGCAGAGGAGTGTTCCAAGCAAGGAAAGGATCCTTACAGATTGCCAATAAGTGAAAATATTTGATTTACAAAGTCTCTGAGTGCCCATAGGAGCTCAGGGGTTTGGTTTGGTTCTGTCCTGGTTCTTCTCCACTTTGCAGCTGATCCTTGTGCCTGGTGCTTTCCAGGATTCCTGGCCTTTCATGGGGCTGGGCTGTGTTCCCTCAGCAGGTCAGGACTCTGGGCTGGATTTGAGTGTTTGATTCACCGTTGAGGTGACCAGTATTTACTGTAGAACAGCTCTGGCTTTCGTACTTTTTTTTAATGCCAGATAATAAAGTCTGACTTGAGACCCCCGTGCTTTCTCAGGCTTTTAGGGAGCTTTAGGTAACAGCCAAATCCCTCTGTGCTGAGGTGTTGAGACCCACCAGGTGGGTGTTCAGTGTTGGTCAGTCTCTCCTAAAACTGCCAACCCACATCTCCAATGTGCTTTAGAGACCCAAACTCTGGGTTTTCATAGCATGGAAATTGGGCTCCTGGGGAGCTGGCTTGGGATCCTGAAAGGAGTTTGCCTAATGTTGTTTGCCAGAAGGATGTGGTTTGGGGGGGTTTAAGTACCAGAATATTCTAAAGTGGACTCCTTGGGCTCTTGGCCAGATGATGGCCAGCTAAATCTCTGGTTAACTATGGTCTGCTTTTCCATGGGACAGACGCCTGAGTGCTCACAGTGCTGGTTGTGGTCAGATTCTTGGCTGAAAATTCTAGCTAAAAACAGGCACTGGGTGTTACAAAACCTCTGGTGCTTTCATGTATGAATAAAATGTAGCTATAAATGCAATAATGAAGGGGAGGAAAAAAAGCCTTAGCAGTGTAAGAGGTGAGCACATGGGAAAGTCTGTAGGGTTTTTTTCTGAGAAACCTCCTTTTAGATACTCAGTGCCTGGGACACTGACCTGTCACTGCTGGGTGAACATGAAACTCTCTCTCAGGGCAGCATCTTGCATGTTGTGTGTGTAGGTGGGAGCAGTCTCAGTGCTGATCATCGTGTGCAGCTTGAATTAGGCTCTGTAAATCCTGAGGTCACTTGGGACCAGGAACTGGTATTATCTGGGAGAGAAAGAGGCTTCTTGTCCCCGTGGCTGAGATCTCTCAGGTTCAATATTGGGTGGAAAATGTTTCTGAATCTCTTCCTTAACTTTGTGGTAACAGTTGCTTTTCATCCATGTGCCGTGTTCTCCCAAAATAATTTCCTAGCCAGAACAGATTTCTGTTCAGTCATTCCTGGAATAAATTCCCCTGGAGTTTTTCCTAGGAGGAGATGGCACATTTGGAACAGACAGATGTTAATTGAGTGTATCTCATACATGATTATTTGTTGCTGTCTGGGATGGAATGACTTATGAGCAGATGTTATGGATGGTGAATTAAACCACAAAATGGCCATTCTGACATGGCAGGAGAAGAGTTTTCCCTCTTTTCCTGATGTTCAGCTCCCTCCTTGCCCCTCCAGGTTGCTGTTGCTCACAGGGCTGTGTCCTTGGCAAAGGGCTGGGGGATGTCCTGATCAATCCTCACCACGTCACACCCTGCTCTCTCCAGGCTTACTCTTGTGCCCTCATTTGTTTTCTTAAGGTAAACTTGGGTTTTAACAGCAAATTAAATCCTGGATCGTGGATTTTGAGATCAGATATAATAGTAGTCACTCTCTGCTAGAAATTAATTTACTGCTCATTTGAAATAATATCTCTTTATCATATTAATTCACTGTGTTGATAGGGAAATAATAAGGGAATGGTTTTTCCCCTCCCTTCCCTGAGCAGTGAGGAGAACAGCTTTGTTGTACAGTTTTCCAAGCAAAACGGGTTTCTGATGAAGTAACGGAATAACTCTTTGAAACTCTGATTTGGGCTGTGGAGGAATATTTGGCTTTTTTATTTATTCCTATTCCCAGAGACTGGGAGTAATTAAAATATATTTTGAAAAAATCTGGAAATTCAAAAAAGAATTTTGAAATTTTTATTTTATTTTATGTTGCTGGGAAAGCAAAACACACAGAGGTAGAAACTCCAGCTAAAGTGATGCTGCTGTTCTTGTTCAGTGCAGAATTTTCCCAGCACATGGGGCAGGGGCTCCAGGTGTTCTGTGTGTGTGTTGATGGATATTGCTCCTCATTAACTTTGCCATCTCATTCTCTGCTCCCTGAGAGCTCCTGCCAGCCCTGGATATCCATCTGGGATGGGCACCTGCTCCTGTTTTTCCTTCTAGTGCTGCTACCCAAAGGCTGAGCAACTCCATGTCTCTGCTCAGAATTGCTGAGCTCCAAGTATCGGGAAACTGTTTGGGGATAAATAGTTGTTCCAGTTTGAGTTTTGAGAAGAAAATGGCTGCATTTGCTTAAATTGGGATTGTTCATCCTGTTTCTGAGGGACCCTGGGTCAGAGCTCGTGGATTTTGGGCTGTGCTGGGTTAAGGGCTGGACTTGGTCTTAAAGGAGTCGCTGGTGTTCCTGCAGCCCAGTGTGGTACAACACACCGTGTGGTCTCTCAGGCTCGGGAGTGTCCTCAGCACATGCCTGGGGGGCTCTGGTGGAGTGCCAGCCTTGCATCTCTGACAGCACACCAGCCATGGCCTGGCTGAGGAGGGGAAAATTCACATTTCTGCTTCCTTGCATGAAATGAATTCCCCCAAGCCTCCCCTGGAAGAGGCAGGTGGCCCCTCAAAGAGTTGGTGCTCCCCCAGCCCCAGGAGCCTTGTCCTCCTGGGCATGTCTGGGCTGATGCTCAGGAACCCACCTCAGACCTGTGTTCAGTTGAGAAGCAACTGCAGTGCTAATTATTACAATATTTATTTATGAGTTACTCCCCCTGACAATCCCTGAAGCAGCCAGCATGTTGTTCCAAAGGTGGTTTATGTGCCTGTCTGCTCTGTGAGGTCCCATTAATCTGAAGCTCTGCTGGAGCCATCGAAGGAAGGCTCAGTCTCTGTGCCCCGGGAATGTCTTAGGAAGCTGGACAAGAGTACCACAGCTTGGGTGTCTTTGCTCTGGCTGCTCAGAGGTTTGAGGGACACTTTTTAGTGTTTCACAGAAAACATTCCCAATCCCAGTGAGTACCTGGGGTATAAACCAGGATATTCCTTTGCAGGAAGAAGTTCTGGTTTGCAGCTAAGCCATACAAGGCTGTTTATTGCCCATCAGTGCTCAATATGATTGATAGAAAATTAATCTTTTGAACAGATCAGAGTGATTAATATTTGATCACAGGACAAGTGCTGCTCTTGTCATCTGAATTGTCAAGACCAAATGAGAAGTCTTGATGGGGTCAGCGGTTACCATAAGCCTGAGCCTTATGTGTAATGATCATTTTCTGTGATGGTAATTAATGAACTGCTTAAGTTATAGAGGACATTGATCTTACTGACACTGATGGATGTCTGAGCTGGATTTTTAACTGAGTAGATGTGCTGACTGTGGGAATCCTGTTGCTAAATCAAACCGGAATTTTATGCATTCAGATTGCACTTAGAACCCTGTGTATATTTTTAGAAAGTGAGATGATTTAAATATTAATTTTGGAATGTCTGTGTTGATCCGAACACGTGGTGTTTGTACACACACATTGCACTCCCCTGGCCCTGCACAGGCACAGTCATGGAATGATGGAACCATGGAATCACTAAGGGTGGAAAAGACCTTTAAGATCATGAAGTCCAACCATCAGCCCAGCACCACCACCCTGTTCACCACTAAAACATGTCCAGGTGCCACATCCACATGTTTTTTGAGCACTTCCAGGGATGGAAACTCCACTGCCTCCCTGGGACTGAATGTCTGAAAGAGTGTGGGGAGGGGGAAGTGCAAAAAGGCATCCAGGCCCTGGGAATGTGGAATGTGGTGCCAAGAAATACCTTAGGAAAGGAAATTAAATGCTCTTGCAGTTTGTCTTGTTGAGCTCCCACAGGATCCCCGGTCAGGTGAGTGGGATGTGCAAAATATTTCAGCTGTTGCTCAGTCTCCTCTGTTGCCATCTAAAAACTCCCCTTTTTGCTGGTGTGCTTTGCTGAGAAAACTTGTTTTACAGTTCTCTGTTACTGGGAAAAAAACATGTTAAAAATAACAAAACCAAATTAGCTCTTTTTCTGTCTCAAAAAAAAATAAAATTCCTTTTGGCATTTCAAATGAAAATGATTTAAACTGTGAGCATAAATTTAAATAGATGTTTTATTTGAAGTGTTCTATGCTGTGATAAATAACTTCTGCATTCCTTTATGGCTGGGTTTAGTTATGGCATTGAGATAAACCAAACCAGAAAATTAGTGTGCTGAGATAACATTACTCACAGTTGGAGCAAAACTCTCCCAAGTACTTCCCTGAAAGAGCCACCAGCCTTGGATTGGTCCAAATCCAGAGCCCTGGAAGTGCTGAGTGAATTATGTCAACAGGAGACACAGATTACAGGTGAAAAATCATATGCAAAGATGCTGCTGCCTTGGAAATAATGACTCTGTGCACAGTCTGGTTTGGTAGGAAATAAATCAGCCTGAAGGTGCTGTATTTTATTTCTTAATCACATCAAATGATAGAGGATTATGAGACAAAATGGCCAATGAAAGACTTTTTTAACCTTTTCCGTGACAGGTTTGATTTACTTGCTCTGCTGCACAGTGACTTTATTCTAAGGTGTTTTCTGCAGTGACTGTGGTGATTAAATCAGAGGTTTGAGCACTTTGCTTCCAGCTCCAGGTACAATTGTGCTCTTTGGCTTTTTGGTAGGATTTTGTTTCTGTTTCTGAGAAATTGCTCTCTGGGTGTACATGCACATACACATATAGACACCATATAGAATAGCGTATAACTGATCATCTTTTTAGCACTTGGCTTTGAGGTACAGCCACCTGCTGAAAATGTAGGGGGTGAGGGACCAAATTTATGATTAAATTCACATGGATCTTGCATTTCATGGATACAGAAGCACGTAGCCCTCAGAAGAATATCCCTGTTCCAGGTTGATGGAACTCAGTAGCTGGTAAGACCCTGCTGTGAGCAGAGCAATTTCCCTAAAAATGAGATACAACATACACATTGTGGTAACAGCTTTGCTCCCTGCAATGCACTTTGGAAATGTAGAATAGAAAGAAACAGAATGTAAAGTACAAACAGAAGGCAGCCTTGTCTTGCCAGTGTAACTCTCAAGTTCTAAACACACCCAGGCCAGAACTTCTTGCACTTCACTGTATGAGCTGCAGAATGTTCAATGCCTCTGTTCCTCAGCTATTCCACAGGTCTGTGTATCTCCATCAATCCAACATGCCTCAAGGTTGCACCAGATGACACCAGAGGATAAACCTGGGGATTTCCACTTGATACATGAGTTTGTGTAGCTTAAGTTAAATCTGACTTTCAAGCTGAGTGTTCTCATGACTTCCCCCTGTCTGTGGGTCAGGTGAGAACTTCACCTGTTCTTATCCAAAGTTTTGTCTGAAAGGGGCAGCTGAGCATTTGTACCAGTTTGGGTTCACTGGCACAGCCCAACCCTGAGACGACTGACAGTTCCTTCTGTTCAGCTCCTCCATGGGAGATGCTGCATCCCCTTCCTGTCTCCTTTCCACATCTCCTGTGACCAACAACATGACCACAACTGGAGGGAAAAACCCCAAAATAACCCGGTATTTCCCAGCAGTATCTCTGGCTCATGTTTCTTGTTGGCATTGACTTGATATTAAAGCCCAAATGGGCTGATGTGTTGGGTCTGTGCTGGTCCAGTTCTAGCCCCCCATGGCTGTGCCCGACTGTGCAGGGTGAGGAGCTTGTCTGGGAGCACCTGAGACTGTGGGTGGGTCACCTGGGAGCTCCCAGCATCCCTGCAGCAGGAATGACAACCACTCCTAAGGGAAGAGCTCGTGAAGGAGGGAAATATTTGTATAGCATATGTGGAACACTCTTCTTGCTCCCCATTTGAAGGGGGGAAATTACTTCTATTTTTTAAGTTTGCATGAAACTAGGAATGCTTGTTGTTTGCTTTAGTGTCTTGACTGATGTCCAGTGTCAAAAATAACTGTTCTTGTTCATGCTTTGAAAATAAAGTCACATAGTGGCAGACGTGTGTGGTTGTTGGGAAGTTTATTTTTAACCATGTTAGTCTTGCTCCTGTGACATAAAGGGAAGGTTTTCTCCTGGGTTTTGCCAGTCACACTAAGACTTTACTTTGCTTCAAACTGACCTTTCTCGTGGGTGTGAAGGAAGATATTATAACTTGACATTTTTAGCAGTTACATTATTGTGACATCACATTTTTAGCAGTGAAGTTATTGTAACTGACTGTTTCTCTCAGGCTGGTGAAGCAGATGGGGGCAAAGGAGTGCCATGTTCCTCCCCCTGCACCCTCTAGGCCTGTAAAATGGGACAGGCCTGGAGTGTTTTGCATTCAAAGAGAACTTACTGAATTTTATGCTGCCCAGAACGTCTTGTGCAGAGAAACCCATCCTTCCTAAGGAAAGCTCCAGCAGAAGATGTTTTATGGTGGGTTTGGAGAGTGAGACTAAAGAGAACATCTGGCTTGGTGCAGCTTCTGACATGTCCAGATTAACTGTGTGGGTTGACTTTTCTTTATTTGCTGCCACCTAAGCAGGTGTCCTTGGTGGATTTTATACTAAAACTTGCTTTTAATAAAAATGTACAGACCCAAGCCCAGACTCTGCCTGTGCACAGAGCATGGGCAGGAAAGATTCATGAGGACTTTTTCATACTTGGCATCTTCCTCTTGCTTCAGTTGGCATCTTGGCTAAGGGGGTGTGATGAAACAGGGTTATTTGCTTGGGACTGCCCTGTGATGTCTGTGCTGGCTCTGGACAACTTCCTGCACCTCCAGGAAACCCAGCTGTGAACGGGAAAGAAACTCTCCGTGCTGTGGGGTGGGGGAAGCACTTTGATTTGGAGCTGGTGCATTTTTGACCCCATAAGTGACTAAGGAGCTCCATCATTGTCACCACTGACCGGTCTGAGTATTAGTGTGGAGCTGAAGGAGGTTTTCTGCTGCTCAGAAGGTGGCACAGTCAGCACTGAAACATCAGTGAGTGCTCCTCATTAATGGCAGTGGCACCATGTGGGTTGGAGCCCTGGATTCCCACGGATCCCATCCATCGTGGCCCTGAACGTGCCCCATCCCTGGAGGTGTTCAAGGCCTCATTTAGTGATTGGCATCCCTGCCCCTGGCAGGAACTGAATAGATCTTTGAGGTCCCTTCCAACCCAAACCATTCTGGCACTGTGAGATTATGGACAAATATACTGAATGTGTATTACTACAGGCTGCCCATCTTAGTTCTTATTAATCTTTCTTGTCACTTATCTACACGTTTTAAAATTTAATTAGTTTGTCACAGAAGTAAAAACTCTTGTGGAAGGACATGTTGAATGTAATGCAGTTACCCCATTTGTAAGGTATTGGTTAGTGGTTTAGCATTAATTTAATAAACCATCTGCAGTCATTTACTTTCAGCAGTGCTGTGTATCCCTTTGGGTACCTTCTCCCCTCTGTTCCTGTTCCATGTCCATCACTAACTGGAAGAGTGCAGCTTTGCCCTGCTGAGCAGCTGCAGTGCCTTCAGCCCAGCCCCAGCCCTGGGCACTGTGCTGCTGTATTTGCAAATACAAATCCACTTTGGTTTCCAACACCTGAAGGTTTTAGCCCATCATGAAGTCCAGTTCACTCCAGAACCACCACTGCAATGGCATTTTGTGTGAAAACAGTCATGAATGCCCCTAAATAAGGCAGTTTTCCTGGTGCAGCCCTTCCACAAAGCAGGTGGAAAGTTTGGCTCCTGTGTTTCAGCTGGTGACTCATCTTGGGAAGTGTTGAGATCCGTAATAAATCCCACTGCAATAAATGATTCTCATTAGTTTTCTCTGTGTTGGAATTACCTTAATCTTCACTAGGAGGTAAATTTACTTTGCTGATGGGAGGAATATACGTAGGCTCTGATTCAGGGAGGTCGTTCAGTATCTGTCTGTGACCTCAGTCATGTAGGACGTGCAGCTGGAGGGACCATGGTTAGAGCTGGGCAGGATCTCAGCTCCCCGTGGTGGCCCACAGGGTAGAACACAAGGACTTTAAGGGCACATAACACTGTTCTTTGCTGCTTTGATTATTGAATTGATGATTAGGATAAAATTACTGTGAGCAGTGAGTTCTGGCTTTGTTTTCTTTCCCACAAGTTTGTAATATCAATTATTTCACTTAAGTGGATGTTTGTTATGGACTAGAGAAATACTTGTGTATTTGACATACCCATGGCAAGGGGGTCAGAACTCGATGATCTTTAAGGTCCCTTGCAGCCCAAACCAGTCTGTGATTCGATGAACTGATGAAGTTCTGGCAATGCTGTGACAAAAATTATGGCTTGAGCTTTTTTGTACCACTTTTCACCCCACAGACCTGAACAAAGGTCTCTGTAAGCCATGTAAGTGTGAGGAGGAGGCACTTTCTGATGTTCAGAACACCTTGTTTTTGTAGGGAAAACAATTTGTAACAAACTTTAGTTCCACTTGTCTCACCTGTCCTTCTCTCAGTAGTAAAGCTGAGTATCTGTGAGCTGAGCTGTGCTGGCCTTTGGCAAGAACCTTCTCTGAGTTCAAGTGAAGCATGGCAAGTATTTATAACAGAACATCATCTGTGGATCCTGATTGCCTTTAAAACCCCTGCATTCAGCAGCAGTGTTGGCCTGCTCTGAGGCTCCAAACGTGGTCTGTGGCAGTGGTACCTGTGTCATCCCTAAATACCCAGAGGCAGTGGCCCCTCCCTGGCCTGGGTGCAGCAGCCATCAGTCACCTGAACGTGCATTTGCATCTCAGCCACCAGTTACTGCACAGAAAATGCACCTGCTCTTATATACCAGCTAAAACCACTGGATCCTGCTCTCACCAGTCCTGCAGCAGAAATGGGGTTGGTCTGAGTGGTTGCCTTTCTCCATCAGCACCCTGCCCTGGCACAGTGCCAGTGTGACCCTGGTGAGGGGAGCACACAGAATGTGTTTAATTGGATTAAAACCAACGAGCCAGGAGCTGAGCACCCACAGAGTGTTTGTCTCCATGGCTTCCAGAGCTCCTGGTGCTGCAGCTGAGACCCCAAATCAGGGCACGTGGCTGGGGTGGAAGGGGTGCCCTGGCTCAGCACCTGCCTGGCAACGTGTTTTGCCAACTTTGCATTATTGATAAGCAAAGACTTATCCCCGTGGCAGCAGCACTGCGTGGATCCCACGTGCCCTGACAGCTGGGATGGGGAGTGAGGAGGAGACACTCAAGGGCTGGTGTTGTGCTTTTGGGGGAGACATAAGGGCAGGAGCACAAAGAAGGAGAAGGAAACTTCTCCAGTGTCCTTAATTTCTCGTTCAGCAGGGGAATGTTTTATAACTCCCTCCTGGAGAGGACCAGGGCCTGTGTATTGCTGGGTTTGAGTTAATTAAACTTCTTACCTCACCGTGGTAATCAAACAGTGTCTGCTGTCTGTGGCAGCTGAAGGTCACAGCACAAGGTGTTCTTCAAGTCTTAATGGGCAGTGTTGAGTTCAAGGGCTGGAGGGTTCCCTGTCCTGGGAGAAGCCTCTTTCTGTTCAGGATCTCCTGTTTGGCAGCTCTGTTGAAGCTTCCTGTGATGTGTTTGAGGTTTTTTTGGTAGGTTTGGTGTGATTTTGAGGAATGGCATGTTCCAGGATTCAGCAGCTCCATCAGCCCACCCTCCAGTTAGATGTATTCAGCTTTCTAGAATCTCAAGTGTTCTAAAACTGCCTGTCAGTCAGAAACAACTGATGAGGTGCCTCCTCTGACCAGCATTTTGTTGCCTCCAATACCCCATTTGGGAATTTAGAAGCAAGTTCCAAAAAATGAGTATAACCTTTGGAGAGGTACTGCTTTTTCTGCGCACAGCCTGGGGTGCAGAAGAGCTCCAGTGGTCTTTGTCTGGCCTCTTTTTCTTTCCAATCCTTAATCTATGCAAAGTGATGAGTCTTGCAATATTTTTTTAAGCTGCACTGGAACAGAGTGAGATATGGGGGCAATGGGCCACTAGGAAAGAAACTGAGGATCCACCTGACAATGAGCAGAGGGGTTCAGCTTCAAACAGGAGATGTTTCCTTTATACTCTGGAAGTAGAACTGTTGAGTTTAGGCTGAAGCAGAAGAATTTAGTTTGGACAGCTCTCAGGATGTTTAAGCCCTGGAGCGTGTCACTCCTTTCTCAGAGACCTGTTTCAGTAGCATAGTGTGGTTTTAAATTAAATATTTTCAAATTAAATATCACATTAGCACCCCTGACTTTGAAAGTGTGTGAATATATATATATATATATATATATCCTACCTTTTACTCTAGTCACGAACTGAGTTGTCTAATGTTTAAATCATTGAATAGTCATAGAATATTCTTTAACACAGGTACTGAATTTTACTTCTCCACACACAACCTGTTCAAAGTGCTTTTTAATCTTAGTCTGATCTACTTCTGTTGCATCTCATCCATTATTTACACACTGACCAGGCAGGGAGTGTCATGCGCACTTCAGGCATTCCCTGTTGCAGCAACAGGCACAGCTCAATTTTGCTGATATTAGAACTCCTTGGCATCAGTAGATAATAAAAGATGAGGTTTTGAGACAAATTTGATATGAATGCTCTTGAAAAACACAATAAACTCTGCCTTTTGCACCCCAATGGCCACAACAATTATTGTTCCATTGTAGCAATAGAGTTTTAGGGTCTTTCCAAGTGCCCGAGGCTGTGGAATATCCCAGTGCTGGGAGCATTTGCTGTGTGAGTGATACATGGAACTGTTAGACCAAAGTATACAAAAGCTCTCTTGTCACAGACACAATATAAGTTTATATATCCCAGCGTGATTGTTAAAAGATAGAGCTTTAGATATATATTAAAAATTTACAGTGTAGGTTTTCCCCCATTTTTTAATCTACTTTGTACCCTGGGAATTCTTCAGGAAGGTGCTCTACAGGAAAATGTATCTTGCAGTTCATGTTGCCTGAAGATTTGCTGCATGAGAATTTGTTCCACACAGGGTAATCTTTGCATACCTAACTGTCTGTGAGTTAAATAACTTAAAGCAACTTCAGTGAGGACTATATTTTGACTCATTCCTGCACTGTGCAGCTCCAGGTTATGAAGAACTATCTGTGCATCACCAGACTTCGAAAAATTTAAGTACTCTTGGGGAAAAACTCCAATAAACTTCTATATACACAGTGCATTTGACAGAGATGTCCCAGGAGTTGATTTTCCTTGTGGAAATGCAGGAACCAATGAGATCTATTGGACAGTGGCACAAAATACAGGAAATGTTATTTGTGCGCCTCTCAGGTGGTGCTCTCAGAGGGCTCTTGGGAGGTTGCAAATGAAAAGAATATTTTAAGGAGGGCAAAAGATGGAATAATTTCCCCTGGACTTTAGAAGTAATACTGAGAAACAATGGGTTGCTTCAGAAACTAATAGCTTCAAGGGTGTCTTGGAATCACAAGCCTCACTGTTAAAAATTCTTTTGGATTCTCTGAAATACTTTTAACAGCTTTTATTAAATCATATTTCTGAGAGGGAATGTCCTTTGCTGGCCATAAAGCAAAGCTGTGGTAGGAGGATACAAGCCCAGTGGTGGCTGCCCAGGGCACCCCTGACCCCTCAGGGCACAGGGGGGTGTTAAAGAGCCCTGTGAGACAGGGGAGTGTTTCTGTCTCACACCAGTGACTGAGCTGGGATAACTCCCCTCTGGGGAGGCATCAGCACCTTCACCCCCAGCCTGAGGGGTCAGGGCTGCTCATGGGCCATCAAACATTCCAAAATATCCCAGGACTCACAGAGTAAATCACCCCTTGTGGAACTCCCTGCTCTGGGGGAGGGGCTGGGCATTCCCACCTGAACCTGAGCATAGATAATCTTGGAGTTTGGGGACTTCTGGTACCACTGGTGGGATCCAGAGGAGCAGCAGAAACTCACCAGGACTGGGACTGCCACTCTTGACCAGACTGTGCCCGTCATCCTCCCCAAGAGGTTTCCTTTCCTTTCACTCTGCACTCAGGGGGCCCATGTGGGGCTCAGCACAGGGGCCGATGGACACCATTCTGTTCATGCCCCAGGGGGCTGGGTTATACATCTGGGTTTGTGGGTTAAAACCATTTTTTCTCTGTATCACTGTATTTATTGTGATCCTTTTAGTAAATTGCAACTCTGACTTGCAATCTCTCTTGAGTCGGGTTCATTTCTCTCACCAGTTTACCTTTAAACCAGCACAACTGCACAAGGGTTGGTGTGTTGTGGCAGCCCAGAGGGACTTCAGTGGTGTTTTATGAGGGTTATTCCGAATCCTTTCAAGGAACAGTCCAGCTAGAGAGGCATTGGGCCCAAACCCAGGCTCTGACCTTCCCTGACCTTGAAACTGTGTGTGTGAGTGCTCGGGTTTGGTGCTTTTGGCTCCTGCAAGAGTGACAGTGCAATGGGAGAACTGACCTCTCTCAGTGCAGTTATGATAAGGAACACTTCAGTATCAAGAAACTTTTCTGAAACTATCAAGAAGAAGTTTATAATCTGAGCTGTCCCCTCTCAAATGAGCTTCCTCGAGGAAGCTACTGATAATGTATTCAAATATGTGCTTGGTTCTTTTTCAAGTGGTGATTTCAGCTGGAAGTGCCCAGAAGAAAAGGTTTCCTTTCCTCCTGAAGGAACAGGCTTTTATCAACTTGATGCTGTAACACAAAAATCCCTTCATTTTTGTTTCATTTCAGCTGGCTGTGTGTTTTGCTCTGTAGACCAAGACTTCATTAAGATGTAAAATTATTTTACTGCCCTATTATTTTCCTGAGCTTTGAAGAAATAACTCTGCCAATTAAAACCCCAGTGCCAATGCAATTTAAACACACATTTTGGGCAGGGTGAGCAGCGTGTGGTGTCTCACTGAGCACATGTGAAGCGTTTGCACACCCTGATGGTGTTCAGCATATCCAGGGGGTATTTCTGTCTGTTCTCTGTTTTCACAACGTGATTATTCACAGCATACACAAAGAATGGGAGTTTGTGGCTGTGACACTTGCCATGTTTTCCTGCAGGCTCTTGCCTTGGGGCATGTGTTGAGCAGGAATATTTTTTTTTTGCAGCATTTCCCAAGCCTTTTGTGGGAGGTTTCTGGGGAACAGTTGGGATAATTTCCCTCTGGTTGGCAGCCCTGGGCTGCTGCCACGTGAACAGGTGTGGGAGCAGGAATTTGGGAGGGAGTGATCACAAGGGTTTGTCAACACTGCAAAGACTGGGCACAAACCAGCATTCAAAGAATGAGGTTTGACTGGCTGGGCTCCAAATGTGTTCCCAAATTGGGCAGAACATTCTGGATTGACAATTCCTGTGAGTGGAAAAAGAAAACGTGGTGAGAAGGGAGCAGAAATGAGTTTAAAAGGGGATGTTTGCTGTAGTGTTTGAGACTGTTGTTTCTGTAAAATACAGAATAATCCATATTTTTGCTGTCCTTTGACCTCACACACACAGTTCAGCTGCTCTGTAAGTTACAATGTATTATATAATGTGTGTGTGTGTATGTGTGTTTGTGTATATATATATATATATATATATAATGTAATATATAATCTGTATGTGTATACACACACACACACACACACACACACACATATATATATATAATGTATTATATAATGTATAAATTATAATGTGTTACCTGAGAGTAAAGTCTTTGTATTGGGGAATGAAAAACTGATTATGTAACTGATGTAACTCCTATAAAAATCATGTAAAATCTCTGCCTGGGAACTTCAAAGGCAGATTTATTCTCATGTCTGCAAATAAACAGGATGCAGAAAAAATGGGAAATCACAGTAAATCCAGCAGAGCCAAATGAGCTGGAAGTGGCTCTTGGCTCTTGGGGAGGTGAGGTGTTTGTGGGATTGAGGGGGGCAGTTCTCGGAGGGAAAAAACCTCCCTTTGGCTTCACATTCTGGTCATTATTAATAACACTTTACAGTTGAAAAGATGATTTTTCGTTACCCCTGCCTGTCCATAGAGAAGTCTCAGCAGTGCTGGGACATAAAACCCCAGAGCAAACAGCTGCTCCAGGGAACTGCCCTCAAAACTGAGCTGGGGTATTTTGGGGGTTGGGGTTTGTTCTGTCTGATTTGGTTTGGTTGGTTGGGCTTTTTTTGTTTGGGCTTGTTTTTTTTGCTTTTGTAGTTTTTTTGTTTCGGTATTTTCTGTTTTTTTGGGGTGGGCTTTTTTCGTTTGTTTGTTGGGTTGGTTTTGGTTGTTGTGGTTGGTTGGTTGCAGTTGGGTTTTTTTTTTTTTTGTTTGGTTTGGTTTGGTTTTTTGTTTGTTTGTTTTTTCTTGGTAAAAAAGATTTTTGTCCCAAATACCTTCTAGATTTATTCAGATTTTCATCATGCCAGTTCCACCATACATGGCCTGTGCACACCATGAGTAGGCAGATTAAAGATGACCCTGAAGAGCTGAGGAATATCACAGTTTCCTTTTATTTCCCTTTTGGAAAAGGCAGCTGGGTGTGCAAACTCCTCTTCCCACATTGCAGAGACACTGATCCTCTCCCCTCAGCTCTTCCCAAGCATTGGAATTCTGAGGGCAGGACAAGAGCCCTGCGAGCAGATGTTTGGAGTTGTCTGGACAACATCCATAATGAGGTGTAGGAAAGTGCTGCCAGAACACTCAAGTTGTTTTTCATATTTTTAATTGGTATTTGTGTAATAGTACAAATTCATCCATGGGTTAACATATTACAAATAATAAGATATCGATTGGTCTGCCACATAAATGAAATTAGGCATTTTTGGTCTTGCGCACCTTTCAGTGATTGACACATTTTATCCCAGGCTCCTGAGAACTTGTTTGGATAGAAGAGCATGCAGACTGACTATTAGGATTTTTTTGTAGAGCTATAAATGGTGATTTTGCATTGTGACTGTATTAGCTTCCTAATTTTTTTTTAAGGCATTCTGATAGTGCTTCAGGGCTGGGGCATCTCTGTAGGGAGAAGCTGCTTTAGGACTGAGGTTGGTGTGGATCTTTCTGAGCTTGTGCATCTTTGTGACAGCAGAGCCACTCCGAGAAAATGGTTTGGAACTTCAAACAGTGGTTGGAAAATACCATTTCTGGAGCTGGTTGAGCCATCCAGAGCATGGAATGTCTTGCTGGCCAAGTCTATGAGAGAGGGCCAAAAGAACAGCCTTGATCTGGTTGATCTTCCTCCTGCACGAAGTCCTGGCTGCTCCAGCCTTGGAAGGATGTCCTGCAGTTCGGAGACACTTTGGCCCTTTCCTTTGGTCTTCAGAACAATAATCAAGGATCAGTGAAGTGAAACTGGAATTTTGCTTGTGTGGATTTCAGTAACAGCTGGGATGGCCACGTGTGTGGCATTTGTTTCCCCTGACCCAAGAGCTGGGCTTTGATCTTATTCCTGGCACTCCAGACATGCCCTGTTTATGGAGCATTTCCATTGGAACACGCTGCAGTTGCCTTTAGGTGAAAAATTCAGAAGTGGCAAGTTAGGAATTAGATATGAAAACGGTCTCCCTTGTTAAGTGATGGATTTTTATGGAAGTGCCTTCACTAACGTTGTCTTTTATGTGATGCCATAATTTGGGTTATATTAAGTACCAAAATATCCTCGACATATTTCAATATCCAGGTATTGATGTATCTTCTCCAAGCTTCTCACTTTTGCAGATAAATCTGTCTAAAAGTGCTAATGCCTGAATTATCTCTGGAAACATCTGGAAAAACAATGTTGGTTTTGACATCTCCTGGAGGTATCTTAGAGGAGAAAGAGGCACCCAATCTTTCTGTGTTACCTGTGCAATCCAGTGGGATCCTGAGTGGGATCCAGACCCAGCCACCTCATCCTGGCTCTGTCTTCACAACACTGGACTCATTTCCACGGAGAAAATTCTTCCAAACTCGGTCAGATGGTTTTAGAATAACAGGATTTGTGACTTTTAATTTAGAAATTGGAGGTCAGAAAGGCAGAAATGTGACTTAACCCCTTCCACACCCCCCTGCAGTCCTGCTTTGGGTTGTGAAAGTCTGTGAAATGGGCTGTCTCCAGAACATTCTTTTTGTGGCTTTCTTTTCCTCTGAGCAGTCTGCAGTGGTTTTAGTGTGGCAGCTGAACAGCAAATAGAGGATAAATACAAGAAGGTGTGTGAGAAGGATGAAAATCAGTAGCTGGGCACTCATTTCTCTGTATTACTGCTGCATGGATGCAAAAATGAGCCTTTAAAAACTGTAAATTCAAGATCAACACTTTAAATAATAGAATATCTTGTCTCTTTCTTCCAAATGAATTCCACAGTGTTGTGACCACCTGACAAACAGTGATGAGTGCAATCCTCTTGCTGCTTTCTCTTGAGGGTAAAGGCACTATTATAAATTTAAGAGTTAGCAAGCCATTGGTACACGTGGAGATTCATTTCTGCACGTTTAATTGAAAGCAGAAATGATCAGCAAACATATTCCAACCTTGCATGGCTGACTAACAAAATTATGCCTTGTCACTGATGGTCTTGGGGAATTTCATGGAGTTATTTGCCTGTGAATAATATTAGATCTGAAAGCAGCACCGTGCAGTCACCTCCTCATGTGTTCTCAGCCATCCCCTGCAACTCTGAATCCACTCACTGCAAACAAACAAAAGTGTCCCAAGTCTTTTACAGCGGGAAGTTTAAATGTCAGGAACGAAATCATCAAATTTAGTAACACTGGGGGGTGTCTCAAGGCATCTTTCATAAGGGGCACACACAACAGGCACTCAAGCTCTTGTGTTCAGTTCCATGGAAGGGCCAAGCACTGTCCATCCTGCTTTTCCAGCTGCCTCCAGGAATCCAACACATCCTTCCCTTCCTGTCTGCTGTAAGTACTTGGAACAAGTGCAGAAGCAGGTGGAGAAAGGCTTCGTGTAGATTTTTGGAAGTGAGTTGGAATGTCTTGGAATTGCTTTTGAAGTGTTAGAACTTTGTGAAGGGGCTGTTAAGGAATGGAATATCTCTGTTGGATTCATTGAAAATGCTTGAAGATTTGACAGTATCTTTTCACAAGCATCTGTTGAAATGTTCTCATCTCAATACTTCTCTGCAGTAGTGCCAGTGGACGTAAGCCAGGCTCAGAAACCACATCCCAGGGCTCCCTCAGGCCACTTGGAAATCCCACTTCCAGTAAATACTTCCTGGTTTCTTCTGCTCCTTCTCCCAGGGACTGAACTGTGAGCACCTGCTGGTGAACCTGACCTGGAGAATGGGCAGCCCTCGAATTCTTCTGTAATGAGGCCTTATCTTAGAGTTTGCCCAGAGGAAAGCAGCAGGAAGCAAAGGACAAGGCTCTTTAGATGGTTTATCTCAGATGTGTGAATTAAAACCAACCCCCCCAGTATTAATATCTGCTTTCAGTTGTGGTTATTGCTTATTTTCAGTGCCATCACTGCTGCCCCTGCAGCCTCCCAGGGGTGATGCAGAACTAGAGAAGGCAAAGGACTGGTTTACTTATTTTATTTTTCATTGCTTTTCAAGTTGTTGACATCATTTGAGAAACCAGGACAAAAATATTACAGTGCTTCAGCGTTTGTGTCATTTTCTCAAGCAGTTAATAGTGATGTGGTGTGATTTTCCCAGCTTGGAGTTGCATTCAGTGAAATGTCAAACCACCGTTGGGTTGGAAGGTCTGGCTGTGGGTGCAGTTGCATCATCTGCTGCCTCCTGCACGGTGCAGACCCTTCTGCAGGGCCCTTACACAGAGCTGGGTGGGGCTGGCAGAGGAACTTACACTCCCCAAAACTCTGGGGTGATGTGCTGAATAACCACACTGTGAACAGTGTTGTGAAGGTGTCTTTTTATCCTTTGTGTCTCCTGCTGTCAGACATAACTGGTATGGCAAGAAGCAAAGATTGGCCCTGTAGGGAAATGCACTTGACTCTTCAGCTTTTCCTGCACATGCTTTTCTTTGCCTGTGTTGGTTGGTTTGACTGTCTCAGTCTCCACACTGCCCCACAGGTTGACTTAAATATTCAAAGTACATTTCGGACAGACCAAGAGGAGCTGTCTGGGTTGTTATTTCATTCATCTACAAGCAGAAGTAGCCCCATGTCTGGTCTGACAGGTCTGACTCGTCATATTACTTGTGCCTTACTTGAGAATCCTCAGTGCTCTCAGACTGTCCATTTTCATGTGAATGTGGAAAAGTGAAGACAAATCTTCCCACTCTGTCTGGGAACATTTTTATGCCATGTTGCTTCTTGAAATTCTTCGTGAAGTCTTGTCTTTGTATCTGAAACTGGGTGCGGTCTGAGAAATGGAATTTCTCTGTGATGATGATGAATATGTTGCAGTTTATTCAACTTGCAGATGATCTTTATTCTCTTAGAACCTGGAACAGGGGCTAATTTCATCCACTAATTGCCTTTTAACCTTCCACTAACTACCAAGCAACAAGGTGAACAGGTTCAACATGGAAATTTCCATGTATGATATCCCAGAAAGTAAACAATGCCCTGTTATATAAGTAGTACCACTTTAAAAAATTGTGGGTTTAACTTGTGTTAACTGTTATTTTGGGGGGGGGTTGATGGTGACATTCATGTTCTCTGTGCTTTTGATACATCTGTCCAATTGAGATGAGAGAAAAGGAGTGAATGCACAAAATTTGCTCTCTGCTGTAGACATGACTTAAATCTGCTCTCTGAAATGGTAAGACCAGCTAAAGTTGGTCTGTGGACAGAAAAAATCCAAACTGGCTGAGCTATTGAAGATAAATACAAGCTATACCTGAGATAATTTGTGTCAAAATTAATATCTACCATCTAATTAAATTTTGTCAAACCTTAATTACACTTGTAAATAAAATTCATCATGATCCAAGGTCTGTGTGCTGGAAGTTTGTAGCACAGACACCCCTCAGCTCTTCCCTGGCTCTCTGTGTACGGTGAAATATTAGATAGTGACAAGAAACTTATCTGCTGTCCAAAGCTTTGGGCTGGCTAATGGAAACAATAATATGAGTAGAAAGATTCCCATCTTGCTGGAAAAAGCCCTAAACTTACTGTGGCTTCTCCACACCAAGAAGAAAAAGGTCTGGGAAAGTTGCTGTGCAGCAGCTGGGAGGGATCGGGACCGGGCTGGGATCGGTGGGTGCTGTTCCCCCGGAGGTGCTGAAATTGGAGTTCTACCAGGAGCGTCTTTGAACAATGGTTGGGAGAAGTGGGACAGTGTTTTAGGGTTTGTACTGCTCTGATTTTACATCCTGAAAACTTGAGTGTTGCTGCAGCCAAGTAGGGAAATCGTTGTTTCTTGCTGTGAGGTGCTGTCTGAGCTAAATGTGTCTGATACAGCAAGCAGTCAGTGTGGTTCACATCCAATATCAAAGCTCCCACAGCAGTCAAGCTTTCCTAAGGATTAGTTAGGAAATGCTTATTTATTTATAAACCTAATGTTTATTTAAGAGGACTCCTAAACTTTAGTGGTCTACAAATTGTTCGGAGCAGAAGAATTGAGAAGATCTGGCTCTTTTTGTAATAAGAATTCTTTTTGAATAAGAAGCTTTGGGCACAGCTGTGGGTCGGGATGAGCTGTATTTATGCTGCATTAATGTTGTCTTTGGACAAGCTCAGCACAGGACTTGCAGGTGTTTTGTTCCACCATTCACCCTGAGGATGCTGGAACCAAAACCACAGGGTGGATAAAATACCAGATGGCCAATGGGGAGAGAGGGAAATAATCAATGTAACTTAATAGTCAAAGGGGCAGAATTCGTGGGATGTCCAGCCCTGGGAAGTTTGGTCTAAAGAGCTGTAATGGAAATATCCCAGTGACAAGCCCTGTGCATTGCTGGTTTCCCTCAGATAGGATGATCCTGGAGCCCAGCCCCTTCCATGGAGGAATTGCTGGTGGTAGAGCAAACACCCCAGCCAAGACCTCTGTCCCTTCTGCCTTCCTGGGAGTGCATTATGGCAAAGCTCAAGGGATGTTGGCAGAAAGGAAAAACTCTCTGCAGTTCCAGACTCATGCACAGAAAAGACTGGATTTGGGGTCTGATGCAGCACTCAGAGCCAAGGGTGTGACATTCCACCAACTGCTTGATTGAGGGATTAGGAATAGGATTTCCTTCAGCCTTCCCACCAGAAGGTGCTCACAGGCTGCAAGATGGTCCTAACAGAGAGTCAATCTGTCCACTGTGCACTATCCTGTACAGAAGGAACAAGGGCCAGATATCCTCTAAATCCTATATTGTGGGATTTATTTTGCTCTTCAGTTTAATTGTAGTTGGATATTTGTAATTCTTTTGAAGAAACTCATATACTTCTCTGTTTCAGGTTAGAAATAAAAATCCACCACTAATGGGCATGTTCCTGACTCTCTCTCATTACATCTCAAATAATTGTGATGATGAAGATGCAGCAGAAAAGGCTTCAGTTGCCCCAGGAAAGAGCAAGTGCTTTCAGTAGAACTGGTACATTTTGTGCTGGTGTTGCCATGGGAATCACCATGTCCTTGTGCTCTGGTCTCTTGGGTTAAAGTGAATATTGCTGTAATTGTGTAGGAATTGCAGCTCTTGATAGTGGCCTAACTTCTGTATCCTCCTAATGAGCAGGACAGCCTTGTAATACACAGAATTATCTTGTGTCCTGCCATTCCCCACTGCTCTGCTCCTGCAGGGGAATTGCTGCCATTTGTGCAGGGATGTCAAATCTTCACTAAGCCCTGAAAAGCTGGTGATTACCTGAGGAAGGAATTGTACTGAGGGTATTTTAGTTGCATGGCACTGGAGTTGATCTGGAACTGCAGAAGTGACTCTGGACAGAGTCACAGAGTGTTCTGAGTGGGCCCTTTGTGGAGCACAAACCGTCCAGCAGGAGCTTTGCAGAGCTTGCAAACATACGGATGTGTTTCCAAGGCCAGTGTGCTTGTCCTGTCATATCTCTGCTGTCCTTGGCCTCTGGTCAGCAGTGATCAAATACCACCTCTGCAGAGGCAAAGCTGGTGCTCTGGAATCATGACCCAGAAGAGCTGCCTTCCATGAGATGAGATTTGTTAGGGAGCTCATCGTACCAGGTTGCAGTGATCCATCAAAATCACTTCATGAACTGAAGAGACTATTCAGGTGGGGGCAGTTGGTTTATTGTAAAGGGAAAGGATTCTTAAATTTCCATATCTGCATAAAGAAGCCTCTGGAGTATCATCACTGTTTGATCTTTGAGCTTAAACTGTTTCCATGGGTGGAGTGTTACGGCGTTTGTAATGTCAGAGTGCTATAAAAACAGGCACTTGATGGATGAGCATCCAAAAGGATGCTCTTCCCCCACTCTACACCTATTGCATATGCACTTGTATTGGTTTACAAAGTTGAAGACATTAAATTTCTTACATCCTTTAAGTCTTGACCCCTGAGAAGGCAAAGCCACCCTAAGCAATTAATATATTGAGTGCCAGACAAATGTTGTCTTTGTTGCATTTGTTTGTGCCAGTACCACTCATTGGGTGTTGTTTAAATTTTGCTGGCAGCTCAAGCACTGCTAAAAATAAATTCATTTGTTTATAAATTTCTTTGACAACAGCCAAATAAACCCACATTGCCATGTTTTGAACAGAAGGCACAAAGCCAAGTGAGTGCTCCCTTTGAGTTTAGCTAAAACATGTTGTTGCATGGCTGAGGTTGGTTCTTTTCCTGCTCTTTCCCCCTCCCATCCTTATTTTATTTCCATTGAAAACCCTTTCATACCAATTTCATACCACAGTTTGCAGAGTGAACAGCAGCTCCTGTTTGGTGTTCATGGGGCACAGTACAGAGAAAAAGAGACTAAAAAGTGGCAGCAGAGAAACTGTTAATATTTGAAGCTGGAAATACAGGGCAGAGATCTTGAATCCTTGAATACACATCCATAAATCAGAAGGAAGGAGGCTGCACGTGCTGGGACACAGACACAGGCAGGCTGTGTTGCAGTGAACTGGGAAGAGTTAAGCAATGGTCCAGAGGTCACCTGGACTTTCCAGCAGGAGGGGAGCAGCAAAACCTTCACGTTGTTTCAGCACAAGGGCAAAGGGAGGTGAAGGAAGATAAGGAGGAGGACAAATGACATCTGCTGTGATAACGCCAGCTGAGCCATCCTGAGGTTTGAATGTCCTGGCACTGCAGAGCTCTGGAGTGAATAAATGAGTGCTTTTTATAAGAAGTGAAAATGCTGAGGTGAAATGTCTTGACAGTAAAAATAATGCTGAGAATGTCACTGAGGGAACAGCCTGACTTGCTGTATGAACTGGGCTTCTGTATCTCTCCAAGGAATATACAGGACAGATGCCAATTTGTTGCACAAACTATCAGCTGATTCCACATTCACCTCTCAATCCTGTCCTCTGCTCCCTGTGCCAGGGGCACAAACAAGGAGCCAAGTGGGAAGCAGGGCTTGGATCCTCTGGGTTATGTTGTAGCTGTGGTGGGGAAGATGGACCAAAGTCCATGTGCACCAACTCGATAAGATGATGCTTAATGAAACCATGGAATGCCAGAGTGGGGGGATGAGGGGGTGGAGGGACCTCAAAGCTCATCCAGCCCCACCCCTGCCCTGGGCAGGGACACCTCCCACCAGCCCAGGTTGCTCCAAGCTCTGTCCAACCTGGCCTGGGACACTCCCAGGGATGGGACAGCCATCCTGGTGTCACCCTTGGGGCGTTTTTTTGAGGAGGGATCTAAAACACTGTGGAGTGCTTTTGAGCAGGAAGAACTCCCCCCAAAGGGAACTGTGAGTGTTCTCTCAAAAGGAGCAAATGAATATGATCTGCTTTCACTTACGGTAGTTATGCTACCAGAAACCAGGGCTGAAACGCATTGCTGTGAACACTGACACAAAATGTGATTTTTTTATTTTTTTTAATGCTCTGAGGATTTAAAAGAACAAAAAACAACTGAAAAACCCCCAATAACCTCAAAAACAGCCAAACCTCTGAGACTCACTGGTTGTAGATCACTGTGAACTAGTGGAGAGTGCTTTGACCCACAGGACAAAAATACAAATGGTCAGTGTCAAGAGGCAATTGAAAATCCCAGACTGGGAATTGAGGGAAAACCGGGTACTGCTGATAGTGCAGGGATCTCCCAGGGAGTGTTTGAGTAACACTTCCGAGGGTTAGAGAAGGTATTTGAAGTAATGCCTCCAAAAGCTGAATGGATTAGTTGTTCAAACTCTCCTGAACGTTAGAATAGTGCTGGAACTTGTGTTGGGGCACTGATTTTAAGAAAGAAAAAAAGCCCCCCCCACCAACCACACCAAACATCACCTCTCCCCCCCAAAAATCCACAAACCTCACCGAAACAAATCCCCAAAATCAAACAAACAGGAAAAACCCCTCACCAAAAACCTCATAAGGCATTTTCCAGGAGTGAAGGACTGGGCTGTGTTGCTCCATCCAGTGCCAACATAATTTCAGGAAAGTGTACCCTCCAGATTCTCAGAGGAAGGACATTTTCCATGGGGATGGCTGAGGCAAGAACCACTGCAGGTTGTGGGACAGATGGAATCTGACTAATAGCAAGAAACCCATTAGCTGTAAGTACAGCCATTATAATTGAAACTCAGGCCTCCAGGCATCCAAAGGAAGCCAAGATTCCTGTCTGTGGGATTGTCTCCTGGAGCAGGGTGGTTTTGTAGTCTCTGCATGCAAAGTCTTAATAGTTACAAATTACAGTGTTGCTAAAGATTTAACTGAGAGAAGAGATAAAAAAAGTTTAAGACTTAAATTCCATTCTTTATGCCTTCTGTCTAGTGATTTATAGAAGTTGGATACGCACTTGGGCATGTCTTAATCTTTTCAGGTTTTCTAATTTAGTCTTAATTGGACAAAAAGGTCATATCAGTGGGAACAGAACTCAGGTGGTGTTTGGAATATCCCTGTGGCCACTGAAGATGGGTTGGCCTCTGGGGCAGATTAACAAGGTTAATTATCAGAGAGTGACTGGGACTTAAACACCATGTGGGAAGAAATTCTTGGCCATGAGGGTGGGCAGGCCCTGGCACAGGTTGGGCAGAGAAGCTGTGGCTGCCCCATCCCTGGGAGTGTCCAAGGCCAGGTTGGAGCAAACTGGGCTGGTGGGAGGTGTCCCTGCCCATGGCAGGGGTGGCACTGGATGAGCCTGAAGGTCCCTTCCAACCCCACCCATTCAGGGACTCTGTGATCTGCCAGAAATGATCTCCAAAGTCAAACAGCTCCTGTCTTGAGTGGTGATGTGGCTCTTCCCACTGAAGGTCCCAGCAAGTCCATTGAGAGCAAGTTCTGTGATTCCAGATGTTTCAGGTTGTCTTCATTCCTGGCACCACCCCCGGTACTGCCAGTATAGGCACTGAGGTTAATAAGTCTGTTAAGGCTTTACTGCTTTTCTTGCATCTTGGTGTTTGATCTAGTTTGTGCTCCAGAAGCACCATTTAATTTTTCTAAAAGAAAACTTTGCCATTTTAATGACAAATCACTCAGATCTGTGTGAGGAATTTAATGTGCTGATGCCTCTTGAAATAAGGGAAATCTAATCCATAAAGTACTTCAGTTTAAATTGCAGAGGGAGGTTTCCAATGCTGGGTTTGTAATTATTGTTGGGTCAATGACTGAGTGAATTCCTGCGATGGAAAGTTGATGCCAACTGACCCCAAAAGTGTTATTTTTTGTTCTTTTCCCCTGTAGAGTAAACACAGTGAGATCTTGTCTTATATGAAAGATAAGTGTAAAGCTGTAATGACCTCCAGAGCCTGAGGATTAAGGACATAAATTCCATCTCATTCTTGCCAAAAGTTCTTGGTCTCTTCCTGATCCACACGTGTGTCTAACACACATTTTGACAACAACGCTCTGCAGGCAGAGAATTTTATTAAGGAAAGTGCAAGTACTTGATACAAATGAAAGATGAAGCTTGATTTGATCATTTTCTAAATATTTATGGCTGATAATTGTGTGTTGAGAGGGTAAATTGATGATAAAGTGTCCTGCTATAGGTACCTTCACAGGCCGGGGAGCATTTAGCTGCCATCAGAGGCAAGGACCTCCAAAAAGAACCACTTTAATTGGAGCCACGACTGTTGAAAAGCCATATTTGCATCTTAAGTGTTATGCTAAATGTAAGATAAATATTAAACCCCAATTTTAAAGATATTTTTCTTTCTTCGTAAAGCCTTACCTAGAAATAGAGAGGGAGTCAGAAATAATCCTGGCTGGTGGATTGCCGCTTATGATCACTCTTAATTTAAGCTAGAATTAGGCCTTTTGTAAATAAATCCAGTGCACAGGAACACCATAAGCTAATGATGCTTAACACTGCTTCGTCCTGCTGCAGAGAATTTGTTTCCCCCTTGTTCAAAAAGCAAAGGTGGTCACGAGATTGTTGACCTGGTGTAGAGATTTCTGATGTGCAGGTTTGTATTAGAGCTTCACTGTATAGTTCTTCAGTACTCCTGGGGTTAAGGGGCACTCCTGGGGTTAAGGGGCATCCTCAGTTCCTCAGCTGGTAAGTCCCCCACACCTCAGTTCATTAACTGGGCTGGAAAAACACACCTTTGCCAAAGGAGTTTTGCTTGGGAGGTTGCTAGTTCCTGAGCTGGGGTAGGGACAGACAGGCCTGCAGCTCCAAGGTGCAATAGGAAGTGCTTTGGAAAGTTTCAGCTCCAAGGGAAGATGAGGTATTGACTCATTTGTAAAATGATACATGTAATAAGAATGAGATGTGTTTCAAACAGAAAATTGCAGCATTCAATTCTTGTAGTATTAGTAGTTTTCTTACAAGCCACTGCAAATTGGGGAGAGGAACAACAAAAAGAAGTGAAATGGTTTGGAGGCATCATAAATCCAAGGCATTTTACTCAGTTATCATTCTGATGCTGATTTTAAGATCACCCCCTGCTTATCAAAGCCAAATATTTCCTTCCCTTCCATATGGCTCCTTGGCAACGTTCCACCTTAGGTCAGAAACTGGCTGCCCTGCAGAGCCTGATGGCTTCATCTGCTGAGACAGGTGTGCTGGGCTTGGTGTGGGGCAGGGGAGGCTGCAGAGCCCGTGGGAACAGGGATGTGCTGCTCTGGAGGCAGGAATTTCATGGAATCCTTAACGCTGTGGGAAGGACAAGAGAGCTTTGGTGAACAGAGCTTTGTCCTGTGCGTTCTGCTCGGCTGTGTTTGTGTCTCTGTGTCTGTGTCTCTGAGATCCTTCTCTGTGAACAAGGGGTGGGACTGGCCAGGAATGGTGATGCTGTTCTGAGGCTTCTCCTGCTGCAGCTTCACTGCTTCTCCTGCCAGAGCTGCCAGCAAAGCCCCGGGACAGAAACAGAACATTCCCAGTTACTCTGTGTTTCTACCAATCCCACTGGATCCTGCACACAGGTGTGCTGGTGCAGTTCATGCCTAAAATGGAAGAAAAGGACTTTCCAGCCAATATTAGTACAGATAAAATAGAGAGCAGGTCTTTAATTAAAGTGCTTTAAGGCTCCCACACGTTTACAACACTAATTAATTATCATATCTAATGAGTGCATCCAACCTGAGAACTGTCCACCCCCAGAGCCTGCCCCAGGCACGGTGCCCCAGAATTGAGTCGGAGGTCTCAAGACCCCTTGACTTCTTCACCATCATCAGCTTCACATCACATGCCTTCTTTGGAGCTTCTCCAAGATTTCTGGGCCTTCTGCTTTGACTACAATGATATCTTGTTGTGTCCTTCTAAATATGTATCCCAAACAAGATGGCCTTGCTAAGATCTTTTTCCTTGAGAAGAACATTAAACAAGATTTCAAGGATTTTGAGAATTTTGATATAAAGCATGAGAAAGGGGGTTTATTAACTGTTAACTGCTATTTTAAAGTGTCAGAAACTATACAGCTCCATTATTAAAAATCTATATGCTACAAATCTTAAGGATCTCAAAGCATCACAGCTGCTCCTCCCTTCCCTCCCCCAGGTAACGCCGTGCCAGAGGATTAGCAGCTTTTCTCCCCTCAGGCAGGAGTGCCCTGTGCCAGTGGCATTTGTGTGCTGAATTTTCCATGTATTTAGCTGGGGGAGGTCGATATTCCAGTGTGAAAGGCTGTTCCAGGCCGTGCAGGGGGTGCTGGGGATGCAGCACTGCCCGGTGTGTCCGTGTTTCCGTGTGGAGGAGGCGCATTCCCGGCTCTCGCTGAGCCGACAGATGGTCTCAATAACCTTGATGGAGAGCACTCTGCTCACTCTGCAGCCTGTCCAGGGCTTCAGACTATTCTCAGGCAGTAAAGGAAGGTGGGTTACTCAAAACCACATCCTGGGTGGAAAGGGGAGTGTGGAGACAGGTGTGTTCCACCCAGCGCTGGGCAGCCGGAGCTCCGCAGTGTGTGCCTCAGAGTGGTGGCTGGGCTGTGAAGTCAAGCTGATCTTCTGCAAATCTCCCCTCCGAGATTACTGGGAGCTTGGAAGGGACATTTCTTGGACAGTAGTGGCTGTCAGCAGTCCAGGAATGGATATAACAAGCTTGTTGTGGAGACCATATGGCAGTAGCTGCATTTTCATGGTATTTATTGGAGGATCACAAGATGGTTCAGGTTGGGAGGAACCTCTGGAGGTCATCCAGTCCAACCTCCCCGTTCAGGCAGGGCTCCCTAGCGCCCAGTGCTCAGGGTTGTGTCCAGATGGCTGGGCTGGAGCATGGAATGTTGTCAGTTATCTGTGGGAGAAAAGTATTTGCTGCCTCTCGTGGATGGAGAGACACGTCTGCTTGGGTTTAAGAGTTTAGCTTTAAAAATGGCATCATCTGCTCTCTGTGGAAGTGACTCCTTTCAAGGTTCCTATTCAGGCTCATGGTTAGAATTAATTTTCTTAACACGGTTAAGGAAAAATAAACTATTTTCCTAACATCTTTGTAAGGACTAAAGAGGGTTTGGTAGTCACTGCCACTCGAGCAATGCATTCCTAGAGCTGGAATAGAAGGATGACTCTTAGGATATGAGTCTTCTCCACAAATAAACAGGAATGCATGCAGACAGAGAGACAGCACATAGATCTGTATTTAAAAAATCAGGCATCTGAAATATTTTACTGTCATTTATGTAAGACAGATAAAAAGTAAGTTGTTTTCTTGAGTAGAAAGTAGGGACAGAAAGAACAGTGAGTGATGTTCGTGGTAAAACAGCGTGCAGTGAACGTGGTTAATTGGCAGCTGTAGCTCTAAACTCACCGAAGAGGTCCTTTCAGGCTGTCAGTGGTGTGCTGTGCTTTGGCACGGAGCTCCTTGCACACCCTGCCCCTCCATGGCCCGGCAGAGCTCCTGGCCCTGTGTGTCCCTGCCATGGCCTGGCCATTCCCAGTGCGGGGCTCGGAGCCCTGGCTGCTCCAGGAGCAGTCCCAGCAGTGCAGCTGGGGGGTCCCTTCCCCCATGACCACAAGGTCTGTGCTCTAAGGACCAGTCAAGATTTAACTTGTGCTGATAGGAGTTTTGTACTGTCTTGGACTTGAGTGAAACCCCTTTTGCAGTTGGGTAGTGGGAAATCACAACTAAACTCTTCCTGCTTCCTGCAGGCAAAATGTATTCATGGCTTTTTCTGAGGGTGCCCAGTGAGCTGAAATGTATGGAAAGTTGAGACTAATGAACCAGAAAGCTTTTAATCCACTCAGCATAGCATCCAGCCAGTATTTAAAAACATGGAATGCTGTCAAAAAGTACTTTTCCCCTGTGTTTTGAAGTGGCCATGAGTCCTGAGGCCTTGTGTTAGCTCAGTGCCCGTGCAAGTCACTTGGAATGGCTTGAAGAGCCATGGTGGGTTTGTTTAACTGTGTTGATGTAAAGGTGTGTCCTCACTGTGATAGCAGAAGCACTTCAGAAAAATAAGAAACTGTGCTGGAAAAGACCTGCTCACTTGGAGACAGGACAAAGCTGTGCACCTGGTAAGGATATCATGAGTAAAACATAAACTGACACTCCTGGAAGTGCCAATATAAATGTATTTATAAAGCTCTGAGTTAGAGTTTCATCAGATAACGTGGGATGTCAGCTTTTAGTGGTGCCTCTGTTTTGCTTCTTTCCTGTCCTGCCCCACGTGCTGGGCTGTGAGCCATCACAACTGCTAATTTGGAAACTGGAGGCACAGTTTGGTTTGATTCACCTGTTGCTGCACAGCAGAATTCAGGAGTTGTATCTGATGTGGATTAAGAGAATTAATCCTCGCTAGAACCTGTTTCTTGTAATACAGCTGAGAAGGTGCAAAGTACAGATTTCTGGTCCTAGAAATTGGAGAGGGCATTAAACTAGAGCAGTGAAACAGCCAGTGTGGCTCCAACTGAGAGTGTTTGGTTGGCAGACGTGGGAAGTGCCCCCAGTTTTAGTTCTGGTTACGTACAACAAAACTTGTGTGTTGAACACAACTTTGGGATTACACATAGTAGGAACACTGACTCTCATCCCTTAGGCCTCTGGCTTGGGAGCAGATGTTTTTCCCAAGACTTCTGCTGACCATGAGGTGCCATTTCTGGAGTGTTCCGTGGGGACATTTGTCAGTAACTGTATTGGAAAGACACACATGGAGCTTCTCCCTTTCCAGTGGAAGAGCTGGGGATGGGCCTAAGGGACTGATGGTCCTGGTACTGGGGGGTGTTCCTGCCTCTTAGGAGGGAAAGTGGGGGGAGCCAAACTTCAAACCTCCCAGCTGTGTGAATGACTTGCATTTCACTGCACTGTAATTTTGTTCCATCACCCATTTTATTCTCACTTAAAGGGATTTATCAGACACAATTGTTAATGGGGCAGCAGTGCCAGGCTGAAGGATTTCAGGCAGCAAATTCTAAAGACTGTCTACAGTGCTAGAGGGGAAGTGTTGCAGCTCCCAGTCCTCCTGTAACTGGGAAAAGGGAAATGTCTTGTAGATGAGACCTTTCGAATGGACTTTGTGGTCTGGGAAGGTCTCGATTCCAGACCATCCAAAGTAATTGAGGCACCAGCTTCCTTGGCAGGCAGGTGTGATCCCCTTTCCCTTCCTGTAAGCTCCCTGGAAGTCAGGAAGAGACAGCCAGAGACTTCTGAGGGGAAGGATGCTGCAACCCAGGGGTCTGCTGCCCTCGGGATATGGGCTTGTATTTCTAAAGACCCACAATGGAAACAGCCCAAGGATTATGTGGCACAGCATTCCCGTGGGGCAGAAGCAGCTGCGATATTCCCTGGCCGCTGGGCCTGGGCACTGCCACCTTTTGCTGTCTTTTCTCAGCCTGTGTCTCAGCAGCAGGAGAGGTCTGGGAGCTGGTCATTCCGGAGTTCCCTTCTGAGTGAAGCACTGGATCCAAGCACAGCCGGGACGTGCACGCTCAGGGAGAGAGGGACTGGCAAGGGGAGCAGTTCCTGCCCTCAAACTGAACTGCACCTTCTCTGGGATGAAGCTTTTGAGCCACGTGCTGGCTTTGACCCAGTGGGGCTGGTGGGAGGGGATGGTGCAGAGCACACAGTGCTGCAGAAGCCTCTGGAGCTGTGCCGGTGCGCTGCTGCTCCCGAGGGTGTGCCCATCCTGCTCCTGCTGCTGGGCTGTGCATGGTGGGAATTGCTGCCAACCATCTCCTGTCCCGTCCTTACAGGTTTTGGTGGGGGAAGAGATGGATGCAGAGCTGCAATAACAACTTCAGTTGTCTGGTAGGGAGAAATTGCCCTGGCAGTGTCATTTTTCTGGGGGAGGTGCAGTACTGATGGCAGACACATGTGGAGCCAGGCTGGGAGGCTCCTTGGTATATCCCAGTCCTTAAGTGTGCTGAATGTCACTTAGATTAGATGGTTTTTGCTCACTAAAATCAGACTTCACATCTTCATGTTCTACTGGGTAAATACGTATTTTGGTTTGGGAATTGAAGCTTTTTTTAAAAAAACCCCCACATAGTGACTTGTGGGTCTCTTTCTGTTATCACTCTTTCTTCCAAGGAAAAGCTTCTGGATGCTTTTCCCAGTTTTCAGTATGCAGAAGGCTTGATTTAAGAAGAGCACCTCTGAAAAATGAGGTGGTGAGAACCCCTTGATTGCCATTGCCGTGGGGAAGCTCAGTTTGAGATGGTTTTTCTTTTGGTATCTTTGAGCCTACATTTATTCTGCCTTCACACACCTCTTTCCAAAGATTGCTCATTATTAGCAGCATCTTCTCTGTTCCCAAGCCTGACATGCATCATCATATGTTGCAGCAGCTGTAACCTGAAAGAAATGTTCAGTAGGAGGTTGTTGGAGATCCCATCCAGTAAACTGCTGAATCAAACAAGGGGGTGATATTAGACTTTCTCATATTGCTTGGAAAAGAACAAAAAGATTGTTGGGATATTGCTGTTCTCAAATAATCCATGAAAACAGTGCTTTTCCTAGTGTGCAATATAGTTTTTATCTCAGCGTTAAAGCAAAATGCAGAGCAGGAATTGTGCTTCTGGAATGGATCTGTTCTGGCTCTCACCACTGCGATGGGCAGGCCAGGAGCATGTTTTTGCAGTGAGTGCTCATCCCTTCATCCTGCTGTGCATAATGACAGAATCTTGCTGAAGGGACAGTAATTAATGGTAAAATTCATAGTTTTTCTCATCTTGAAGCTTACCTGTTAAAATGCTACTGACTGGACAGGCCTTACTTTATCACTTCATGTAAGTCTTCAGCCCAGTAGAATGTTTCTTACCCTGCCTGAAATACAAAGTCTTGCAGACTAACCCAGTTTTTGGAAAGGAGAATCTCCATTGCTGTGTCTGTGTCTGGGTGTGGGCCAGGTTGGACAGGGCTTGGAGCAACCTGGTCTGGTGGAAGGAGACCTCACTGAGTCTTCATCTTCCTCAGGAGGGGCAGAGGAGGGGCAGGCACTGATCTCTGCTCTGTGGGGACCAGGGACAGCCCCAGGGAATGGCTGGAGTTGTGTCAGGGAAGGGTCAGGTTGGATCTCAAGGAAAGGCTCTTCCCCCAGAGGGTGGTGGGCACTGCCCAGGCTCCCCAGGGCAGTGGGCACAGCCCCAAGGCTGCCAGAGCTCCAGGAGGGTTTGGATGATGCTCTGGGGCACACACAGGGAGTGACTCTTGGGGATGGGGCTGTGCAGGGCTGAGGGTTGGACTGGATGGTCCTTGTGGGTCCCTCGCTGCTCAGCATGTTCTGGGAATCTCTGATCCTGTGTCCCTGCATCTCTGCCCATGGCAAGGGGTGGAACTGGATGGGCTTTTGGGTCCCTTCCAGCCCAAACCATTCTGGGATTTTTCAATATTTGTACATTGCTGGCAATGCTGTGATGCCACTGAGCAGGACAGGGCAGGCCAGTGCCTGTCTCTGGGCTGGGCAGGTTTTAGCTCTCCAAAATGAGGATCTGTGCAGTACATGAGGCTGCTCTTCCCAGACTCCCAGAAGAGGGTGTTTCTTTCCTTGGCAGAGCGTTGCACATCTGCTGTGATCCACAGGGACGCGTAACGTCATTCAGACACAGCAGCCTCAAATAAAAATCCTGGAAAGCCCTAATAGCCTTTAGATGGGGCTGGAGGTCTCCTGGCAACATCTCCCTTGTCTGGAATTGCTGCTCACAACATTCACCTGCAGAAACCTCACACTATTGCCTGTTCCTGCTGTAAGGAGTATCATTTCTGTGGCCATCAGTGAATCCTCCCTGAAGCTCTTTGCCTGGAAGGTAATCTGTTCCTCTGCACTGCACATGCTGAACGACTTCATACACTACAACAGAACCTGTTCCACGGGTAGTTTTGTTTCTTGAGGCGCTTTCTGTGCTCAAAGCAAGGCTTAATCAAATGCATTGATCCTTCTGTTGCTGTGTAAAGACTTGGTTCAGTCTTTCCCTTCTGTTAAAAACAGAATTAGAATGCCCTTCAATAAGTGGTTACTGTACACTCTGCATGTCGTAGGTCACCTGAAGTAACATCAGTTCTTGTGGCTTGTAAGAACATGCTTGCAGATGGAGCCTTGTTATTGAGTGGGGATGTTTGACATGCTGTTACAAACCTTGGCTTTCCCCCAGCTCCTTTGATTCTGAGGGAAGTGGCAGCTCTAAGGAGACCTGACTGGAATTGCTGCCGCAGAGGTGGCAACTGTATTGAAGTCCTGTCCACTTGTGGGGTTTTACAGTAAGATTTCAGTGCTGATTTTCTACCCTGGCACAGAAAGCCAAATTTTACACCCTCAAACATGAATCTTAGACAAATAGAGTTTTTAAATTGTTGGGTTTACTTTCTATATAATCTGTTTTTATAGGGCATGGCTGTAACTCTGCTCATTGCCCAAATAAAGCATCTGCTGAGCTTGAAGTGGCTGCAGGGTAGTTGTGTATCTCAGTCTGTATAATAAGCCTTAATGGTTCTGAACAGTATTTTATTTGGAAAATAATCACTTTTATGAGCAAGAGGGAAAGCTGGTCCTGAAGCTGCTTTTGAAAGCAGCCTTAGATTGTGCTGTTCCACTTCTAAGTGCAGCTTTAAGTGTGAACAACAAATCAGATGCCAGAAGACTTTCAGCTTGTGTGTTATGACTCTAAGAGGAGGAATAATGACAGGAATTGAATGTTTCCTGCTGGGCTGAGCCAGAGATTTGCAAAAGTGCTTTGAATGAGGAAAGGCCATTGACTGAGCTCTTGCTGCTCCTGACCCTGCTGTCACCTCAATAACAGAGACCTGCTGACTGGGAGAGGGAACCTCTCACATTCCCAGTTCCAGTGGCTTTTCTGTCTCATGCTTTTCTCAAAGTTTGCTTTGAAATGGTGATATCCCTGAAATTGCTTTCAGTTTTTAGCACCTTCCAACCTCCCACCAGGAATGGTTTGTTGAAAAATTGCCAACCAACTCCTTGGCTTGTCATTTCTTGCCCGGTGTATTTGTAGGAGTATTGTAGTGACTGTCACTCGGGTATGCAAAGCCAAAGATAGGGTTGGGTAACATGAATGGAGATGCATTCTGAAATTCCCAGTTTTGGGATGTGGGCTGCCAGAGGGTGGTGGCGGCACTTCAGTTAAACCCAAACAAAAGTCATTCAGGATTCTAATAGTCACTTTAGTTTGCAGCCTCCTGTAAATCTGAAGTACTGAGGGTTTTTTATTGGTCTTCACATTTGGGGTTTGTGTCAAGGTTTGTTATGATAGCACCTGTCCCTCCTGGCCTCTTGCAGTGAAATTACAGTAATTACTACTAGAAGCAAAGTAATTTCTGCTTCTCTTGACTGTAAGAGTCTCTTGCTGTATTTCCTACTGAGAAGGAAATTTCTTGGGAGGAAGACAAACTTGTACTTCGATGGGAGTGTGAGTTAAATTTAGTTCTCAAAGTGAAATCCTGGGAACCAGCCAGGGCTGAGAGGAGGAATCTTGGAGAGCATTCTGTTTAAAGTACTGTAGCACAGGAGATATTCTGTATATTGTAGGCTTTTTTTCCTTTAAGGTCTACCTTAAAATAAATAATGCAAGATGCTGCCAGCAGTCTTTTCACCTTTCTCCTTGTCTCAGCAGCGATGGTCTCATTTCTTGTGTCTGGGTCAAAAGGGAAAAAAACAAACTCAGAGCCCAGCACATGCTCAGAGCATAAGCAGAAACATTAAATATTGATCCCAAATCCTGGCTTTTAAAGAATGCTTAAAGAAAATCGAATGCTTTATTTCAAACTGCAAGTAGTGTGTTCTTTGAGCAGTGTGTTCATTCAGCTCGTCAATTACTCATTCCCTGAGCAGAATTGACCAGCTCTGAGTAACTCTGTGCATTGACTCCAGTAAATCTTAGCCTCGAAAATGCAAATTTAGCAGTTGCAGAATCTCACAGCTTTTCTGACCTTTGGGATTCCTAAAAATGAAGAAGGGCTGGTGTGCCCCCTGTGTTTGTTGTTGGCTGTGCTGGGTTGGGAGGGGATCAGCTGGGGCAGTGGCTGGTTCCAGGATTGGTGCAGGGACATAACTCAGCCCAGGGCACCTTGCTGAGCCTCAGCCTCTACCTTGTGACTCTTCTCAGCTTATTTAAAACCCTTACTAAGTCCTAATGGGAGGAATAGTTGCTGAAAAGGTGGTCTAGGATTGCTGGTTTCTTCCAGTGACTCTGGAATGCTGGGATGGTTGTGCTATTCTAGCCAAGAGGAAAGGCAGAAAATTAAGGCATTAACAGTGCAGTTGTCTGGGCTGTATTTGAAAACTTGAAAGTGCAAGCAATTACATGAACATCTTCCTCAGCTGTGAGGTGTATGTTCTGCCAGATGTAATTTGCTGAAGGCAGAGTGTGGGAAGGTGTCAGAGAAACACTGGATTCATTAAGTTTTTCATTACTCCTGGGGATGCAGAGGTGAGCTCAGCTCTCTGCCAGCCCGTGGGCTCACAGAGCTTTCATGTAGACAAAGCTGCTCTGAAGTTGCTGTTTGTCTATCAGAAGACCTGTGTGTGTGCCTGAAAACCCAACAGCTTCAGGTGACCAGGCAGGCTTTAAAAAGGGAGAAGTGAAGCACAAGAGACTCAGGAATTGTCTCTGTGTCCGCTTTGAGAGCTGGCGATGTTCAGCCTGGAGCAGAGAAGGCTCTGGGGAGACCTCAGAGCCCCCTCCAGTGCCTAAAGGGGGTTTATGTGAAACAGGGAGAGAGTTTTTACACGGGAGATGGTGATGGGACAAGGGGGATGGTTTTAAACTAAAAGGGGAAGGAGATTGGGAGGAAGTGAGAGTGGGGAGAGCTGGCACAGGTTGGGCAGAGAAGCTGTGGCTGCCCCATCCCTGGGAGTGTCCAAGGGCAGGTTGGACAGGGCTTGGAGCAGCCTGGGCTGGTGGGAGGTGTCCCTGCCCATGGCTGGGGGTGGCACTGGATGGGCTTTAAGGTCCCTTCCAACCCAAACCAGGCTGTGATTCTGTGACTTTATGAAGCTGGGACCTGTCACCAGAATTCAGCCCTTTGCCAGTCCCCTGCTCACCTCTGCTCTCGTGCCCTGGCTGTGTGAGGAGCTGGGCAGGGTGATGGGTGCCCACATGTCTGTGTCGTTCTGGCAGGGGGGGCATTCCTAAAGAAATACCCTTGTCTTTAAACCTGGGGAGGCAACTTTGGTGCTGGCTTCTTGTCACGGGAGTTTGCAAGTCCGTCTTGGTCACCTTTTTGTTTAGGATGGTGTCACGGAAATGGTGTTTTGAGGCTTTGTTTGGAATCTCCTGCTTTCTCTGTGTGCTTGACTCCTGCTGGTGTATTGAAGGTTTCTGTGCCACTGAGGCCTGGAGTTTTTGGGAGGGAGGAAGGAAAGGAATTGGGCAGGTGGTTGTATGTTTTCTTTTGGATTTTGTGTTTCTTGATGAAGTGCTGGAGTATTGTGTTCCTGTTTCTCCTTGAAGATGGAATCCTGTCAGTGTCAATGATCCTGAATTAAATTTCCATGCTTAGAAAGTATTGGGGGAAAAGGAAAAGCTTTGTTTCGGGTTGGGTTGCTGAAATTTCTCACCTTGAGAAAAACATGCCCTTTAGAAGTTTCTGTAATTTAATATATCTTTACTTCATCATTTATGAAAATTGGACAAGTGTGAGGTTTTAAATATTTTAAATTGCTTTTATTTCCAAATCTTAGCCCTTTCTGGGTACTGCCTGATAAGCCTTGGGGATTAGATTCTTAAACCTATTTGCCTGTGACCTTTTCAGCTAAAGAGTGAAGGTAAAAACAAAGGCACAAACTAATCTGCTTCTAGAACAGTGTCAGAGGCCTGTGCTTTCCACTGGCATGTCTGGAACTTCAATCTTGGTTATTGCATGTTTGCAGAAGGTCTTTATTGAGGGTTCAGAGGGTGTCACATTTAATATGGCAATTATTGGCTTCAACTGTTAATTGGTGTTTAACTTCTAATAGATTTATTCTAGACCTAAGTAGTTTCTTTTCTAAATGTCTTATTAGCAGAAAAAGTACAACAAGTCTTAGAGACTAAGTCCCTGAAATACAAAGGGAGAGAATGCTTGAGAAGGTATCTGCTTTGTAGAGTTATCAATGCTGGAAATAACTATGTCCTAAGGATTTGTGTGTTACTTTACAGGTCTGAAGGTGACAGCTCAAGAAGCATCAGGTATGTGTACATTGCATTCTTTCTGTCTGGATGTCTTTGTTCTAAGAAAATACTTTAATTAAAAATATTAAATAGAAATAGGTTCTTTGAAAGTGGGGGGTTTGTTGGTTCTGCTTAGCATGCCATTTGTAGTTTGAATAAAGGATCTTTACCTTGATAAGCTACTGAATAATTCTAAGTGTGATTTAAGACTGATGTGTTATTTTTGATCATTGCAAAAGGTGATTTATAGTTGGTTTGTGGTGTTTTCAGTCAGAAGTCATTTGTGTTGGCAAAGCTGCCTGCCAGATTTTGGGGCAGCTTCTGTGTTGGGGAGAAGTCCATGTACTTGTTCTGGCTTTCTTTGAAGTCTCCTCTTCTTCACTTGGCAAGAAGCTTCTTTGTCTCATTATGACAATACTCATTATACACTTGGAAGATTCAGAGAATGTGGAGCATTTAATGTAATTATCAGATACTTTACTCCCACTTACTCATTTAGTATTTTATGCTTGTTACCTCAAGGGTATTTTTATTCCTCGCTCTGTGCAAATGTGGTTGAGTCAAACTTGTAGAGCTTGTAAAAGTGTTTCTCAACAGGACTGAAACTTTAAAATTCCATCCTTGAATCCAAAGTGTTCCATATTCATTAGGCCATTGCCATTAAGCAGATGCCTTGATTCTCCAGGAGTGTGACTACTGATCACTGATAATGAGGTTCATAGTATTGGCTGTGGATTCACCATAATACCTGCAGCCTGTCTGGGGGCCTCTCAGGACTTTGCATCTAAAGACATGGTATTTTATTTCATGTAAAAACCCAAAACAGAGGCAGGACCTTCCCTTGCAGAGTTAAAGGTGTGCAGCCTATCCACAGAATCAGGTGAGCTGGTGATACCAGAAAGCCAGGAGTCTGTGGGAGGTGATTAAGGACCCTCTGACATTCTTTTGTCTTACAGCAGAATCCAAGAGCAGCTTGGTGTGGGGCTGAGCTGTGCGGGGGACGTTGGGAGTGTGTGCAGTGCACAGCACTGAGCTGGACACAGTCCAAGCTGCTGTGGTTAAGGCTGTGGGAAGATGCCTGTGCTTTATCCCTTGGCTGTTTAACTCCCAGCAGAGTTTGCTGGCAAGCTGTGGAAGAACTGGTGCAAACTGAAAATGGGTCCAGTGGCACGTGGATTTACACCAGTGTGGCTGAGGTTGTGTTTCAGCCTGTAGTGGTCCTTCTTGTTTGGACCTGCTGAGCCTCCTGTAGGATTTGGCTGCTCAGGTGAGGTGGGGGCAGGTGGCATCAGTGCTGTGGGCACACTCTGGTAAGGGTTGAGTTCATCTTTTGCAGACCATGTTTTGAGGTGTTTAAATAGTGTATAAGCACAGCTGAAAGCCACTTCAGATCTTGTTTGGGTGCTACCTAAAAACTGCCTATTCATAGAACTCCAGCCCTTTTTCCTACCACATCTCACCACACTGGGATACTCCAGTGTGTGTTTATTTGACTGACAGGATAAAGGACTGAGGGAATAATGATGGTATGTCTTGCCAGATCAATTCTATGCCTTGGAGGAAGGGATTGCTCAGACTTGGTACCTCATGGGGCACTTTCCTCCTGTGTCCAGGCCTGGGGGGTGTGATGGTGGGATCAGCACCTCGTGTCCCCTGCAGAGACCAGCAGACAGCACGAGCCTTGGGGTGCTGGGCTCATCCTCTGCCTTGGGGCTCTTCAGTGAATTAATTCTGTTATTCAGCATCAACTGACTCCAAGACAGTTCCAGATTCCTATGATGGCCTAAAATCAGACTCTCATGGCAAACACACTATTGCAGTGTCAGGCAGTGCAAGCAGAAGGCAGAGCCATACTCCTGAAATGCTTTTTCAGTGTGACTCTCCCACCCTCCCTCTTAAACTGCTTTTTCTCAGAGGTGAAACGTCACTGGGGATGTGTTTCTGTGTTTCTGCCTGTACAACATCCTGGTCAGCTCTTGTCTTGGTTTGGGCAAAAGCCCCCTCAGCTCTTTATTGATGTCTAGGCACCGTCTTTATGTTGTGGTTAATTTGCTTCCTAGTGTCCTCCTTTGTTTCTGGCAAATGAAGATGAAATGTAATTATCTCAAATGAAATGATCAGGTCAGTCTCGGGAATGGTGCTTAAATTCAGCAGAGAAGAAAATGCTGTTCCTGCTCACAGAGATATCAGCAAATCCATGTGCTGTCCTGCCAAATGGTTCCATTCAGCTCATGAAATCAAGTGCAGGAAGGAGCTGGAGCAGGTGAGAGGCCAGGAGTGGAATGTTCCATCTCAGCATCAACTGGACACGGACACCTTGTGGAGTGAAATTCTGACAGGCTGGTGGTCAATAAGCAAAAGTATTGGTTGGGATTGAGTGACTCTCAGACATTATCACTGAAGATATAAAGGATCACTCCAAATACACTGGGATGCAACTATTTCTTTTTCCCTTCCTCTCTGCCAGAAGGTTGATTGGAGATCAGATGGGTTGGAGATCAGATGGGTGGCAGCCTGGCAGGTATTGGGTCACCAGAAACCTCTCTGCTTTGGCAGTTTGGTGGCTTGTTATGTAGGATTAAGATGTTTCTCATGTTCAGTGCCACGTGGGTACAATAATTGACCTTTCTCTTTGTGTTTCTGGCAGCCCACAGAGAGGAGCAGCTCCAGTGACATGGGCACTGACTGCTGCAGTGGGTCTGCCCTGAACCAGGCAGTTCCTGCTCTCCCCTCTGTACATCCTGACAAACCTCCACCTTTGGCATCCCCATTAAACTTAGTAATTCTTCTAGGAGAGCATTTTGAGACGTTTTTCTCTGAGCAGCAAATAGAAAAAATAGGATTCAAAAGGACAGGCAAAGACATGTATCTTGTGGGGTTTTTTGGCTTGTTTTGTCCCTGTCTTTCCCACCCCTCCCCACCCCTGGGCTGGGACACAAGGAGGGTCTGATTCCAAACACACCCGTGTGCCTGGGAATGGGAATCCTTGGCTTTGGTTGGTCTCTTGCAGCTGAGTGAGTGTCATCAGACTCTTGATCAATAGCTGGTATTTTTCATGGAATGGAATATCCAAGCGGTGCCCAAGAATTTGACACCCAAAAGACATTTCTAAATGCTTTGCAATGCAGAAAATATGGAATCTGTCCATGTAGTGACAAGGTTGATGCAGAAAAGCAATAAAATTCCATATAATACACTGAAACAATTAAAAATCATCTTGATTCTTTTTATTTGGCTTTCTCGTTGTGACAAAAAATAATGAATTATCCCATTGTGCAAGCCCTTAAAATTCTTTCTGCTTCCAGTACTGTTGCACTGCAATAAACTCACCTTAGTTTCCTTTTGCTGAATTCCACATGATTTCCAAGCCCAGGTATTTGTTAGATCTATTCAGCTGGATAAATTGCTTTGAACACTCTGCATTCTGAGATGTGACGAACACACAGAGCGAGCTGTGAAGCTGTCGGGGTGAGGGGCTGGTTTAATTAGCTGGGTTTGTTCACATGTTTCCAGGATAAAATGGAATTTGTTTTACAAGCAATTTTGGTATTTGAGAGTGTGACCTGCAGCTCCAGGTGAGGAGGTGTGTATGCAGTGTATCATAGCAAGGTTTGCAAGGATAGTTTGTCTCCAAGTTTGGTGACTAGAAGATGTTCCTGTTCCCTGTGCTGCAGACCTGGAGTGGTCAGTGGACACAGAGCTGGGGATCTGGGCAGAGTGGGAGGTGCAGTGGGACCCACAGGATCACTGAGCAGCTCTGAAGCCCCCAGAAATAGCCCTGCTCTGGCTTTGCTTCTCCCACTTTTGTAAGAGATTAATGGTGGTACAAAGGGCTTAAAGTGGTACCATCGAATTAACCATTTCCTTTTCTGCTTTCCTGCCAGTGAGATGAATTTCACTTGAGCTGACTGGAGCTGCTCCCCACAACTGCCCCAGGACATTCCTGGTGGGATGCTGTTCCTGCAGCTGGTGTTGGGGTCAGCTGGCACCACAGGGCACTTTGCTGACCTTCTGCCAGCAGCTGTTCTGGGCAAAACTGGAATGTAGCTGTCCTCTTCAGGGGGTTTTGGTTCCTTTCTACTTGTTCCTTCCCACTTGTTCCTTCCTACTTGTGTGCTCTTTGAAGGAGAAATGGAGGAAGCTGCAAATAATACTGGTTAAAAGGAGAGGGCTTGCATGGCTCTGTATTGCCAGAAAAGTGGAGTGTTCTGTGAGAACACATTGAATTTATAATATATGCAAAGAAAGAGTGAAGAGCCTGAAGGTTGGTTTAAAAAGAGGAAGGAAAAAAGAGGGCAGTTGAAGTCCCAGCTCTGGAGAAAACATCAGCTAAACTATTGAGCTGAACTAAAAGAAAAGTCTCAGCCTATAATGGATGGGAAGTTGTGTGCCTGTTGAGCATCATGCAGAAAGGCTCATTTCTTGTAAAGGTGTACATTAGATTAAGTGGGAAAGTAATTGTCTCATTTACTTGAGAGCAGGAAAGAACTGTAGAATGGGAGCCTCACTGTGTGCTGTGGGGAGGGGGAGGGATGGCTGTTAAACAGACCCTGACAAACTGCAGAGAAAGTTGAGAGGAAGCAGAGTTTTGGGAACTTCTTGTTTTGTTTCGCTCCAGACTGTGATTCAGCCTCCTCTCTGAGAATCTGCAGAGTGCAGGTTTGGGGAATTAAAGGCAGATAGACTTTAATTTAATTTAAAACTAACTTGTAAAACTAATTTTCAAGTTCAAATGTATTGCTGTGCAATGGAAACGACTCAGTGACTATATGGAAGGATGGCCTTTTCTGGCTGGTTTTAATCATTCCACAATGACTCTGCTACAGTTTTATAACCAGTCCTTAAAATGTGCAAAATCATCACTTGTTAGTAATTTTAAAACCCCCCAAATTTTCCTCCACCAGATTTTTACACAAATATCAGGCTGACCCTTTATGGTGAAGTGGAATCTGATGAGTCTCTTGATGTTGTATTACATTAGTTTTATTACTGCTAACAGAAATAAAATATATGGTAACAGCTTCTAGTAGTTGAGTTGGCTGTGGAGCTGCCAAAGGCTTTAAAATGATGAAGGTTTAATCTGAATTTCAGAGTGAAAGGGCAGTGATACAGTGAGCAAATTGTCAGAACTGTCTCTGTGGCATCTTTAATAGTGATAATACATTTGGGATGGTAAAAGTACTTTTTTTTCTTCACAAATAATAGTATGAAACATAGAATCAGAGAATCATGGAAGGGTTTGGGTTGGAAGGGACCTTAAACCCCATCCAGTCTCACTATCCCAGGCTGCTCCAAGCCCTGTCCAACCTGGCCTTGGGCACTTCCAGGGGTGGGGCAGCCACAGCTCCTCTGGGCAACCTGAGAAACATCTGCTTTTACAGACTGAGTGAAAACAAACCAAATGAAAGGGAAGTAAGATTGGGAGTACATATTCATAGTTCTTCTTAAAAATCTGTCATCCTGTGCTTCTTGGCATCACATAGAAAGGGGGCTGTGCCATGGATCATTTCCCAGGAGTAGGAGATGGTAACAAATCCAAGTGTTGGTGTAGAGGGGTCAAACCAGCATTCCTTCTGTGCTGCAGGTCTGGGTTGCCTGAGCAGCAGCACCCCCCTCCTTTCCACCACTCTGTGTGCTCTCTGTGTATCCACTGAGCAGGTATTTTGCCACTGCCAGGCTCCACTGGGATAACAACTTGAATTCATCCATTTGCACTTTGGTTCTGGACTGTGAGTTATTAAATTAAGTACACAACATTATGGATTTAAAATCTTGGAATTTTTCTTTCATTTATCAACCCCGCGCCTCAGAGGGATCACATCCTCTCTTTTTCAGCCATGGAACCAGGAAAGAGACTGCCTGCCCTGTGGAAAAGAGTTCCACCTGGCCCCTCATGAACTGCTAACAATGGATCATTTGCAGCTCTGCCTGGGGCACACCTGACCCCTCAGGCTACAGGGTGGGTGTTTGGGAACTTCTGTGAGATAAGAAAGGTTTCCTGTCCTCACACCAATGACTCAGGTGTGATAACGCCCCTCCAGAGAGCCATGAGCACCTTCACACCCAACCTGAGGGGTCATGTCTGCTAAAGGGCCATCAGGGTTTCCAAAAAGATATCAGACTGTAAATAACCCACTGTGAAACTCCCCACCCTGGGGGAGGTACTGGGCACTCCCACCTGAGCCTAAGCACATATAAACTGGGGTTTGGGACTGGGGATGGTGCATTGGATCCAGAGGAGGAGCAGAGCCTCAGCAGGACTGTGACCATCATCATCACCAACAGGTTCCTTCTTTCCTTACACTTTGTACTCAGGAAGCCCATGTGGTGCTCAGCACAGGGGCTGACAAACACCATCCTGTTCGTGCCCCAGGGGGCTGGGTTACACACCTGTTTTTGTGGGTTAAATGGACTTTTTTCTTCCTCTGTACCCTTGTACTTACTGTGATCTTTTTACTAAATTGTAATTCTAACTTGTAATCTGTTTGTGAGTTGGATTCATTCCTCCTGCTGGTTTATCTTTAAACCCAGCACAACAACTACTTGTCCAAATAATCTCAGGCTGGTGAGGAGGCAAATTGGACACAGCAACCTTCTTGAAGAGACCATAGAGCTGTTTAGGTTGGAGAAGACCTTTAAGCTCAAGTCCAACCCCACTGCCAAGCCCACCTTGCATCCTCCACGACACAGAGTAACATGGCATTGCCAGTGCCAGGAGCACTGTTGAGGCAGGAGAGCTCCATCCTGCAGTGCCAGCTGGGCAGCGATGGGCGATCCCGGAGCCACCGGGCTGGTACCTCAGCAACCAGCACATTCCCGGAGTTCCGTCCCGGGGTCGTGTCCGTGGCACTCGAGCTGCATCCCTGCATTTAGCTGTGTGCTTTAGCAGCTCTTTGGGAATGGGATGATACCCAGAACAATGGAATGCTCAATCCTAGCTATAGGGAAAGTTATAGCTGTGGTGAAGGGTAGAGATTCAAGGCTGGAGATGGTGCTTGTAAGACAGCAGGTTGGAAGAGGAGGAGGTGACACTCAGCCAGGTGAGCTGGGGGTTGTATATCTGACACACCACAGGGTGTCCTGCACCCTGTCCCTGCTCCTGCTGTGCAGAGCTGGTTTCACCAGAGGTTTGAAGTGGTTGCACCCAGCAGAACATGGCCCTGTATGTGCTTTGGTGGACAATACACAGTGTGACTCCTGGGGATGGGCCAGTGCAGGGCTGAGGTTGGGCTCGATGATCCCTGTGGGTCCCTTCCAACCCGGCATAATCTGGAATTATTTCAGCTCTGTTAATAGAGTTTTCACAGGTTTTTCCCTTTTAGCCCTTTGTCCATTTAACCCTAAAGTGGGATGAGCTCTTTTCCTGCAGGGTGGTTGCAGCCCTGCAACAGAATTACCTGGCAGTGTCAGTAGTGGTGTTTTAAACACTTGATTTTTGGGAAGGGGATTATGGAAATTGATTGGAATTCGACTTCAAGATTTCCCGGTGTTACTGAATGCCTTCTTTTTTTTTTGCATACCCAATTTGAGGTGTTTTAAAACTTGGTGGTTTTTAAAAGAGGTTGAGTGTGTACCCCAGCCACGTGTTTCTGTCTGACCTGCCAAGCAGAGTCATTAATACATTTCACAGAAACCAGGCCAGTTTTGAGAGTTAATCAGTGACATTTTAGCACTGAGCAGCTACAGGAGTGGAGATTTGCTAGTAAAATTTTGGAGTCAACAGGAGAAACATTGACCTTCTGTTATTTTTACACATCATCTGTTGAAAGTAGACAAACAAGGAAGTAATAGTGTGCTATTCTGAGGCAAGAAGTGAGATAACTGAGTTCTAGTTCTCAGGCAATACAGCCAAAATCATGTTATTGCCTCAAAGTGTGCTGTGTGACCGCACGAGAGTCCTGGTGAGCAGGGGGAGAAGCTGATGGTCTAAAGAAGTCCATGATTTTGTGCTTTCATGTAGGTTTTTATTTCTCTGGATTTCTCATCAACTTGTTGAAGGATCTGTAGGCATCTCATATTGTTTCATGATTTAAGTTTCAGGTGCTACGAATTTTAAGTTTCACAGCCACAACACCATCTGTGGTTTGTACAAAAATGTTCTGCGTGAACTCAGCTATTTTTCCCCCTCAGCACTCCAGGTTTCCTTGGACTCCATCACCAAGGGAGTCTGAGGGCATTGTTCTCACAGGTGAATTCAAAGGAAAAGAGATGAATTTTTTTTTGCAAGAGTCGTGTAAACACAGTTGTGTTTGCAAGTAAATGAAGTGTTTGCACCAGGCAATGCATTATATTAATAGTTTGACTTCTGACTCACTGCAATTCCGGTTTTTCTACTGAAAAGAAGAACCAAGTCTTGCTAAGACTTGGATACCATCCAGGTGGATAAACCAGCATATGCAAGCATTTTGCCTAAAATTATTTCCACTGGAAATAGCTGTAATTTCTGTATCTGAGTGTGCTGATTGTGCTCCATAGAATTCTCTCGACGGGCCGGCAGTTGTTGAATTTGCAATCCTGGGAAGACAAAGCCTTGGGAGTGGGTCCACATTAATTCAGTGCAGCTCATTTTTATCCCCATTTTTGTTCTTACAGAAGCTGCTCTCGCTCACAGTCGCTGGTTGTGTGTTAAGATAAGGCTGTTTAATGAGCAACATGTGTGCACAACTCAATTCAGGGAGCTTGTAGTGCCACAGGATTTCTCTTTTGAGGAGATAAAGCCGTTTGAATTTCCTTCATTATTCTGCCATTCTGGCTGCATTGCTTTTGTTCTTTGCTATTAGGATTCACAGGAAAAGCTGGATAAATCTCAGGGGTAGAATGTGAGTGTAAAGAAAGGGGAAATGTAGGATCTCTTACACTTTCTGTGTGCTTCAGAATGTTCTTCGAGGGCTTTGGATGAAATCGGTTCTGAAGCATCTCTTGAACAGCTCCTGCCTGAATCCTGGTTTCTGTGCCCCCGCTCTGGTGCAGACAAGCAGGAGCAGAGGGCACTTGGGAAGAGCTGGGCACATCTATCAGTGTTTGGTGGGGCAGGGAGAGCCACCTTTAAGTGACCAGGTGCTTTAGAGACATGAGACATCCTGCTGTGCAGCTCCTACCGAGGGAAGTTGCTCTCTGGCTTCTCTTTCCATCTGCTTTTGAGAAGGAGGTGGGATGTGTGTGCCCTGGTGTGCTGGGCTGAGAGGGACAGGACCTTCTTCACTCCTTCAGTCACATCTGGTGATGCTCTCCCTGGCTGGGGAGGGGTCCCATCCCTGCAAAACAGGGCTGAGACACAGCGAGTCCAGCAGAGCCCCTTGGAATCACAGGATATCCTGAGTTGGAAGGGACCCCCAAGGATCATGGTCTAACTGCACTCCCACTGTAGCTGTTACAGAGTTCCAGAGGAGGACAGGGTATGGTCTGAAGTTGGCTTGTCTTACGGATTTAAACTGATTATTCTGTTTTTTTAATTCTAATTTTTTTAAGTGGAGAAGCAGTGATACTCACATAGCCCTGTGAGGACAGGAAAAACATCTGACTTGAGGAACAGAATTAACTGCCATACTTTGCTCTACAGAGCATTGAAAATAATCTGTACTAACTATTGGAAATCCATCTGCAAACTGAGTAGGAGAAGTGAGTTCTATTAATGAGTCGAAATGAGGTGAAAAAAAAAAATCTGTTTCCTTCAAAAGAATTCCTTTGTGAGACTTTCATAGAGAGGACATGAAGGTAAAGCAATTTCCTTGTTGAATTCTGCACACTGACAAAATCAAATAAAAAGGAGAACTTCCATAGTCTTCCTTTCTGATCTCATTGTTTTATGCAGGTAGTCATGGTTGGACTAATTCCATCCAACAGGAAAATATGCAGCAAAAAAGAGATGTGTAAAAACCTACTGAGAACTTTCAAGGCCCTTGAATCCTTTTTTGCTTTTTAAATCTACATTTTAGGCAGTTTTATGCCTCTGTGCAAATCAAGCAGAATCCTTGGATTAGGAAGTAACCGTGATTCAGGTATCTGGTTCCTTATCTGAGCTGGTTTAATGATGCTTTTGGAAGTGTTCCAGCAAACACAATTGTCAGTAAATGGGAGATGAAGTGTGGTGGGGAAACTGAGAAGTGTTAATAAAAACATAAAGACAAAAAGAACATTTTAGGTTATTACAGTGCAGAAGAATAGCCTGAAATGTGCATTATAAATAATTGGGATCAAGACTAAAGCTCTGTGTTTGTAATTCTAGCAGCCAAATATTGTATCACACCATTTCAATTATGCTGATTATGTTCTAACGTGGTGCAGAAGCGAATCTATAGATTTTTACCTCTTCCCAGAGGTGAACAAAAGGCAGTAAGAAAGTCTTCCATGCAGACTCCTGGTTATTAAAGCCTGGTGAAGGATGTAATGTCTTCTGTGACTTCTTCAGTAGAAGTTACTGACTGAGAGCTGTGGCCTTTGGGGCCTCTTTGCTCTGCCCCATGATCAGCTGTGGAGGTGAAGAGCAGGAAGAGCAGCACTTTAACTTGGCTCCACAACGCCCTCACTGCTCAAATCCCCATATTGATTCGGCAGTCTGAGGTGCTGAATGGATATAAATACCTGTCAGCTAGTCGTGCCTAATTCCTGCATCAATTTGGCCTCATTAACTTTTTGTTGATTAAATCAAGCACATTACTTGGGATACCCCTGTAATTTATTTATAATAATTAACTGTAGCAGGGGAATAGGATTTCCTCCTCTGAATTTTAATGTAAGAAGCAGTATCTGTCTACAAAAAATAGAGATTGGAGCTAAAATTAATAGACCTGCACTAAATATTATGAACATTTACCATCCAGCAGGTAGAAAAAGTCTTTAGAAGATAAATATGAGCTGACTTGCTCCTGGTTTTAGTCCCCTTTTATTCTCTCCTGTCCTGTATATGGTGCAATAGTGGTGAATCCTGTACTCAAGAGCCGTGGTTTCAAGTGTTCCAAGAGTCCAGTCAGCAAATGTTCTCTGGATACCTTCACTTTTCCAGTTCCTCCACTTGTTTTTGTTTATTATACGGTCAAGCTGAATTTGATCTTTAAAACTTGTGAAGTGATAAAGATTGGAGTGTATCACTTGTTAAAATGAACCTTGAACTCATATCAGCCAAACCCTTCCTTTCTGGGTACTGACTTACCATTATTCTGTGTTGGGTAAAAACTGTCCCTTTGTGCTCCAGCAAATACCAAAAATGCAGCAGGAATTCAATCCAGCCCTTGGCCTTCTCATAACCCCCTCTGCTTTGATGCATGAATTGAGGGAAATTTCCACTCTGCAATGGAGATGAGGATTGCAGCTCCCACACTGTCCTTTATTATGTGCTCAGAATATCCTGAGATAAGCCTGGCTTGCCTGGGATGGTTTGTTTTTTTTTCATTATGTCTTCCTGCTGCCTTTGGTTTTGAAAGGAGCTGCTTTGAAAAGCGTGGCTGTAAAGTCACCTCCTGACCAACACGTGCAAAGATGACAACAGCCCTTCAGAGGCTCCAGAGGACTAAACAGGACCAAGATAATGTTAGGAGGGTGTTTGAGCCTTGCTTTGATTGTGCTCTTTTTCTCTTGTAAATGAGGATTTGGCTTTCAAGAACTGGGTGTGCTGGCACTGTTTGCCATCCTGGGGCACGAAAATGAGCCGTGCTCCCCCTGCTCCACTGGCACTGCTGCTCTGCATCCAGCTGCTGTCAGCTGCATCCTTAGGGAGTGCTTTCCACAGCATCCTGCACAGTTTGGGCATCACAGCCACCTAACTGCCTTGCTTACAGACCTTGGACAACCACGGAAAAGGATCTGGGAAAAGGTGACATCACTGAGGGAAATACAGTGTGTGCTGTCTTGGGATGCTGAAGAGGAGCTGAGCGAAGAGCACTTCAAACTGATGGCATAAACAGAGCTACCTTTATAGTCTAAACCATTCCATACCTGCTTTGTGACATTCATCTCTGTTGGAGAGTCAATGCAAAAGTCTCTTTTTCAAATCTGGATTCTTAAGGAATAGTTGACTTCTATCCTGGCAGTTTTTCTGGACCCCCTTAGGAAGGAGTAGTGTCAATCTCTGGGGCTCAGGGTAGGGAGACAAGGAAATTCTTGCAGCCAAACCCAGCGCTGCTAAATGAGCCAACAGCTGGGAACCTCTTGGTCTTTGGTTGTGGCTACTTAACTTTCTAAAATAAAAGAGCAGTCAGAGGAAGCTGAACAAACCAAGGGTGCTGGTGGTTGATTGAGGGAGTTTGTAAATATGTCTGAGTCATCCATGAACCAATTGCCAACCTTTTCTAATACTCTTGCATTCTGTTTGGAAAAACAAGGAATACTCTGCATAAGCTTATTTTGATTGAATCTGACTCTGAAATTTCAAGGCTAAGGGACTGAGCATTTCAGTAATTTCTGGCTTCACTACCTGTCTAAATTGCTTCATGATGGTAATAAATGACAGGGAGCAGGGTTAGATTGGATATTGGGAAAGAATTGTCTCCTGGGAGGGTGGGCAGGCCCTGGCACAGGTTGGGCAGAGAAGCTGTGGCTGCCCCTGGATCCCTGGGAGTGTCCCAGGCCAGGTTGGATGGGGCTTGGAGCTACCTGGGCTGGTGGAAGGTATCCCTGCCCATGGCAGGGAGTGGGATGGGATGATCTTTAAGGTCCCCTCCAACCCAACCCATTCTGGGATTCCATGATAATCCCTGTCCTGTGGAGCAGGAGGAATTTTTTTGGACATGCTCATGAACTGATGAAAACGGGGGGGTCTGAAGGGGTTGTGGTGATGCTGTGATTTCAGACCCAGAACTTTTTCTGGATGACATTGTAGGAGAAAAACAACAGAGGGATCATTTCAGGGCCAACAGAGGTTGTATCCTGCCTCCTGATCTACCACTGAGTTACTACTGAACCTGTGGCAGCTCCCACTGTGCCCAGATCCTGACTGGAAGGCTTTGGCACAGTAAGAGGAGTCCCTGACGTGGCTCTGTCCCCGCAGTCCTCGCTGTCCCCGGGCCACGTGGAGATGACAAGGGCTCTGCAGTTGCTCTTACTGACAGCTGAGTGTCCTGGATGTACCTCAGCCCTGTCCTGGCTCTGTCTCTGCTTTGCCTTTGCTGTAGAAGAGCCTTATTTGATGTCACTCCACTCTCCTCCTGTAAAGTCTGAGCATGTGGGAGATGGTTCTTCCAAGTCACCTGTGCGAGCTCCAGGGGGTGGCTGTGTCTGCCTGCCTGGGATGTGACCCTTGCAGTGCCCAGCCAGCAATAATGGGATGTTTGTGCCACTGCCTCGTTATTTTAAGGGATTTGCACGATCATGGCTTTTGTCCTCGGATACACTTGATAATAACTATAAATTTAAAATTTAAAAAAATCATAAATAAATTACAATAACATTAATCTTCCCTCTATAGAATATGTGGTTTTTACTCCTTGAAGGCCAAACCTTTCTTTGGTCTTGTGGATGTGTGGATGTCCTGTCTGAGTGTGAAACATGCAGGATTTAAACTGAATTGAAGAAAATATCATTTGAATTTGTGTGGATGTAGATATGAGTGCCAATTGAAACCAGCCTGGGAGAAGTAGTCCTGTTCTGTGACAACATTAAGTATGTGTAATGACTTAAGTATTTAAAGTACTCCAAGAAGTTTTTGAGCATTCTTAAGGCATTTAAATACATATTACTCCATGTCTCTTAATCACACTGAAAAGAATATTCTTTTAATTTCCTGTCTCAGCTCCAGAGCAGATGCTGACATATATATGTGTTTATGTTGCAGGAACTGTGTAGGCAAAAGGAGTGGGGACTTCACATATTTTCTTTCCTTTTTCTTTGAATTAATCTTGTAGTAAAAGCTAATTACACTACATTAGATCATTGAAATTAGAAGATGAAATGAAACCCCAGACCCCACAGCCCATTCTGTGATGTTGGCTGGGATCAGGTTCCTCATTTAAAAGAATAAATAGGGAAGTGTTTCCACACCCACCCCACACACACGAGTGGCAGGTGGCCTTTTAATCCTCTCCAACACTGTCCACCCTTCACCATTCTTGCCTGACCTCATCCTTCCCATTCTGAGGCTTTTATGAAGCTCTTTAATGGGGTTCAGTAATGAGCTTTTTAATTATAATTTGGAGGCCAAAGAACCTGCTGCTGTTTCTTAGCCAAAGTAGGGTAATACTAAAGGGTTAGGATTAGATGAGAATCATAAAAGCTGATTATTTCCAATATTTTCTTTTTTTCTTTTTTTTTTCACTTAGCTAGTGGCAAAATTGATACCCACTTCCTGAGAGTATATAAGAAGCTATTAGGCAATGGATAATTAACAATAGGAGATGGAAAGGTACAGTAAGACTTTAATGCAAATTAATGACTGGTTCTTTATCGAGAAAGGCCAATGGGATTCCTGAAGCTTGTCTGTTTTCAGTGCCAGTGACAAGTGAGCAGGGTAGTGAATAGCAGGGTGCAAGCAGAAAGCAAGTGCCCTTGTCCAGACCTGCAAAAGAGGGGTTTTAATTTCTGTCTCCTGCCAGATAAACTCTGTGCTCTTGGTTTCTCCTGCTTTCTCCCAACAGTAGTGAAGGATGTGATGAGCAGGGAATTTCCTCTTCAATTTAAGAACCAAACAAATGGACAAGTCTGCACTTTTCTCCACGGGCTGTTTCCATGTAAACTCATTTTTCCTTTTTTAAATTCTCCAAGTGCTGTGGGTTCTCTGGCTGGAGCATCTTTCCGTGTTCCTGAAGCACTGAAGTAGCAAATGCTGGAGGACACAGACAAGCATCTGCCCAAGCCTCACGGGTCCCACCCAGCTGCAAATGGTTCTCATTAGAAAACAGCAGCTTCTCATTTATGTTCATTTTCTGGGAGAGAACTTGGGATCTTCATTTAACAAATGGAGTTGCAGCTCTTCCCCTCCATTTGCTTTGCAGCAGGTGGAGCTCACCCAGCACCTTCCCACGTTAAAATTCACGTGCACTGAAGTGACTCTTGAATGAAGTGGTGGGGAAAATCCAGATGACAATTGGAGTGTTGAACGATGGTGTGATGTGGATCTGCTTTTTGGAACAGCAGGAAATGAAAGTGCTTAAGCTTTTTTATAGTGGGAAGATATATTTAGGTTGCCAGGTTTAAAATATTTCTTTAAGGTGGTGTTGGACCACTTTGTTCATTCATTTCTATTAAAAACTTTTCTGTTGGATTTATTCACTTTGTCTTGCATGCAAACACTTGTAAATGTGCTTATTGTGAGTCAGAGGGATAAGAAGTGTCAGAAACCACAAGTCAAACACTCAAAAAATGCTCCATTGAAGAGAACCAGCTTAGAGGAAGATACAGCTGAACACTCAATCCTTTTAAAGATGTTTTCCTTGAGAGAAAATAGTAATTCTAAAAGTTGTGGAAATGGAAAAAACTCAAACAATCAGCAAATTAGTAATCTGTGTCTCTATTACTGCAAAAAGCTTAGGGAAGAACTTGGAGTACCACTAATGGAGTTGGGGTTATGTGCTTGGTGTCCCAGGGGTTGTAGGAGGTTTCACCTAGATAGCTCTGGATTAAAAATGGCTTGTAGCACCTGGAGGTGAGACAGCTGGAAAGGGGAAAAGCAGCAGGATAACCCAGTGCAGCCCCAGGACTGGAGATACCAGGTATGGGGATTCCTCTGGGCTTGGAGTGAGAGCACCGTGCCAGGGGAGGACTTCCTTGCCCTGGAGAAGTGTCTGCATGGCTGTGGGAGGGCACAGCTGTGTGAGGGCACATCTGTGTCAGGGCACATCTGTTTGAAGGCACAGGTGGCTCTGAGCTTGGTGTTGGGGTGTTGCTCTGTTGGTTTATGGGTTGATTTTAGGGGTGTTTTTAATTAGAAAAAGCTCTCCAGTGCTGTAGTTGGGATAATTCTTGCTTAGCAAAACCAAAGGGTCTTGAAGATGATTATTGCTTTTGCCATCAGGGATGAACTGGTTGTGTGAGGGAAGGTTGGAGGTGAGTTTTAGGACAGTGATTTGGAAACAATAGGTGTTTGGAGCCCTCCCTCTGCCCCCTCCCAAGGGTCATTGCTGCAATCTGAAAATAGTTTTCCTTGTTCTCTGGGGTTTGGTGGGTTTGAGGGTGTGGGGCTGCAAATCCAGGACTAAAAAGAATTGACAGAGCAGTGTGAAGGGCAGGGATCCAAACTGTTCCACACCTCCACTAGGACAGCAACAGGGCAAGAATTCCAATATTCTTTTCAATTTATTTCTTCTCTGTCCCTGATCTCGCAGGTGAATCCAAAAAACTAGTAATAAATCACTTGAAGGTTTCTTCTGCCATGGAATACTTGGCACTATCCTGTTGTTGGATCCTGTGCTGCAAAATATCCACAGTTCTGAGATTTGGTTGATCAATAATTTAGCCAAGTGATTAAATGAAGGCCACAGTAAGCAGAAAAGCTGATTGGACAAAACAGAAAACACTTTAAATCAGAGGAAAAAAAGTGAAAATTACTTTTTTGGGGGAAAGGGGGGCGGTGCACACTAAATGAACACAATTTTAAAACTATGTATCCAGAAAAGATATTTTACTGGACTAATATTTGGAAGGAAGATAGCCCAGGATATCAGCATTCTATTGCCTTGATACCTATAATAATGAAAGATGCCTATACTTAGAGGAGTAAGTAGAGCATGAAATAGTACAGAGTGTCCATGGTGGGAAGATGAAAAAGTGTTTAGAAAAAATCTGATTTACAGAAATTTATAAACTTGGCATTGATAGTTCTGGGCCAGCCAGATGCCATCAAGAAACTTCCACATCAAGTCAGTCACACTGAGTGCCACAGGTTAAGCTTAGGGCAAGGGGCATGGCCTTAAGCTGAAAGAGGAGAGATTTGGGTGATCTATTAGGAGGAAATTCTCCCTTGTGAGGGTGGGCAGGCCCTGGCACAGGTTGGGCAGAGAAGCTGTGGCTGCCCCATCCCTGGGAGTGTCCAAGGCCAGGTTGGACGGGGCTTGGAGCAACCTGGGCTGGTGGGAGGTGTCCCTGCCCAGGACAGGGGGTGGGACTGGATGGGCTTTGAGGTCCCTCCCACCCCCAACCAGTCTGTGAGTCCGAGTTTTGGGGAGCTGGTTTTAACTAGGCTTGCCACATCTTAACTAGGCATTTTTTACCAGGATTCCTGAAAACCCCAAGGCTTTGTGGAGCAGCTCTGGGGTCAGCCCAGGACAGAAGGTGCTGGAGGTAACCAAGGGAAGGGAGGGGCAGAGGCAAGGCAGGACTCAGCCTTTAGTTGGTTTGGGGAGAGCTGTGGCCTCATGAGGCACCACTTAAACCACAGTCCCTGCACTGAGTCTCTGCCACAGAAGTTGCCAGGAGCCAATTAACTGCAAACTGTAATTAAAAAGAAGTGGTAGCAACTTCAAACAGCTTCCTAAGTGCCATTTTCTGTACAAAACAACGACAAATACCTTGAGATAAGAGAAGGCTCAGTGCATTTTAATATCTTTATAATGAATAAATCATCTCCTCTGTAAGGTCAGTGAAGGCAGATGTGATGTGAAAGCTGGGATGTGGTGGCTCCTTAGCAATTCCTTCCCAAAGTGTCCCTCAGTCCTGACCAAACAGTCTCACGGGAACTGTGGTGTGAATTGATGGTGTTTAGTGCACCCAGCAGCCTCACTCCTTAAGAAAACAACCTGCTGCCAAATATTTACTGAACTGCACTTAAATCACATTCACATCTCACCTGTCCTCTCATTACGTGACTGATGCTCTGCAGTGTCATAAATACTGGAAAAAAGCACAAATTACGTCTCTTCTATTAGTGAGACTTGTCATTGAAATAGGGCAAATATTCCAACCATGGAGCAAAATTCTGCTTTTGTAGACACTTTTGTCTGTTATGCTGACACTAAGTGGGTATTTTGATATGTCAAGTGACAAGATAAACACAGCACAGTTTGCTATTGCTGCTTTTTATAGTTTCATAATGGATGTTCTTCACTCTTAAAAAGGCACCGTACAGCAAAAATTCATTCATTGCCACTTCTTCATGTGGCTTAAACTGGCTTAGGAACAACTTCAGAAACTGGCTAAAAAACAAGCCAGAATTTATTTCTTTGAAGTACCTTATTCTTTGTGTTCTTCCTTTTTCCTTATTTCTCACTAGATGTGAACATCAGTAGCCATTAAGCATCTTCCAAGTGTCTGTGAAGGCTCAGCTGGCCACTGCTGCTCTGGGTGTCTGCAGCCAAGAGGGAGATGGCATGAGCCTAAAAAGGAAGGGAATTGAAGGTATTTTCTTAGGGACCTACAAAAGCCAACCTCAGATCATCATATAAATACCAGGGAGTCTCTGGGGTTGCTGGGTTAAATATGCCTAACATGTATATGTTGAGTGTGTTCTTATGTAATAAATATATGCCTATTTATGACAGAATTGAAGTGGCATCTTATAAAATGCCTCTTCCAGCCCCCCTTGCTGGGAGCTCATTGGTCCCTTTTGGGTCAGCCCCCATTCCTGTGAGGAGTTGTGAGATGTCATCTGGGTGCACAGGCTGAAAATCTGCTGTGCCTGGTTCTCTCTGCATTTGAAACAGTCTCTGTTTTTCCTGGTGGTTTGTCATTAAGAGCACCCTAAATACCCCTGCCTGGCTTGTTCCTCGAGAGGGCTTTGTCAGTCGGGTTTAGTTGTGTCTCACTGGTGAGGACTCTCAGTGTTAAAACCACTCCTGGCTGCTCCCTGAGAGTTCTCCCGGGGTGGGTGAGGGACTGTGGTTGCCTTGGGAGGTTTCTTGGGAGGTTTCTTGGGAAGCAGCAGTGCTTGGAAGGTGCAGCAGAGAGATTTATCAGGAGTATCACACTGGGATTTTTATTTCTGCTGAGAAATAAGCTGGAGTACGATGTAAGCCCCCGTTCTTCTCTGACTGGGCTTAAGTTAATGTGTTAAAATTGCTTTGAGGATTTCAGACACCTGTCTCAGAGATCTGCAAGAGCTGCTGGCAGACAAGAGATCTTTCCTTTCACTGCCTGGTTTCCTTGTGGTCTTAATGCTGGACATGCAACTTTTCCATCTCTTTCCCATTCCTTCAGTGTCGCCTTTGCTGAGGGAGCAATTTATCTTGTGTGCCTTGGTGCCTGGTCACTGACTGGCATCCAAAGTGCTGTCACAATACATACAATGACGACTCTTTAGACTCCTAATTATATTAAAATACCTCCAAAGATTAATGCAGTCCCTTTCAGTTTGCCACTTCACATTTTCCAAATGCTGCTTGAAAAGAGGCTCATTCCAGGTTATCAAGTGCCTGTGCTGATCTCCTGAGAGGCAGTCATGGCTTTAAGAGTTTATCCTTATGCTAAACCAATGGCCTAATTAATGTTGGGTGCTTGGAATGGTCCTGTACAGGGCCAGGAGTTGGATTTGACATCTGTGGGTCCTTTCCAGGATATTCCCTGATTCAATGTTCTATAGACTTCTATAATTCCTATAGTGGTTATCTTCTCTTGCTGGGGATGGGCCTTCCAAGGTGTGAGAAACCATGGCAAAGGAGAGCATCAGAAAGTTTTGTGGGCAGGGAATTTCACTTTATTCTTTCCCTATTGGATATGTTGTTTGAATAAAGAGTTTTTTTCCCTATTAAAGTTTGTGGGATTTCTGTGACATAAATGAATGAAATCTGATTGCTCTGAGCTTTTCCTTATCTCTTGGCATATTTCTGGCACTGGCTGCTGCCTTTTGTTGCAGCTTGCCATGCAAGTGGTTTATGCAAAGGAAAGAATAGAAACAAGTTCCCGATAAATAGAACTGAAAATATTTTTAGAAGCTTCCTGCTTGATCAAATAACACACACCGGGTTCCGTCAGCACCTTCTGATGAATAATGAAACAACCCTGGCCATGGAAAGGGGGGTATCCACACACTGGGTTTGTCTCTGTTCCTCATGCTTTGTGTGGTAGTTGCTTATTAATAACAACACATTTTGAAGAGATATGGGAGATTTAGAATGAATTTTAACCATTTATGTTCAGAAATCCTAAAATAAACATTGCTTGCTGGGGAATTCCTGAGTCACAGGATCCCAGAGTGGTTTGGGTTGGAAGAGATCTGGAAGCCCATCCCATTCCACCCCCTGCCATGGGCAGGGACACCTCCCACTAGCCCAGGTAGCTCAGGGTGCAAAGATCTTTGTAAATGGTTTTTAATTAAGAGTGTTTTAATGAGTGAGAAATGCTTGTTGTGGAAGGGCCTTTGCAGACCTCGGTGGGATTGGTTTGGGCAAACCTGCCTAAATGTGTGCACTGTCAGGACCTGGAGTGGTTTGGTCCTGGAAACAGCTCCCACAGCTGAGGTATCCCAGAATAAATTTCCTTCTGCATGGAAATGCTTATGCTGCTTATTAAATCCCAGCTCTCCAGTGTAAGTGGGTAATAATGGGTTTAGCTAAGAAGGACTTGTTTGTGGATAATTAATTCTCATCTCAAAATCCCAAAGATCTCTGTTAAATCGGCAGGACTGATGCTGGTTGGTGTCCTGTTAGAACTGGCTTTGGGAGGGGAAATGTATTTGTACTGCGTTGGAAAAGTACCTACAGCAATGGAACAGCTGTGCAAGTGAAAATACTGTTCTGCTGCTTTGCAAAGTGCAGTCTGAAAACATCAGAACAGCATTTCCTGCCCGGAAATGCCAACAGGAGGTGGAAGGCACCGAGGGCAATGTTGGGATGTGTTAAATGGCTTCTTAGTGTTGTTTTGTGCAAGTGCTGTACAGGCCTTGCCACTGCTTTGTTCCATCTTCTGCTCTGGAGCCAGGAGAGGTGGGTGTCCCAGTTACCCTGGGCAGGACCAGTTTGTCACTGTGTGGGTACAACCAAAACTGTGCATTCTACACCCTCTGTGTCATTTTTGAGGGACTATCACTAATGGGTCATTGGCAGCAGCTGCCCAGGGCACCCCTGACCCCTCAGGGCACAGGGGGGTGTTAAAGAGCCCTGTGAGACAGGGGAGTGTTTCTGTCTCACACCAGTGACTGAGCTGGGATAACTCCCCTCTGGGGAGGCATCAGCACCTTCACCCCCAGCCTGAGGGGTCAGGGCTGCTCATGGGCCATCAGAGATTCCAAAATATCCCATAATTCACAGTGTTAAATCACCCCTTGTGGAACTCCCTGCTCTGGGGGAGGGGCTGGGCATTCCCACCTGAACCTGAGCAGAGATAATCTTGGGGTCTGGGGACTTCTGGTACCACTGGTGGGATCCAGAGGGGGACCAGAACCTCACCAGGACTGGGACTGCCCCTCTTGACCAGCCTGTGCCCGTCATCCTCCCCAAGAGGTTTCCTTTCCTTTCACTTTGCCCTCCGGGGGCCCATGTGGGGCTCAGCACAGGGGCCAATGGACACCATTCTGTTCATGCCCCAGGGGGCTGGGTTATACCTCTGGGGTTTGGGGGTCCAAACCAATTTTTCTCTGTATCACTGTATTTATTGTGATCTTTTTAGTAAGTTGCAACTCTGACTTGCAATCTCTCTTGAGTCAGGTTCATTTCTCTCACCAGTTTACCTTTAGACCAGCACAGTGGGAAATGTTCTTGGTGTCTAGTCCTGCTCGAGTCAGAGGGTTGGTTTTGGTGCTTTAGGCAGCTGAATGTTCTGAGTTACTTATAGAACTGGATGTATAAATTGAGGGGTTTATTTCAGCTCATTTAGGTTTCCTAATCTGTCTCAAGTCCTTTTTTTCTTTCAAGGTCAATTGATGGGAATCCTGATTAATTTTTTTGGATCACCATTTATTGTATCTTTCTTCCTAAGAAATCATGTTGATGACCCTGAAACTGAGCATTGTGTGTGAATTGCACAGAAGTAATTCTGTTTCATGTGGAAAATAGAATCAAAGCTCAGAGCCATGTGGAACAGCTAGTAAATAGCAGAATTAAAAATTAACATCTGAATGTTAGCAGTTTCATTATTAATAAAATAATGCTGTTAGTAATGTTTTAAATTACCTCTGGACATCCTGTTTTGAAGTGAAGGAACAGCTGTAATTCCATAGGAAGAGCTGCTCTCTGAACTGTGTTTTCTGTAGTTTCAATAAATTAGATTCAGAAAATGAAAGTATGCCAAAACTTTTATAGAAAAACTAATTCTCAAGAGTCAAAATTCTTCAATAACCTTTCCATTTCCTGGGGAGCTTTTGTTTTAAACCACATTTTAAAGCAGTAAATACTGATCTGCAGTGTAAATGCTCCTGACACGGTTTGCAGGAATCTTTCCATAGTGTGTCACAGCACAAAGTGTGGCCAACACCTGAATCTTCAATCTATGTAAGAAATAACCTTAAAAGTCGTTTTCTTTCCAGTGTGGATGCAATTTCCAGGTACACTCCCAGGCTGCTGAGATTCCCTTTACTTCCAGGAAATGCAAGTCGCCCTCAGTGAGAGTGTGCTTTGTTTTCTGGTTGGACCAATTTAGGTGAGCTCAGGGGGTCCTCAGGCAGAGCTGCCTTTGGCTGGGGAAAGGATTGTGTTTACAGGGAACAGCAAATGCATTTAGAGCCTCAAATACCAAGGGTGGAAAACATTGGCACGGGGGTCCTGCAGAGCTGAGCTCTCAGGAGGGTGGGGGAGGTAAGAAAACAGGAAATGTGATGGAGATGAGGCAGGAGAAATAGTGGGAAGAGTAAAGAACAAAGAAGGAAAGGTTAGATAACTTTCAGGAATGATCTTGTCATTTAGTTTTGCTCAGATTCAGTAGGACAGGGGTTGGCTACAGGCAAACAGACTTACCATGGCCCTTGTAAGGGGGTATGGCAAAACAAAAGACATGTTATTTTGATGAGGTTCTTTATCTCAGTCTTACATTGGTCAGATTGCACCTGGGATTTTGACTTCATTATTTCTGAGGGACTGGGCTGCTCTGGATCCTGGGTTGGTTTCCATGGCAGGAAATAAATCCTGCAAGTTAAAAAAAACCCACAAGCAAAGCCCAAACCACCAAACCCAAACTTACAGAAAGAAATAACAAAAAAAAAAAAAATAACCCAAAACAACAAAACCAAACCAACCAGACAGAGGGCACTTGGACAGCCCTTTCTGAGCCCACCAGGGAGTTTGGTCTTTAGTGGAAGATTTGGTGTCTCTGAGATGAGCCATGGAATGTTTGTTTGATCTGGGAATCTGATGCTGGGGAAGTGTGGAGGAAATGCTTCCTCATGCCACTTTTCTAGGCTCAGCTTAAATATCTAAACATCCAAGTAGTTGGGTTTTATGAATATATGGACTTTACATCACTAATTCTGGTGGCAGTGGATGAAGAGCATGAGGCATCTTAGAACTAAGGAGGAGTCCTGATGCAAATCCCCCCTTTGCTTGTCCCCAGTTGCCTCAGAGACCACCTGTAAATTGATTTTCTTGCTAAGAAGAGACTCTGGAGGTGGAAGGAGCAGAGACTCAAGCCCTTGGAGTGGTGGGGGACAAAAGCAGAGTTGTCTTGGTCACTGAACTGGTGCTTACAAGGAAACTGGTGGGACTTGTTCCTGTCCTCAGATGACAGAGGAACAAGGCAGGAAATGAAAATCTTGGTTAATCCTGGGTGAGGGCAGGTCTTAAGCCCTTCCTGGTGTTACATAATGCAGGAGAAAGGGATGTGATATGTAAACATGCACATAAATTAACAGGCTGATGTATCAGATCCCAGGGAACAGACCCTTTGCTAAAGCATAATAAGAGTGTGGATTTCTGGCACAGCCCTGCTCTGCCCCCTGGTTTTTGTGGAGTTACTCAGAGCTGTGCAGTGATTTTGTCCTGAATTCACAGCAAAATATTAAGTACTTCAAGCTGACTCTTCCCATAGACATCCAGCACACAGATGGGGCTGCAGGTTTTGCCCCAAGTCCTTGCAGAGGTGGGCAGAGACCATTTGTATGGGCTTCTTCCCAGCACAGAGGAGCTCACAGGGGGTGCAGGAGCTGATTTAGCTGTTTCCCAGCTCATCACCTGACAATCCTGGCCGTGATAAGGTGTCTCCAACCAGGAGGAAGCTGCTCACTTGAGGAATCCTTTGGAGGCTGATGGATGGTTCAGTTGTTTTAATGCTCTGTGGAGGAGCCTCGTAACACTGATGGACCTGAAATGCAGTTATCTCTAAAAACACTGTATCACCGTAAATGTGAGCTGGAGGAGATCTCTGTGCCTGCAGATGGATTTGTGAAATACTTTATGCAAATGCTGAGAGATGGTGGGAAAGACTTTGTTGCTCATTTTAACATCGTTAATTGATAGCACGGTATAAACTTCACTTGCTTTCAGTCAAGCCTGTAAATGCCATGAGGCAAAAAGGGTTTAGTCTCCCACTTTAATACACAAATTAATCTGTGAAATACTGCATATCACTTTTTTTGGATGGAACTTTTCAAGCACTGCTGAGAGCCTGTGCAAATGGATGGAATGATAGAGAAATGGAATTAGGCCAAGCATCTCCTCCTGCTTCAGAGCTGAAGTGTTCCTGAAGGATTTGATTTCCTTGGACTTCTGAAAAACCCAAATCCAAGATAGGATTGAAATATCTGGGGGCTCTTGGGGCTGATTTGCCAAAGCAGGTACTTACACTGAGATCACTCCAAGACGAATCTGAGATGGCCCTTTTTAGGGAAGCTCCAACATGACAGTGGTCCTTAAAAGCAGGAAGAGTCCTTGCCAGTGAATCAGGGCTGGTGTACCCCAGCAAGGAGGAGGAAAAAGTGGCTTAGGTCTCCTTCTTGAGCCTCTAAAAATAGGTTTTCAAAGCTGTTTGCTCTGCAGGAGGCCTGGTCTGTCAAACTGGCTGAGTGCTGGTAAATGTTCATGTTCAAGCCAAGGATCTGAGTCCAGGGGCAGCACTGAGTGCCTGGGCAGGGCAGTGGGAAGGCAGAATCTGCCTTGGCAGAAAAGAGCCAATTTAAAAGTTCCTGCAGTGGCTTAAAACAAAAGGGAGCTCAAACTTAAAATTAACTTCCCCATCCCTGGGAGTGTCCAAGGCCAGGTTGGATGGGGCTTGGAGCAACCTGGGCTGGTAGAAGGTGTCCCTGCCCGTGGCAGGGGGTGGGACAAGATGAATTTCAAGGTCCCTTCCAGCCCAAACCATCCTGTGATTCTGTGAACTGCAGAGTGAAGTGTTTAAAAACATGACTTGGTATCTGTAACGTGTTTGTGATGGCAGGAGAGAGCACAGAGGTGAAAACATGAAGGAATTTCTGATTGAGATCCAAGGCCAAAGAGCAGAAGAGCTGGTGGCCCTGACTGAACTTAGAAAGCTTTGTGCCCTGAGCTTTTCTGGGGGTTGGGAAATTCCTTATTTCTCCCATATTGTGTAATTAGCAGCTGATAGCCAAAAACTGGGAACTTTCTGATGTAGAAGCTTCCAGCTGATCTACCCAAGATCTGCTGCCATGCCCACTGCTGGGGACTGGCAGTGCCCTCTGGGCCAGTGGCAAACTGGAGCAAGCCCTGACTGAGACCTGATTCTACTTTTTATTTAAATTGATTCTATCATAACCTGCTGCCTCTTTTGGGCTTTAAAACCTAACTACTCTGCATGATAGCACAGCATTTTAAGCTTCATGAAGACAGTTTGTGCCTTGCTCCCAATTTTCCAGTGTTTTTGTCTGTTTGGGTTTTAACTGTTTGGACTCTCAGCATCCCACAAAAGGGCTTTGACTGCACAGTATGGCAGGTGCTTCAAATACTGCCAAGAAAGGGTTCTGCTCCCCTTCCTCCTCCTCTCCCCCTTAAAATTAGTACTGTACCTGGGACAAAAAGCTTCTGATTTTGGTTTCCTTTTGTTGTTCTTTTTTCCCCTTTGTTGGTGTGTTGTTTCCATGGGCTTTTTAATTAAAACAAGCAACCAAACCCTGATGGCTGAGGCTGTGTTTGGTGTGATCTGGGTGGCACAAGCACCTTCTTGCCAGATTCCCTGGAGCGGCTCAGTCCTGTGCCAAGAGCATCCCTGCACTGAGCCTCCCTGCCACAACCCCTGCTCCCTCCACAGGTCCTGCTCTGTCATAAAAACCACTTCAGTGACTTGAGACACAAAGCTTTGTGTCCTTTGAAGCAATTTTTCTGGGTTACTCTGTAGAACGTTCTGGTTTACATTTGGTTTGCTGCTTATGCTTTAAATTTGTCTTTTATTTCTTCGAGTGAAGAGCGAATTGGAGGGGAAACAGGTGGCTCAAGTCACCTTGCAAAGTTCCTCTTGTGCACAGCACCAGGCAGGAGCAGTTTGGTCCCTGTGGCACAATTGAGTTGACATTAAGCTTTGTAGGAGATTTTTCATTGACTTGGTGGAAACTGGATGAGGCTTCTTAAATTATGCATGAGCAGTCTGCTGCCTGCCTGAGTGTGAGGGATTTTTCACCCAGTGAGATGGAAGGGATGCTGTAAAGGCTGTTACTGCACTTTGCAGCCAGGCACAAATCGCTCCTGCCTCTGTTCGACTCTCCTGCTTCCAATGGGACATTAAAGTTTGATGTGCCCAAAGTGCAGATTTCCACCAAACTCAGGGCTGGGCTGTCAAGTTCCCATGGCCATGGCATGAGTTCCCTTGGACAGGACCCTAAAAAAGACCCCTGAGAAGTGGGAATGAAGGTTAAGCTGTACAGTTGCCTTGGTGTGTCCCCTCCTGCCTGGCAGTGGCCGAGGCTGCAGTGCCTCAGCACCCTGGGAAGGGCAGAGCCTCAGGATGGCAGCACGGAACACACTGAGCTGGAAGGGACCCACAAGGACCATCCAGTCCAACCCTCAGCCCTGCCCAGGCCCATCCCCAAGAGTCACACCCTGTGCCCCAGAGCATCATCCAAACCCTCCTGGAGCTCTGGCAGCCTTGGGGCTCTGCCCACTGCCCTGGGGAGCCTGGGCAGTGCCCACCACCCTCTGGGGGAAGAGCCTTTCCCTGAGATCCAACCTGAGTCTGCCCTGACACAACTCCAGCCATTCCCTGGGTGCTGTCCCTGGTCCCCACGGAGCAGAGATCAGTGCCTGCCCCTCCTCTGACCCTTCCAAGGAAGCTGGACCTGCACTGAGGTCTCCCCTGTCTCCTCTTCTCCAGCTGAACCCCCCCAGTGCCCTCAGCCATTGGTATCACGTCCCCTGGCATCACCTTGCAGAACTCCAGCAACCTTGTGAGGTTTGGATCTGAGGCAGAGACATCCCAGAGGGTGTGAGCCAGACTTCCCCTACAGCACTGGGAGCCCAGACCTCCTGTGATGGATGGAAGGGCAGGTCAGGATCTCTCCTCACACACTGCTCTGCCTCAGGCAGCAAACCTGCCCTCATTGGAGTTCTCCATCCTGCTCAGGGTTGTCTCACTTGTATCTGAAGATGCCAAATCCTTCATTATAGGTCCTGTGGTATGTTTTGGATTTCCCTGGGATTTACCCAGTGAGGGTGGTGGCTGGTTGGAGTGGTAGCACCGAAGGCAGCATTGCCTGGGTGAAAGCTGTGAGTGGTGGGTGCTGGTTGCAGCTGCAGAGCTGTGGCAGCACAGTGTGATACTGTGCTGGGATCTCCAGTGCAAGTCACCATTAACATGGTGCCTCCCCCATGTGCACTGTGCTAAACCAGCTAAAAGCAGGATAGAGGTGCAGGGATTGGAGCTGGATGGCATGTCCATGGAATGCTTTGGGCTGCAAGGACCTTAAAGCTCATCCAGTCCCACCCCCTGCCCTGGGCAGGGACACTAGCCCAGGTTGCTCCAACCTGGCCTGGGACACTCACAGGGATGGGGCAGCCACAGCTTCTCTGCCCAACCTGTGCCAGGGCCTGCCCACCCTGTGAGTGCTGCATTCATGGCTGGAGATCCTGCAATGGAACCACCAATAAACTGTGTCGTTTTTTCCAAAAGGCAGAATGAATTAAAAATTTTTCAACTACACAAGGCCACAGAACGTCTGTAAAGAAGCAGGAGCTGATTGCAGCAACTGCTGGGTTTGTACCCCGTGGCTTGGAGCACTGTTCCCTGCTCTGCTCAAAACGATGATTACAAAGTACAGCTCTGCAAATTACACCACTTTGTTCTGTTAGTCATCATTTTTCCCACTGAATGCCATTCAAATATTTGCTCTCTTCAGCTGATACTTTTCCTCTGAGAAGTTCAATGTCTAGAAAACAACCTAAGTACATATTTAAGGAAAACAGTCTGTATTTCTGTGTTAACATTTCAGCTGCTGCAGAAGTATTTCTTACATTTAGCCACATGAGGAGGAAAAACGCCCTGTCTATCTACAGCAGGAATGAAAAAACTCCCCAGAAAATTAACTCAGTTGAGTGGTGGTACCAGTGTAATTCTTTTTTCTGGAATGAGCCACTGCATCCTGAGACATTTCCTGTACAGTGTGTGGGGCAGACACTTGAAAAGCTGTTTCAAACACAGCAAGGACTTCAGGCTGTTCTTGTTAGCACAGGGCTAAGTGGTGGTGGTGGTTTAATCTGTGTGAGCCACAATGAGGACATTTCCACGTGCTTATGGCAGTAGAGTGAGGCTTGACCTTTATTGCAATACACATTTTCATAGTATAATATGGAAACTGTTCTAAGCTTTGAGTAGTTCTTGGGAGAACATGTTCTCCCTCCCCGAGATGCAGCTTTAACAGGCTTCAGCACTCCAGCACGAGAGACACTTTGCAACCAGATTATTCCCATGTCCCACATCCAGCCCCAGGGGAGGTGTGGAACTGGGCTCTGCAGAATAGCCCAACAACCCTGGGAGCTACAGCTGAGCACCAGGAATGTAAAGGATAGGGCTGAAATAAGTGACTTGGAAAAGCAGCTGAGGTGAAGGTTTTTCTTTTGGTGATGTTCATGTGTGGACAGGGCAAAGACACATGTAGGGCTCAGTAGGGCATGGCTTTTGTTGGATCTCCTGTGCAAAATACATTTCATTTCTAGGTAGCTCAGTCTTAGTACGTAAAAATGACATTCTTACAACTGCATAAAATTGGTATCACTTGGAACTAAATGTAGAGACTGTGAAAAACCCCATATTTGTCTCCCCTGTGTTAAATTTAACTATTCCTGGGCTTTGAAGGTGCCACGTTGGTCCTCACAGAAGATGAGCTACAAAATTCACTATTGATCTTTTGCAGCTGTGCAGTTCTCATCTGCCTGGATGGTTCTTAATTAAATACAGAGATTGTCTTTAATTCTCTTAAATTGTTCTGTGCTGCTGCTGTCAGGTGTTGAGCAGCTCCTAAATTTCTATTATGGTGAATAAATGGGCTGATATTGAGGAGCTAAGTGTTATAAATCCCAGTGTCATCAATCTTCCATCCGAGCAGAGCTGAGCTGCAGTGCTCAGCTCTGTGGAGAGTCCAGTTCAGAGGTTCTGAAGGAAAAGAATCTGAAGATTTTGAGTAGCTCTGACACTGGGAATGGGTTGTTTTAAGATTACCCAGGGTTGGAGCTCTGTAGTCTCCTTTGCTTTAGTCCTGTGCATCATTGAAGTATTAATTTTGAAGCTGAAAAAAGGGCAGACAAAAGCCCATCAGTTTAAACTCTGATGGCTTTAGATCACACTATGCAACAAAACATCAATATCAAGTAGGGTGATTTTAGGCTGAAGGAAAACATTTAGATGTCAGAGTGTTGCAAGGCAGCAGAAGCATTTGTCACTCTGGGTTTGGCTGATGCTTCATCTCTCCAAGGATTTTTCCTCAGGGTAACTGTAGCTGTTGTCCAGCAACACAGCCTCCTCTGCCTGCTGCTTAGGACAGGAATCAGCTTTGCAGTAACCTGGGCTGTTACTGGGAGGGATCTCCCTCTCTCCCATCCCTCCCCAAAGGCAAAACAAAGGGAAAAAAATAATATTTTACTTTTTTCTTGCTGTTATAGCATATGGATCAAAAAGGAAAATATTTTAAAAATCAGTGAAATTTTCCCAAGAATGTTTTTTGTTACAGACTGACTCACACTTAAGGTATGAGGGAAAGTTCCAGTTTCGCTGGTGGGAAATGTTCCAGGTGCTGTTGGGATAAACTGTGTGTTTCCCATGTCTCTGTCACCTCTTCTGTGCTTTCCCACAGCCACCCGAGCACTGTGAGCCTGGCTTTGTACAGAGTCTGTCACTGCACTGCAAAACAGTCCTCCCCCTGCTTCAGCATTCCGTAGTGCTGGGAAGTGTAAGCACTCCCAGGGACAAACGGTCCTGGAAGGAGCCAGAACACTTTCCTTAGTGCCTGAGGGTGGTTTCATTGAGTCCCCGTGCCCTGCAGCGACTGCATTAATTAGATGGTGTTAATTTGCAGTGGTGCCAGCCTTGGGTAGGGACCAGCTCTGTGCATTGCATGCACATTGCCATATGTATTTGAATAGGTGTGTGCTGGGCTTGAATGACTCTGCTGAATTAGCTCTTCTGCTTCCATGAAAGCAATTCCTGAGCCCCAGGAGCAGGATGTGGCCCCGTGGTTTTATTGCAGCAACTCAGTGCTCATCTGCCTGCCTGGGATGCCGAGATTGCTGCCAGCCCAGAGACACTTGTTCAGGTGTTCTGCTCCTGTTGGAAGGCACAGGGTTCACCTGGGTGTGTTTGGGCCCTGTCTGAGCAGTATTAATGGCTGACATTAGTCATGGTCTGGGTAAAGCCTGTGCCTCAGACCTTCTCCCAGCTGGTCTGTGTGCAAGGCTGTGATTCCAAGTAATTTGTGCATTCCCAGGATGATCTACAAGGACAGTGCACATGATGTTGTGAAAGCAGAGCCTTTGACTCCTCATATAAACTTATAAAATGATTCAGTGACTGTCATAAGGGTTTATGTTGAAGGACAAGACAGCCCTGCTGGTGTCTGAGCTGTTTATGAAAAGCTGCTGAGAAAAACCTTGGGGAAGGTCCTGGAACGAAGTATTTGCAGCTCAGGGATACAAATGAACCCCTGGGGGGAAAGCAGAGCAGATAACAGCAATCCTGTTTCAAAGGAATGCTCCCTCCCAGCCCCAGGGATGTTTGGAAGAGCACTCCTGGCATCCTGCTCCTTGAGGGAAGGGTCACTGTGTGAAACTGGGATGAGGGATGCAGGATTCATGTGGGATGGAGAGGGAATTCCATCAGGTGTTCTGACAAGCTGAGTATCACCAACCAGGGCAGGAGCACATGGCACCAGCAGCTCTGGGTAATAACTGGTGCTTTTAGGGCTTTTCCAGCTGGTTTGTTTCCTGTGTCAGGATGAGATGAGGCTGGATGTGGGCACAGGGGGAGTGTTGCTGCCATGGGGTGGTTAAAACTTAAGAACTGCTGGCTCAGCTCAGGGAGACTTTGAACTCTTCCCTCTCCATTTGGCCAGAAGAGGAAGATGCAGCTCTTGCATTTTGCCTGGATCAAACCCAACAGCCTTTCCCAGGCTGCTTTTTATAAGTGTCTCTTTAGCACTTTCCACTAGGAAATAAATGCTGGGAATGCACTGCAGTTTGACTTGTTTTATTGGAGGGAACTGTCTGATGAACACCTTTCCCACCTGGATCCTTCAGCTCCTCCAGAGAGGCCTTTTCCCAGGAGCCCCTTCAGTGCTGCTGCTCTCTAATGAAAGCTCCTTACAGGAGTTGTCTCCTCACAGCTTGGCTTTCTGATGCCAGCCCTCTCCAAAGAGGAACATCCTGACTTCTGGGGGAGGAAGGCCAGCTGCTTCTTTACTGAAACCCATGAGGAATGTTCAGTCTTCCTGAGTGGGAACAGCCTGGGCTGGTTTCCCAGGGCTCTGCTGTTCAGACCCACCGTGGGGCAGCGGTGCCTGGAGGGCTCTGGGGGAGCCCCATCCACCTCCCTCTTCATCAGGCCTTCGGTGTCTTTTCCCAAGCCTGTTGAGCTGGGAATTTAGGGAATCCTGTTGGCAACACTTGCCCAGTTCTCTAGTTGGGAAAATTCAGAATGTTGCACTTACAACTGGTTCAGTGTTTAAAAGAAATAGTCCCGTATTTTAAAAAGAAATTAAATCCATGTATATAGTTGTATTAACATCCATCTGTATAGTTGTATTTCATCCCATTGTTATTCCACTGCAAGCATTAAACACAGCCCTCTGTGGTGGTATCTTCAGATGTAAGTCTTCACTAAGCACTTTTGGAATTAGATTTTTCATATTTAAGACCAAATATTCTTTTGGGGAGGTTGAAAATTAGTGGGTTTTGTAAAGCTGTCTCCAGAGGGTTTTACAGAAATGTTAAGGAACCACTTGAAGAGATAAGAAATGTTCACTGAAATCCTTGGAGGAAGTTTTGCTTCCCTCTTTCCACCATAGGCAAAGATGGGAGAGCACAAAGAGACGGAAAGAAAGGAACTGATCTTGTGATATGGTTTGATTTCAGCTCATCCATTGCTGAACATTTCTGGCTTGGAAGGATCCAGGTGGGAGTTTCTTTGTTCTCACATGGGTGCTGAATACAGGTTTTTTTCTGACAAATTGCTGTTTACATCAATGATTTTTTCCTTTTTTCTGTAAGATATTTCTTTGCTCTGTCTGTCCTTTGGTCTGTGCCAGGTGTGCCTCATGTACCAGTCCTGTAATTCAGCCAAGAGGTGGTTACAAGCTTAATGTGAACCATAAATGTATATGTAGGATTCCTCGAGTTATTTGGGGGAGGGGAAATGCTAAATTTAGGGAGATGCCCCATCCCTGGGAGTGTCCAAGGCCAGGCTGGATGGGGCTTGGAGCAACCTGGGCTAGTGGAAGGTGTCCCTGCCCATGGCAGGGGGGTAGAACAATGTGATCTTTAAGGTCCCCTCCAACCCAAACCATTTGGGATTCTAAGATTCTGTGATTTGTAAATGTATCAAATGGTTGTAAAGTTAAATAACCAAACTCTGGGCATTTGCTAAATTATTTTGCCTATTTTTATCCCAACGTGATCTTTGAAAGGGCATTATGACATGATTTGAAAGTTGTTCGTGGTTTTTCTTGATGGTTCTAAAATCCTGGCAAAGATTATACTGCAAAGGTTTTCTTTCATGATGTGGGAAATGTCAACAATTGAAGATTTGTCCAAGTCCTGGGCTTGGTTTATGTGGAGATCCAGACAGTGTGAGGTGTTAAACCCCTGGAACCCTTCTGTGGGGCCGGGCAGGGCTGTCACTGTGACTTCAGGAATGGGCTTGGGTTATGTCCTTACTTAGTGCTGTGTGAGCACAAAATGTGGAATACCACAGTGAATACCTTTGCTCACTGCATGGGACAGCAGGAAGAGTGAGTTGGATTTCCATGTGCTAACAGCCACTCCTCCTGGGCAGTGCCAGCACCAGCAGCCTGCTTGTTATCGGGGTGAGGAAGGGTCTGGGAGAAGGGACACGACAGTCAGTCCCACCTGTGTTTGCTGCTGTGAAAGGAGAAATTTGTGGTGTATCAATAGAAGATGAGTCTGTCTGATTTAGTGCCTGGAATTCCCTTACTTGAGGAGCTTCCAGCACTTCAGGGCTGGGAGGAGTATGGGCGGGGATACTGCTGTAAGGAGGTTTTAAAATGATGGGTGCATGCAAACTGCAGAACTGTCCCTCAGTCTTCACAAATCCCAAAGCACTTTAAACTGTTCCTTACTGCTGATAGTTTAAATGCCAAGAGGCTGGAAGAGCAGCTGGTGGGTTCCAGGGGCAGTGAGCTGAGCTGTGCTGGGTGCACAGCCCCTCACAGAATCACAGAATCAGCTGGGTTGGAAAAGACCTCTGAGATCATCAAGCCCAACCCTTGATCCAACACCCCTGTGGTTACCTGACCATGGCACTGAGTGCCACACCCCAGTCTCATCTTAAACACTTCAAGGGATGGAGAATCCACCACTTCCTTGGGCAGAGCATTCCAGTGCCTGATCACTGTCTCTGTTAAGAATTTCTTCCTAATATCCAGCCTAAACCTCCCCTGGCAGAGCTTAAGTGCTTCCTCCTCTGAAGCCAAGTGCCTCCCAGTCCTCCTTCCTCTTAGTGCTGCAAATACCCACATGGTTTTAAAGACTGGAGATGAGATCGAGGGTCAAGCTTTATAATCAGCTTGTCCCTGACAAATGGGGAAGGGCTGCAGTTGGGAGGAGTTCAGTGCATTTTCTGCTTTACAGCTTTTTCTACTGCTGCTCCTTAACAGTGAGGGAGCCAATTGCACCAGCAGGACTGCTGGGCATCAAGTCAGTATTTTTTTCCCCTTCTCCCTGTTTGGTTGAAGGAAAAAAAAACCAAAAGTTGAGGAAAATAAAATTATAGAATTGTTGATTATCCTGAGTTGGAAGGACCCACAGGGATCAGAGTCCAACTCCTGGCCCTGCTCAGGTCACCCCAACAATCCCACCCTGTTGTCCAAACCCTCCTGGAGCTCTGGCAGCCCTGGGGCTCTGCCCACTGCCCTGGGGAGCCTGGGCAGTGCCCACCACCCTCTGGGGGAAGAGCCTTTCCCTGAGATCCAACCTGAGCCTGCCCTGACACAACTCCAGCCATTCCCTGGGGCTGTCCCTGCTCCCCACAGAGAGAAGAGTTTGGTACCAACTCCTGCAGTTTGTGATTGTGGAAACGTTTCCACTGCATGTTCTGTGAAGGATCAATTAAATCACCCAGGCTTAAAGCTCCCTAAAATGATGGGCAGGTGTTTCAGAGGAATGGTATTCCATGGTATTTGTGGTCAGAGGTCCCTGCAATGTCAGTTTTTCCTGGCTGGTTGCTGTCTGTTCCCTGGGAAGTGTTGTCATCTTTTGGAGTGGCTTTAAAAAGACTGAAGATGAAACAGGGTGTGGGAAAAGGTGGGAAATGGGTTGGAAAAGCACTGTCCCCACCCCCAAGCAGCCTGTTGCTCCACAGAGGGATGGGGGAATGGGGCCCAGGTCCCACAGGTGCCAAGGTGGACCCCTGAAGCGGTGCAGGAAAACCTCACTGCATTGCTCCTTGGTGTCTGTGCAGGGATGCTGCTGCCCCTTTATCCACAGCTTCTGGACAAGGAATTGCATGTTTTAAACATGGGACAGATCAATTAGTCTGTGCTGTTGCAGTGCTTTGTGTTAACTCTGCACCAGCAAGTCCCATTTGAGGCTTTTCCAAGGAAGCTGCCGGTGGTTCCTGTGCTGGGATGAGCTCCTAACACGGAGCACGTTGTAACCGTGGCAGAGGTTTCTGTTCATTAATTTCCAGCTTTAGTAATGAAAGAGACAAGATCAAGAAGAGTCTTTAGACTCTAAGCACGTATTCACAGGAGGCTTAATGGATTAAGTGTGCACAGAAGGAAGAGCTCGGTGAGCTGAATCCAAAGGAGAGATGAGAGGGAGAATCCCCAAAAGGGAGATGAGAGTTGGCATGTGGGACTCAGGACTGGGCTCTCTGCAGCTCCTCACCATTGATGGTTCCTCACTGGACATCAGAAATATATAAATATTTATAAGTGTAGATATCTTTCTGTATGTATATGTATGTGTGTGTGTGTGTGTGTGTTTCTGTGCTAATGATACAATTTTATCTGCAGAGCTAAGAAACAGGCTAATTCTTAGAAAATGTCTACCTCTGCTTTGTTGATGGTGTCACTGTCATCCTGTCTGTGCTGCTGCTCATCGGGTATGACAGAGCACCGGTTTCACTCAGTTCAGGTTAACAAAATCAATTAAAAAGTCCAGGGACTGAAGTGGAGGAATATTTGTTTCATTTCAGTCCTGTGATGCACATACTGATCACTCCTAGCAGCAGATTTAACTCTTTATATGATTTTTTTCACATATCAATATTCTTCCCTTTGCAGTTTGGGGAGAGTTTCTTACAAAGCAGATACTAAAGGTCTGTAATAGTCGGGGGGGTTCTCATTTCCCATTTTGCTTTTGAGAGCTATTATTTGTCTGTGCCCCCTTCCTGTTCAGGACTGAATGTGATTGAAGAATCCTTCTTTGAGGTGAGCTGAGTGAGCTGTGAAGGACAGAGAAGGGGACAGAAAGGCTGAGGGGGTGTGGAGAGGTGCAGCAGTGCTTGTGTTTGTAGTGCCAGTCTCTCACAGCCTGCAGGCTCAGAGCTACAGTGCATACAGACCCGTGGAAATCTCATCTTGCTTTCAAAGGGGTGGGACAGATCCATGAGGGAATTCTGTTCACAGTGTGGTTTCTTGAAGCTCCTTGGCCCAGGAACCTCGTGTTTCTGCAAGGCCGGTGACCTTGACATGATCCAGCAGAGATGATCCGTTTTTGGAGCTCCTGGGATTTCAGTTTCTCCCATTGCTCACCAAGGAGAGAGAAGTGTGGCAGAGCTGGGTTGTGTGACTGTGCAACAGTGGGAACTCTGTCAGAGTTCAAACAGAACCCAAGCAATGGGTGAAATGGAATCACAGAGGGCTTTTCCAACCTTGATGATTCCCGTGTTGTGGAGTCCAACCCTTAGCCCAGCACTGCCAAGGCCACCGCTAACCCATGTCCCCAAGTGCCACATCCACATGCTTTGGAACTTCCAGGGCCTTCCCTGGGCAGCCTGTTCCAACAAGGGGATGGGAGTGCTGGGCTTGGGGGTCCCTTTGCAGGCCGTTTGCATATCCCTGTGCTAACTCTGCCACCCTGCCAGCAGGGGTGTCTCCCACCCTGGTCTCTCTCCTGGTTTGGGATATTTTTTAACAGAAACATTCTGTTTCTTTGCTGCAGAATATGTCTGCATACATTTCTGCCTCTTTGCCAAGTAAAGTTTTAGCTTAAAAGTTCTGAAAATGGGTCAGCTCACAGCTGTAACAAGAAGTATCTTCAGCCCCTGGTATTAGTTGCAATATGGTCACAGTATTTACTTTGCAGCAACACTGGCAAAAAGGGGAATATTTTCTGCAAAATTAGGGGCATGAAGATTTCATGCAAACACATAATTCCTGGGCATGTTCAAATCACTTTGAGAGCTGGGATCCTCACCCTGCCTTGGGGTCCAACTACTGCAGCCAATTCCAGAACCAGGAGGGATTTAGTACAGTGGGATAAGACATTCCCTGTCTGCATGGCCCACTGCTTAAACCAAGCCTTGGAGAAGGTTCAGCTAAGCCCCAGATACTCTGGACTGAAACTCTCTGAGAGTTTGCATTCAGAGAACAGTGAATATTGGTTAAAAATGCTTCCTTTGAGGTAATACATTAAAATAATGATGACTCTGCTGGCAAGTCCTTTGCTCACAGCCCTGAGGGGCCTCTCCCTGTGCATGGCACGTGGCTTTGTAAGCACTGCCTGGATCACTGAGCTGGATCACTGAGTGGGTTCCCCCCCTCAGCAGGGAACAGGAATCTCTGGGAAATTTCTCTGGGATCCCTGTTTGGCACCCAGGGAGACAGAGATCGGTGTCAGTTCAGGATGCCTGAGTTCCAATCTAGGAAAAATCTGCTTGGCATTGTGTTCTCCTGGAAACCCTCCTGCTCCAGGCCTGCTCCTGCCTGGTTTTTCTTTGCTGAAACCATCCCTGATCTCAGGATCACAGAAATCTGCATTTCCCCCCAGACCTGTGGAAGTTTGACAGATCTCCAGGTACCAGTGAGGAGTGCAAGTCACACTTCATAGTGCAGTTTATACCATATATTGCTGTTGTATCTTAAAACAGCATAAATTGAAATACTTACCTCAATTTAGACTTTTAAAACTGTGGCCCAGCATCATCTTCACCCCTTTTTACTTGCAAAAGGAAGTTTGGAAATAAGGAGATGTAGAGCATTGCTGGATAAATTCTGTCTGAAAGAGACTGCTCCAAATAAAGCTGTTGTCCCTTTCCAGAAGGATCAGATCTCTTTTGATAGAGACAAAAACATGCCCCTGATTTATTTTATTACATCACCCATGTGTTTGTTAACCCTGCTCACCTCCATCTCTCTCATGGCTGTTATTTCTCAGAAAAGACTTATGAGGGATTGGATTTTCTTCAGTTTGCAAGAAGCTGCAAACAAGTTCAAAGGAAATGTCTTGCCTGCTATTGGAGAGGGAGATTTTTATCCCATAAATAGCTATATCAGAGAAAGGGTGTTGCAGTGGTGGCAGTTTGGGGATGAAGATTTGATTTCCTCTTTAATGGGACCTGCCTGGGTAACCTGCCTTAAGTGGAAAGTTTATGATAGCTCAGCATGCAGATATTTAAATGCATATTCATTAGAGTATTTATGAATTTGCAGCTGTTTCAATTTTGATTATACTTCTGAAACAAAGAATTTTCTTTAAAGCACTCCTTATGCTGCTGGGGAGAATGCAGCTTGGGGGAGTTTTTCCCACCTATCTGCCTGGATAAAGAGGATAATCACATTTTTCAGGGTGGAATTCAGCAGGTTCCCATGTTGGAGTCTTGCAGATCATACATTAGAGGCAAAAGAAGTGACGGTGGCTTTCAGCTGGCTGAGGAACAGAAGGATGTGAACATCAACCAGTGCTGAAAAGAGAAGAAAGCAACATGAATCTGAGCTTTGAAGTGGAAGTGATAGAGCAAAAATGTATTTCTTTAGGAAAAAAAAGTAAACTGCAACTTTTTGGAGGTTCTAACAGGCAGAAAAGCCTTTTAGGAATATTTGTAGCAGTTGTAGCGTTTGAGCATCAATGCTGGAAGTTAAATACCTTTCCTAAGCTATTTCTGTTTATATATTCAGTAAGTAGCTTTGGTTTTAGAGGATATATTCTTATAAATAGTCTTATATGTGCTTAAAATGTGCTATGATAAGGAGGTAAGTATTACTTTTTTATATATCATTCCCTTTTATAAAATGTGTAACAACCTACCAGGGGCAGGGAGGGTAAAATGCAGACTTTATAGGGATGTTTCATTGCATTTAGGTAAATATTTCATCAGGTTTTTCTGGGGCAGTGTTTTAAAAAAAAGGGTAAAATAATTCAAAATATGTGGTGGGTATTTGGACCTCTGCTTTTGAAATGTCCTTAGCACATCATGGTTGGTTTGTATTAAATACCTCTCTCTGCAGAGTGAGCTTTCTTTAGAAGGTAAATGAGAGTTTCCCCTCAGAAAATCCTGAGGTTTCTGTGCACCTCTAAGCACTTCAAAGTAATTTCAGCCCAAAATTTCACCCAAATAAACTTCTAGCCTTTTGCAAGGCAATGGCTCAACCTCAGAGGGTTCCTCAGAAGGTTCCTCAGAGGTTCTGCAGTGTGGGACAACTTTTCCACTCTCCCCAGGCCTCTGGTGCCCACACAGATTAACAGTGTTGGGCTTTTTGAGTTGAAATTTGTTGCTGCTTTGCAGTTATCAAAATCTTCCTCATCTGACTGTGCAATTCCAAATGTGAACACAAACAATGGTCAAACCACTCGGATTTCCAGTGGAATTTGGTATTTCCCAATAATTCTGTGAGTAGTAACATATCTCTGAGATTGTTCAAATAATCCGTCCTGGGTGAAGTGGAAAATGTGACACTTTGGGAATATCCACCCTAAGTCCTGCTTATATGGAAAAGTTGTGAAGATATTCCGTGACATTTTATCTGTATGGAATTTGGGGTGAGTAAAGGCAGTAAATACTTCTTGTTGTGATGGTTGTAAAAGCAAAACCAAACCCAATCCCACTCCCCAACAGAAGATTTACTGGCAATTTGGATTAATAGAAGGGATATGGATAAAAAGGCAAAGGGGAACAAACTGGTTAAAACCAAATCATCAATATTGCAATACACAGGGTGGAAGTAGAGGAATGTGTTGTCTTTCAATGTAACAGTGTCTGTGTGCTCATTATAATAGTAATGATAATTTAAAGCAGCAGCTGCCTCAGAACCAGCTTTGCCCCATCCAACTTTTCTCGTTTTACTGGGGAAATTAATTTGGCTGGAAGGAATTTTCATTGCCTTTACTTTGTTTTCTGTAGCTTTTTTTCAACTATTCTGGTCTACAGGAGAGTGAACTTCTAGTTTTAATGAGGAATGAAAACTTAGAAGTAGTTTATATTTTGCCCCAAATAGCTGAAACTGCAGAAAAGTTTATTGGGTTTTTTGTTCATTTGGGGTTTGGTTTGTTTTTTTTTTTTCTGTTGGTTTGGTTTGGTTTTAGTTTCTATTGTCCACTGTGATCATTTCTCTGCCTGGACATGATGTGTGACAGTCTGGTTTCCATAGCTGGTTCTTCGGCGTGTTTGGAAGGCTGAGCTGGGAGAGGATTCCTCCCTTGCCTGGGAATTGTCAGTTCTCACTGGTTTCATTTTTCCTTGAGGAGTAACTCCCCAGTCTGTATTTCTGTGGCTGTACCTGCTCCAGGAGCACAGTGGGATGGCTGGTTATCCATGTAGGGGGATGGAACAAGGAACAGGGAACATCCCAGCTCTGCATTTTGGTTTTGTCTGCACACCGAATTCAGTCAGTGCCAGCCAAGGTGGTGAGAACAGGGGGTGCTGGGGCAGCCCCTCTGCTGAACCACTGTGAGAAAATGCCAGGTCTCTCTGCTCATGGGCTGCTTCTCTTTGTTGTGTTCCCATCCATCCAAGGACTGCATAAGTTAATCTTATCAATCTCTATCAGTGCCTGCAGGGAAGGGGCAGAGCATGGATAGAGACTCTGCCTGGGGTGCCCAGCAATGGCACAAGAGGGAATGGGCAGGAACTGATGCCCAGGAGGTTCCACTGACCGTGAGGAAGAACTTCTTTGCCGTGCAGTGACCGAGCACTGAACAGGCTGCTCAGAGAGGGGGTGGGATCTCCTGCTTGGGGATATTCCAGACCCATCTGGACACAACCCTGTGCCATGTGCTCTGGGATGGCCCTGCCTGGGCAGGGAGGTGGCACCAGATGACCCACCGTGGTCCCCTCCAACCTGACCCATTCTGTGCAGCAGCCTGTGTTTGTGAGTGAGTCCCAGGTGAGGAGCAGGCACCTTTCAGCTCTCCAGGACAGCACTGGTGACCCCTCAGAGCTGGGACCAAACTGAGGAGTGTGTGCCTGATTCCTGTCACAGCCTCAGCACAGCCTGGGGGAGAAAACTGGCCTGGGGTACTTGCATGTCAAATCCCTTCCTGCAGCCCCCGTGCCAGGGATCAGCTGCGTTGTCACTCCTCCTCTTTGCTGATGTTTGGGGAGAAGAGACAAAGTGGAGGAAGATTTGCCTGTTCATCATTACGGGCACAAGGTGTGAGCTGGAGAGTTTATCAATTGCTCTGGAATGTGCATCTCCAAAAAAAAGGGGGGTTGTAGTGTCACATATTTTGGGTTTTCATTTACCACTGTAGATAGGTCAGGCTGGACACTTAATTAGTAAGCTGTTCTCTAAATAGGATATTTCTGAGTGTTTGTCACTGTTTGGGATATCATACTGAGCTGCAGAATTTACGTACAGAGAACCCTCAGTGGCATTAACCAAAATTCTGCTCACAGTGTAGTGACTGTTAGATTGGAAATGTGTGTAAGTGGGACAAGTATCATGCACTAAGTCTGTCTTAAGTGTTTAATACAATTATACTTTTACTGTGCTTTGTATTATTGATCAGGGTCCTCTGCTTCTAATAGGCCAAATACCATCATTCCTCTTCACTGGAGAATTCCAGCAGAACCAGAGGGGTAGGGTGAGGCTGGGACCCTCCTGGGGGGCAGCAACACTGAGCTGGGCAGCCTTTAGACCTGTTCAGCATAACAAGTGCTCGCTGCTGTAGCAGGCTGTGCTCCCTCTCCCCCACTCAGACCCAGTTATTTATCATTTGGTATTTCAAATTAGTGGCAGTCTTCTCTGCTTGACTCTAATTTGAAGGTGCCTGAGGATATGGAATGTAGCACAGTGCTGAAACCATGGCAGCCTGCTCTGGCACCAGCTGGAAGCATTTCCTCAGGAATAAAACCAACTTCTAGGTAGGCACTGCCTCCCATGAAAGCAGCAGGCAATAGTTGCCATCACAGAAGCACGGCATGATTTTGGATGCATAGTTCTGTTACTGGAATTAAATAAAATTCGGGGTTTTGGCAGCACTTCGCAACACAATTAGATTATAAAATGCCTGAGGAACAGTTGGACAACAGCCTGCAGACTAATAAAACAATCTTGCAGTGGCTACTTATCTCTAAAAGGTCTATAGAACAAAAGAAAGGGTGTTTATGTATTAGAATTAAAATCTTCTCTTGGTGTAAAACCTACATCAGGAGCAAGTAAAGGATTTTTGGTGAACGTGGATTTGATGCAGAATTGCCATTTTCAGTAGCTGAGTCCTTGGAAGAACTTCAGCATGTTGTAATGACACACAGATCATGCTCTTTCTGCAGAGAGCCATTTCCATACCAAATGCCATTGCTGTGCTATTTTGCCTGCAGTTCCAGGAGGAAATTGCTGTTGGAATTGCCATCCCACAGCCTTTACCTAACCCTAAAGCACACGGGTAGGTGTTTTCATCTGCCACGCTGACTGAGGTTACTGGCAGTTGGGGTGTAGGCACAGAAATGGTTTTACAATGCCAAATTGTCTAATGCTGGAACATATCCCAGTGCTGGATTACAAACCAACATGGATTTATTGGTGGTCAGAAAGAGGTGGAACTAAAATTAGAATTAATTAACATGGCTGCAGTTCAATAGTGAGCTTTGGCGTCAGAGCTCCGGAGAAGTTACTGGGAGAGAAGTGCTGTGGGTGGTCACTGGACACATCACACCTCTCCAGGCTCCAAAACACGTGCAGGGTCAGTCCTGTGCTGGTTGCCAAGTGAAGAAAGTGCCCTGCCATGTTCACTTACAGAACTAATTTCATAAAAGTGAGACAGCAAAAAAAGGTAAGAAAATAACATGTAAGAAAATGAAAAAGAAAAACAAAATTAAACCCCACTGTCCTAGTTCTGTGATAGAGAGCTTCCCTGAAAGAAATAAGCCATCCAAGAAACCAGAATAAATTCAACCCATTTGAAAGAGGCTTTCAAATCCAGCTCATTTCATCCCATTTTCTTTCCTAGAAGCATTTCTCTAATGAAAACTGTTTTCCTGCCATTAGACTCATTTTCACTCTCTGGTTAGCCTGTGCTTTGTCCCAGTCAGAGAACCATGGGCTCCTCTATGATGTGAATTCCAGCTCCAAGGTTTAGGCTTGGCCAGGACAAATCTGGCTTGGGAGCCTACTCACTGTGACAGTAGTGAGATGGACTTGAGGAGTAGGAGGTGTAAATGTGTCACATCTCATGTTGCTGCTACAACCCCCCGCCCCTGGGCAGGAGCACACACTGATGTGTGTCCAAAGCCAGCTCTGCTCCAAGACCCTCCTTCTGGGGAGCACACACAGGCCAAGGGGTCCTGCTGTATTCCCAGATTTAATTTTGCATATTCCCAGATTTAATTTTGTGACATATTTGCTAAGACATGTGTATTAGCACTGGAGAAGTTGTGTTTATCACAGACTTCATCGCTTGAGTTCCCCTGCTGGGAGGAGAGCAGGGACTGTAAAAGCCCACTATTCCCAGTGGCACTGCCAGGAATCCCAGTGCAGGGAACACAGTGTGACACTGCAAGATGAGCCGCTGTAGAGCACATCTGAGTTTAGATCTCTGCTCTTTGGTGATACCTCCCCAGGCTGACATCCCTGCAGTTGTTGTCCCTTCAGTCTCTGAGGGCACTCCGGAGGGAGGAAGTGGGTGTTGCACTTATGGCATCCAAAGAAAACCAGACCAAGGAGAAAAGCTGCTCAGATAGAGCAGGGTCAGTGTGTCTGAGTTTGCAGTCTGACCATGTGCTGGCCTGAACCACATCTCAGAGCTGGGCTTGGCCCTTCCTGCTGTGATGTTTTGATGGGTTACTCTCACCTTACTCGTGCTTCAAACCAGTGGATTGAATTTGCTCTTTTGTGATGAATCATCACTGTTTCTCCTTCCTTATATCTCAGTTTGAGAATTGGGACCTTCACCTTGAAAGACCATCCTTCTCTTTTTGTCTCTTGGCTCTTTGAGATGGTGCCTGCATTGCTGCCTCACATCCAGGGATGCTTCCCAGAAGGCACATCAGACCTTGGCCCTGCAGAGCCAAGTGGTCAAAGCTGGTTTGGGGTTTTTTCCTTCAGGTTTTCAGTATGTAACAAATAATTGTCACAGTCTAATCTGATTTTCACACAATGGCAGTGTTGGTGAAGGTGGCTTTAAAAGGCCAGATGTTGCAGAGGGAAAGGTGTGTGCTATTATGAAACAAACCCAAAAGAGCTGTCCTGGGGATTTGGAGATTGGGCTCATTTGTGGCTGTGAAAGGTGAAAAATACCTTTCCATTTAGCTGCAGAGCAGAGAGCAGCAGCAGCTGCAGTGTGTGGCAGGGCTTGCTCCTCTCCTGTGTGGCACAGGGGACGTGTGCCCACATGGTCAGTCACAGAGCTGCTTCTCTTTGGCTGCTGGGACAGATCACCTCGGGCTGGCACTGGGAACAGGCACCCCAAAGCCTGTGGTCCCTCTGGGGTAGGATCCTGCTCTGAAGGGCACACAGGAGCCGTGCCCAGGGGCTGCTCTGGTGCCTCCTGCAGTGCCCAGGGCTCTGTGGCTGCTGGCAGCCATGTGTGGCTCTGTGTGTGGAGGGCGAGGGCTGTGCCGTGTCCCACAGGGAGGATGGCTGAGCTCTCACTGCCATCTCTTGGCAGCAGCTCCAGGATGAGCCACCCTCTGTTCAGTGCTCAGGATGGGGGTTTCCGCGCCAGCACATCCCAAAGTGTTACCCAGATACACCCCTGCCTGCCCCAGCAGCTGGAGGTTTGGCCAGGCAGGATTTCTCATGGGCATCAGTGGCTGTGGACACTGACAGGCCTCCCTGGGAGGGGGACTGGGTCAGCCTTTTGTGGGGTCACTGCAGTCCGTGTGTTCTGCTCCTGATGCTGTTCCTAGAAGGGCCTTAAGTGACCTGCTACAAAGACACAGAACAGGCACGTTTGCTTTTGACACAAAATTACTTCCCTCTCATTCAGAGAAGCTTATTTTGCAGTGAATCTTTTTTATTGATCTTTTTCTTTTCTTCTTCTTCCTCTTCAGGCTGCTGCAGTCAGTGATTTTATTCTAAAGCTTAGATTACTTCTGAGAGTATCTCAGTACCACTGTGTGATTCATCACATTAGAATATAGAAAGGCTGGAAGCCTCTCCCACTGTGCATAATATGACAAGTACAAGTTTTAGATACAAAAAAAAAGGCCTGGTAAACTATGAATTTTACTTTAGTGTTACCAATGTAGTGATTGAAATTCTACCTTCCTGTTGATGCCTTGGGGAAGGTACAGCTGCCAAAGCAAGGGCTGGTTGGACACAAAGTGCTGATCCCAGTCTGCAGTACTGGTGCACAGTCTAACTGGGCACACTGGTTTTAGTTTGTGCCCTGCTGGAGTCAGTTTGTTTCAAGAGTGGCACAAGACCAAGGCAGCAGCGTCCAAGTGACCTGACCCCTCTCAGACCTGCTTTGCCTGCCCTGGATTTGGCAAAATGGATGAACCAGAGCTTCCAAATCAGCTGGGTAATCTGTGTCTGGCACAGCGAGGGGATCTGTTGCACCCTGTGACTGTAATTCAGTGTGACACAGCGGGATGGCAGCTCAGCCCCGTCCCTGGGGCAGCTGTCCCGGGCAAAGCCCTGCTTGCCCTAAGCACTGTCCTGCAGCACTTCCCCAGAGCTGTGCTGCTTGCTGAAGGACACCCAGGTCTGGCCCACACCACCCTCCTGAAGGGCACAAGCTGCAAAGCAAACAGCCAGTGGTGGTGCTGGATGGTGAGAGAGGAAAACATGAAACAGAGGGAAAGCTTTGTAAGAAGTGGTGGGATTTTGCCTCTCAGAAACATGAGCAAATACGCTTGAACATAAGAGCAGAGTTCATTTTCTTCTAATGCTCTAAAGTACATTGTCTGTGTATAAAGGGCAGGAAAACTCAATCCATTTTTTACCTCTACCATCTGTTTACACTATTTCCAGGTTTCTGAGGTTATCTATTAGCCTCTGAAGCCTTCTGGAGACTCAAACTGCTGCTTTTTCCTTTTGTTATCTCGAAGATTATGTGGTTCTGATTTCTTGTCTGTTATTGTAACAAGCACCTCTGACTTTCTTCCTTTCCTCAGAAATACGTGGTCCTGTTTTCCTCTCCCTAATTCATGTACAGACACACACAGAGTGTTTTCATCTGGCTCAGTTGTGCTCACCGTGGCTTTCCCCGTGCAGGACCTGCCTTTCTCTTTCATCTCCGGGCTACATTCTTGTCTGTTCTGGTATAAACAAAGCGTTGCTCATCCCTTTGCTCTTTTCCTGCCCTTTTCCACTCTGACTGACATGTTACTGTTTCACTGATGCTGCATAAGGTTTGGGCAAAGACAACTTCAGTTAAAGTTGCCTCTGGAGATCAGTGGGACTGTACAATGTGTGTGTTTGAGTGCAAATCTATGAATAAATAATGTCAGGTCACTGTTATTCAGATTTTGTTTTTCTGCTTCCCTCAAGAATGCAGCTTTTTGAGCTGTGTGGTTGATGCTTTAGAGGAGTAGTGAATCTCATGTTAATAAACAGTTTGTGCCAACTGTGCATCAAATCAAGGCTGAAATCAGAAGTGTCTCAAACTTGTCAGTGATTGTAAGATTGCCATCTCTGGCAAAGCAATCAGCATTTAAGATTGCTCTGACCTGGAAATGATGGACACTCAGGGACAGGGATGCTCAGATGTTTTTATCTTTAACTGCTCCAAGACTCGGTAGCAGTGGGATGTGTTTTGGAAAACCCCACTTTGGTCTTGTTCACGTGCCTCCCTCTGTCAGGATGGACAGGACAGGGATAACAACAAATGCCTGAACTTCCAGTGACTTTCCATCAATTATCCCCCAGCTCAAGTTTTCCCACTCCTGCTCCTCACTTTGTTTTCAGTGGAACTCCAAGATAAACATCAATGTGGTTGTTTCACCTGTGAAAATGGAAGGAATTATTGTGCCATTTCCAGGAATTTTTAAGGCTGCTGAAGGATCAATTTATAGGGGAAAAAAATTGCCTGGAGGAAGTTGCAGGTCCCCTTATTGTAGAGCTGGTACCACAGGGGCCATGCAGACAGCTTGGGAGTTGTTAGGGGGTAGGAAAGGGTTATGGTCTGTGCACAGAGGGCTCGGGGCAGGGACATTTCTGTTCAGAAAATTTACTTGGGACACTTTGGGGACTGTTCATTAAAGCTAAATTATTCAATTACTACACCATTGATTGAACAAACTGTTTTTTAAAGTGCAAATAACACCTTTGTTTTACATGGAGTACAAAATCAACAGCATTAATATTTATAGTGACTCTTTTGGTCTGAACGAAACTGGTTCTAAAGTACCACTGGCTGACTTTTTTAGAATTAAAAGGAATCAACTCACCAGCATCATTTGGGAAGGAACGAAAAGGAATATAATTGTCTGTCCAAACAAAGAAACCTGGCTTAGGGCTGACAGGAGCAGTTCCAACCTGCCTTCTGCTTTGGGGTCTCTGTAATGGGGGCTGGCTAATATTGTCCCTTAAACTGCTCAAGGCTTGTTCAGTAACTGAATGTTGTAGCTGCATAATAATCAGATTTTATTATAAATTACTGGAGTTGGGGCCACTTAGAGTGAATGCATGATAATAATAGGGAACTCTGGATCAATAGCCAACAAGCCATGATGAGTGGGGGTTTCTAGTTTGGATTACAATTTCCAATTACAATTTGGAAATTAAAGTTAGAAGCTGAGTAACCTCTGCTTGATTTTCAGTTTTGTATTTATAACATTTGTATAAACAACATTTGTATTTATAAAATTCTGCTACAACTGCCTTTATTTGTAATTAATTAATTGCAAAGGTTCTGTAAGTGTACAGTGCTTAAGGGGCTGACTCAGCAGTGTCAGCTTGGATGTGCCAATAGTCACAGTGTGGAAAACTCCAGAGATTTGTAAGTGTCTCAAGGTGTTGCCCAAGGAATTGTTCTTGTCCCACCACAGAGGGAACTCCTCGTGCTGGTTTCCAGCTGCCACCCTTGTGGCTGTTTGAGAGTTTTTTAAAACTGGCTTTTTCTTTTAAAATAGCACATTGTGTTTTGTGCAGCACCCAGGACTTTTGCCTAGCAGTTTTGTTTTCAGTCCTGACATGTAAATTCCCGAGTATTCCCAGCTAAAGTGGGAAAACAAGAGCCATTTTGGTTGGCTCTGCCCAAGGGCAGAGTTGATGCTATTTTATGAAGTTTTGAAAATCTCACAGTTTTGGGGCAGAGGCAAAACAACTTGTTGCTGTTGTGACAGTAAAATCATAGAATGTCTTGGGTTGAAAGGGATCTTAAAGCCCCTCTCATTTCATCCCCCTGCCCTGGGCAGGGACACCTCCCACCAGCCCAGGCTGCTCCAAGCCCCATCCAACCTGGCCTTGGACACTCCCAGGGCTGGGGCAGCCACAGCTCCTCTGGGCACCCTGTGCCAGGGCCTGCCCACCCTCACAGGGCAGGATTTCTCCCCACTATCTCACCTCAGTTTCCCCTCTTTCAGTGGGAAGCCATTCCCCCTGTCCTGTCACTCCAGGCCCCTGGAAATGGTTTCTCTCCATCTTTCTTGTTGGCCCCTTCAGGTCCTGGATGGCCACAATTAGGTCACCCTGATCAAGCTTATGAACCAAACCAGCCCCTTCCAGGCCCTCAGGCTTTAGTGCAAAGACATTTATGAAGTCCTGGCTTTGCAGACCCCCTGACATTGACCTCTGAAGGGAGAGTCCTTTCCAGGTCCATCCCCAGGCCATGGTCTCCAGTGTGACAGCACAAGGGGCTCAGAATTTCAGTCATGCTTAGCCAATGGGTGCTCAAATTTCCATGTGATTCCCTGCAGAGCTCCCCATCCCCAACACTGCTGTGCCTTTCCCATGGATGCTTCCCTCTGCTATGTGTCAGGGCAGGATTAAGAGCTAAAGAAACCTGCTAATTACTTAGTGGGATCAGCATCTGCTAATGAGCTGGGGTACAACAGTCAAACACTGGTCTGTAACAAATCTGCCTTGGGATAATTTGCTCAGAGCAGCTTTTTGTCTGGGTGAACTAGATCCATCTTCACTTGAAGGAGCCACCTAATTAAGAGCATTAACAGGGAGGGGTTTCAGTGACAGCAGAGAAAGCCCCTCTTGCACTTGCTCCTGTCCTGCTGACACAGGACAGGGACTACACCCCTCTCCTGTTCCAGGGTGTTGGGTTTATTTGGAGGGAGAAGCAAATAAAAGGTGGTGATCTGAAGGTGATCACGAGAATATTTTTGGTGGTGCCATTGTCCCACTGACCCCAGAGGGAGTGTGGATCAAAGACTTCCAGTTCCAGACCCTGATCATGCCAGTCTTGGCCGAGAAATGGATCTGGAGAAATGCATATTTCATGTTGATTTTGAAAAATGGCTTGTAGCCTTGGATCACAGTATCAGCTCCTCAGTGGTGTGACAAAGGACTGAAGGGGGGTCATGTCTTTCACACCTCCAAAAGAGTGCTGGATTGCCAGTACATTTGGCTTAGGGAAATTGGGCTAAAAGAGCAGTAGGAGGCCCACACGCTGCTGAAGTATTGTAAGAGCTGTTACCCAACTAGCTCATTTCCAGAGGGAAGGCAGTAAACCCCCTATTTATAAGTAATATTCCTGGAGAAAAGTGTAATTTGTAGCACTACGTGAGATAATTACAGTCATTGAAAATCCCAACAATGCAGGAACACTTTGATTAAGAAAAGAGGCATTAAGAGCTTAACACTGAAGCTGTCAGAGCAGTGACCCAGGGCAAGCAGAGAAGACAACTGGGGCTTGGTCCATATGGGGGATGAGCCACAGACCATGGAATGCTGCTGCCTTAGCCATCTGCAGGTCATGGGGACTCCTGTCCCATGAGGAAATGCCTGGATAATAACGGAACACATCAGTAAACTCATGGCTCTTTAGTGATTCTGAAATTCTGATTTCAATGCTTTCTTAAATAGGGGGGTTGGAGGCAGGGCGGCCACAATCATATTATAGCAGAATTATAGTCCTGGTGGCCAATAATGCCTTTTTGTTTCATGTTCTGGGGTGTTACCATGACAGGGGGCAGTGGAACACTCTGTATGAAACAGATGGGAGGGGTTTCAATGTTCATGTGGTTGCTTAGGAATTTTAGGATAAAAAACAATTACAGGGAGCCTTCCCAAGCACCTGCCTTTTTGGGACAGTAGGTCGAGGGAAGGGATTGTGTTCCTTCACTCTGCTCAGGTGAGACCCCACCTGCAGAGCTGCCCCCAGCCCTGGGCATGGAGCTGCTGCAGAGAGTCCAGAGGGGCACCAGGATGGTCAGAGGGTGGAGCAGCTCTGCTGGGAGGGAAGGCTGGGAGAGCTGGGATTGTTCAGCCTGGAGAAGGGAAGCTCTGGGGTGAGCTCATTGTGGTCTTCCAGTGCCTGAAGGAGATACAGGGAAGATGGAGAGAGAGAGACTGTTTCCAAGGACAAGGGGAATGGCTTCCCACTGCCAGAGGGCAGGGTTAGATGGGATATTGGGAAGGAATTCCTCCCTGGGAGGGTGGGCAGGCCCTGGCACAGGTTGGGCAGAGAAGCTGTGGCTGCCCCATCCCTGGGAGTGTCCAAGGCCAGGTTGGACAGGGCTTGGAGCAGCCTGGGCTGGTGGGAGGTGTCCCTGCCCGTGGCAGGGGGTGGAACTGGATGAACTTTGAGGTCCCTTCCAACCCACACCATGCCATGATTCTGTTACTGGTTTTGTTTTAAATCCATTTAGACATGGAAGTCTCAAACACTCAGAGCATGTGCTTTGCTTTTAAAGCGCCCTTCCAGCTCTCAGATGTCTGGAGGGCTTTAAATTTTGCAGACTGCTTTCTTCCCAGCTACCAGATTATTTATTTCTGTGGCAGAGATCAACATTCTCATCAAAGGAATGGGTAACATTGGCTGGTTTAGGAAGACAGTGGTGTTTTCTAGTGGGGTGCTGTCCTTGCAGTCTCCTGATGAGTCAGGAGAGATCCAGCCCAGCCCAAAGAGTGGCTTCTCCTTCAGCACCCAAGGACAGGGCAGGGCGGGTGTGCAGGGATCCAGCTGGACTGGGAGAGCAGAAACACTCCCAGCAGAAACTGCTGCAGCTGGAGCAGGAGCACGGAGCAAAGGGTGCAGAGAATGGGATTTAACAACCACAAGGTGCAGGGTTGGGAACAAAATATGAAGGCAGGTCAGCAAGGATTAAAGAACTGCAGTCTTAATGAAGATTGAGGGGGAATTGCTGCCAAGAATACAATTTTGGCTACACTCAGGAGGGAATGATAAACCTGAAAGGTGCTGCTTGACAGGTGTATTAAAGATGCTGCCTGGAAGGAAGGATAATGATCCCACTGGAAAATGGCAGGTTCCATCAGGCGTGGGGGAGAGAATAATGATGAGATGTGGGCCATTTATTTGGTGGTTTGGCCTTTAATTAAAATAATAAATAAATATCCCAAATGTTTGATGACTGGGAATGTGAAGCTGGCACATATTGGAGCAAATCTGCAGCTCCATGGCTGTGCTTTGTGGCTCTGCCCTTTGTTCTCAGCCACAGGGCACCTCTTCTGTCCCTGGCATGTCCAGGGTTTGATGCTTTGGTCTTCTAGTACCAACCTTCTAGTTACTGCTTTCCATATTCAAGGATGCAGTAGGCAGTCAGAATGCCAGGAGAATTGTAAACCACTTGTATTTATCTTTATAAAAATAATTCTGGTGGATTTATGGGTCTGTTTGTGTGCCTAAGATTGAGTCTGTTGATAAGGATTTAGTTCCCACCTTGCTAGATGTGAAGAATGGTTCCTGGCTGATAGAAAATGAGAGGAGGGAGGAAAGGGAATTCAATCAAAAGCAATTCAGTTTGCCTTTTGTTTCCCCCCCCCTCTCTCCACCCTGGTAGCATTGGTTGTTTCCAAATGTAAAGTGTCAGTCTCATCAGGGCTTTTTACCTGAGCAAAGACGGTTGCCTGGGGAGAAGTCGTTTGATTCCTGTTTCCACATGTGTTTTTAGAAGTTGTTGGGCTACTTTGAGGATGGGTGTTAATGGCAGTGTGGTTTGGCTGACTGTGGCTGCTGCCTCAGGAGGTGGAACCCCAAGGCTGCCCGTTTTCCCCAGTGCTCTGGGTTTGCTGCCCAGGGAGTGGGTGTGTCCGAGGTCTTTCCTTTAACCATTACACAGGGAATAGATGAAAAGAGCTGTCTTCTGAAGGGCAAACATGCTGCCCTGGCAATGTCAGCCTCACTCTGGCTTTGCACAGACATGAAGTGCTCAAATTTCCAAAGATTTTTATGTTCATAATATTCTTAAGGAGGGGGAAATCCCAATGTTTTCCTTTCCCCCGTACCCATATTTTCTCCATTTCCTGCTGTCCCTTTTCTCCATTTCCAATTTTGCCCTCCAATTTTTTAATCTCTGTGGGTTTATTCCAGTGTTCTTCATTCATCCACTCACAAGTCCTAAAGCCCAGTGGATTTGCCTGGATTCCTGGTGCTTTCTTTGATGCTTCTTACACGTTGTGCCTTGGCAAATGTGACACTTGATTGCCCATTTTCCACAGCAGTAATTTTTATGCCGATTGGCTGCATAAAAAAAGATGCTATCCAGACTTCATAATGATAAAAGTTAACTTGAAAAGATGTTTGGATCCTAAACTTTGATTGCTATAACCACTGTAGAATCCACTGCAAACGCTTGTGAAGGCAGCAAAAATTAGCACATGTGAAAAGAACATAATGTAAGTAATTACAACATGAAATGAAATGTCCCTAATGCTTTGTTATTTTGTGCCTAATTAGGCTGAGCTCATCATAACCTCTAAGAAGGCTTTTGATTTCTAATGCTAAATAGTAATACAATTATTTATACAGCCATTCTGTGTCATACCACAGCATTTATATGTAGTTCATTGTTATACCAACTAGTGTGACAAAGTGGTAGTACAAGAGGTGAGTAATTAAAAGCTCAGCTAAATGGGTTTTTGCCCATGGAAATTTTTGCTAGAGGCAGCGTTGGTATTTCAAGTCAATCACCCATCCCAGCAGCACGTTTGGAGAGCTGAGGATGCACAAAACTGAGTTCTTGTTTCTTAGTACAGGGAGGTGGCCCCACTCTAAAGGAATTGGCTGGAAAGAAGCAGAATAAAAGAAGTGTTGCTTATATTTGGATTTTTTTCCCCCAGTGGGCCATATCCAATGTAGTTTGGGGTAAAACTTAACAGTGGAGAAAGGCTTTGTGGCATGAGCCATCCTTCCCACAGCACTTCACAGTGTGGGCTGTGCAAACATGAAGGTCACTGATCCCACACCTCCCAACCCTTTGCCAAGCAGTTTGTAATCCTGTGCATAAAACATACCTATTTATAGGCAGAAACACTTGCTATTGGAGGGTTCACTCTGCTTTGGAAAGGCTCTGTAGAAACACTGACTGTGTCTTGCTTTCTCTCCGGTGTTTGTGTTTTCCCTCATGTCCCAGCCTATAAGATGAGGCTGAGTTACTGGAGAGGAGTAAAACCACTGCTCACATTGGACTGAGAGGGCTGAGAGTGGCTCTGGGGCAAAAGATGATACAAAATCCATTTATTTTTTATAATAATTTGTCTTTTGGTGTCTCCTGATGGATGCTGAGCTGGGTCAGAACTCCAAACTTCCAACAGCTGTACTCAATGAAGTGGTGAAAATACCGACCAAATTAAATTCCTTGTTCTTTCCCTTTCTTTATTGCCTCCTGAATGGCACTCCAGGAATCTCTACATATTTGAGGCATGTCAGAAACACCTTGGATGTGTTTATGTTGTGTACTGTATGACAGTTCTGGTTCAGTTTGCTCTCAATCTTTTATCTCCATGCACAGAAAGCCTGCTAAGGAATATTCATATTGTCTAACTTGGCATTTAAGTAAACACTTCAACTTCATTACTTTCACTCAGTTGATTTAAATACTTGAAGTTCCTGATGGATTCTAAATTATGTTCAGTTACATGGAAGCTTCACTGAAATTTTATAGGTCTGGAATTTAAGTTGATGGCACTGACTGAAGCGATTTATTGTTCAAGAAACGCTGTTTTATGCAAAACCTTAACTGATATCTTTCAGATGATCCAGCAGTTTTGGCTGGTTGCCCTGCATTGCATAGAGGAAAGGGAAGATTATTTATATTTTTAGATGACAGTTCAGGTCCTGAGCATGAGCAGGGTGAGGGCAATGCAGGATTTTGTGTGCTGTGCTGGCCTTCTGGGGTACTTGTGAGTGTTTGGAGCCCCAAACCAGAGATAAAGACACCTTGTGGTGGCCCGAGGCTTTGAGCAGTGTATGGGTTGGTGCTTTTTGTGCTGGACTTCGTGTCTTGTGCTATTCTCTTCAGATGTGCAAGTATTAGCTGAAGTGGACTGTGAATCCAGAACTGTCTGGACACAACCCTGTGCCATGTGCTCTGGGATGACCCTGCTGGAGCAGGGAGGTGGGACCAGATCAACCACCATGGTCCCTTCCAACCTGATCTATTCCATGACTCTGGGGTTCTGTGCTGCCAGTTTTCCTGCCTGCAAGGATAGTGGCACTTCGTCCAGTGGTGTTTCTGGCTAGCAGCCCTCTCCAAACTCTTCTGTGCCCCCAAGAGACCCCCATGGATGGGCCCTGCCCATGAAAAAGCTCATTCTACAGTAGAATTTTATGTCCTGACATCCTGCTATATGTTGGTGTTGCACCCTGGGGATGTGCAATAATCCCAGTGGAGCTCAATATCTCAGGTCATAGACCTGCACAAGTCAACTGAAAAAGGGCCAACCCAAGCCCTACATATGAGGTGTGATCTTCATAATCTCAGTGCAGGTGATGGGAACTGTGGCCATAACTGACCATACCAGAACAACCCTGGGAGTGTCCAAGGCCAGGTTGGACGGGTCTTGGAGCAACCTGGGCTACTGGGAGGTGTCCCTGCCCGTGGCAGGGGGTGGCACTGGATGGGCTTTAAGGTCTTTTCCAATCCAAACCGTTCCCTGACTCTGTTAACCCAGAGCTCCCACGTGGGCACTGCCAGCAGGGCTTTCTCAAGCACAGACCATGGCTGTGGTGTGTGGGACCGCTGGGGTGGGATCCAGACACACATCCAGAGCTCTCCAAGATAAAACACCTGCAAAGGCACACATGTAAACTTATATTTATAAATGCCAAGTCCAATTGTGATCCCTCTGTGCTGGTTTTGCTTTAAGAACTGGTAAGGCGTTAGAAAAACACCCACTTTGTGAAAATTGAAGTTATGTGAAGTTATATAAAAGGAAAGCGATCCCTGGCGTGCTGCTGGTGCAGCTCTGATCCAGCACTGGATCCATACATTAACTAAGGATTCCTAGGCTGTGGAGAGCCTTGTGTGTGCTGGGTGGGAGACAGGGAGTGCCAGCTGCTGGCTGCCAGTGGGCCTTTATCTCCAAATTCTATATCAGAATCTCGAACAGATTAGTTGTACACACGGTGTTGAAGCCACAATTCGAGATAGGATCAGATTTCCCCTCACCTCGGTCGTTGCTGTCAGCAGAGCAATTACAAGTGGATGTTTATGGAAGAAGAGAGGCAGCACAAAGGTTAATAGGGACTTACAGAATCCCAGAGTTGTTTGGGTTGGAAGGGATCTTAAAGCTCATCTCGTTCCACAGGCAAGGACAACTTCCACGAGACCAGGTTACTCAGATTTCTAACCCTGTGGGTTAAATGCAGCTGAAAGGAAAACAGCATTTTGTTTCCCTTTTCATGGGTAGAAATGCACAATAAAATGGTAAGGACCCAAAAAAAATACCAGTAAGTTTCTGAACCCTGAATTGTGGTAACATATTCCCATGGCAGAAACCCAGGAGGTCCCACTGCCAAAACAGCAGTGAAGTCTCATTATAAATTTCAGTGAATCTTTTGTGCTGCCCCCACAGCTGCACAGTGTCTGGAGGCAGGTTGGAGATGAATAATGGATTAAGGGTCCTATTCCAAAGAAAGCAGACAAGGTGTGGCTCACTCAGCTCCTTTCATATCCATGGGTTCAGCCTAAGGATGAAGAGTGAAGTCCATTTCTCCATTCCACAAGCAAGGCACGTTTCTTGTGCCAAGGCTGTCTTAGAACTTCAAACTGCCCCATTTCCATCAGGTCCTTATTTACCTTTGCCAGTCCATTCCTGTTTCTTCCAATGAAATGATGCTTTCCCACTCCAGTGGCTTTTTCTCTGTCCTGGGAAAGAGATTTTTAAGAATAACACTGAAATATTTTGCGCCCTTACAAATAAATGAGTGAAGATGAGGATGGATATTTCATATATGAGCAGTTGACATATTTGAAACATGGAGTTTTGCTGCATTTTAGGACATTGTAGCTGCATTCAGCAACTTATTACCTCGAGGAGTTGAAGTTCATCACTCTTTACAACACTTTTTTCAGCCTTTGAAATGTATCAAAGGCACCCCAGAGGTGCTTTATTGTGCTGTGAAAAGGGATCGATGTTTATAATGGGGTTATAGCAATTGGGATGTCTCAAGGCAGCTCTCAGCACTCTGTTGCAGTCACACATTGGAGAATTTTCATTTCTGATGCTTTTAAAAAACAAAACAACAGAAAAACACCCCCAACAGCGACCAAAAAACCCCTACAAAACAAAAAAAACATCACCCCAAACCAAGCAAAACCCCCAAACAAACCATCCTGGCTGATAAAATCAATGTATGGACTGTTCTTCCCTAAGGAAAAGGGTTAATTTTCAGAGCTTAATCATGAATTGGACCAACAGTGCAGCTCTTGGCATCAAGTAGGAGCTGTGGGTCCAAATTGGGTCTGCTGCTCTTATTTGTTTGAATGAAAATTTAGGCAGTTCCCTTTGGATCTCCCACTGCTGGTTCTGGTCTAAATGAGGAGTTTTTAATTGCTTTTTGGTTTCCCTAATTTCAATCTTAGACTTACTGATGGAATTCTGAAGGTGTATGAATTTTGATCTTTAAAACTTCCAAAACCCGCTAAATTTCTAGTTGTTTTCATAAATACTCGAGTGATTTTCCTTAATTTCCCAAGTGTTTTTTTCTTATGGCATTTTCAAGCAGAATTTTCCAACTAGTCTTAAAAGGTTCCCACCCATAGTTAATAAAAACCCCTCGCTCAGATCTTACTGTCTCTTAAGCAATTGTTTCATGTACCCACTTTGGCTGTGCTAAGAAGATTTCTGGGTGTCTGAGGAGGCCCAAACTGGTCCTAAAAAATGGTGAGAGTTGAATGAATGTGCTTGATTTAACTGGGTCCTCTGTGTTGATTTTCTGGGTTTGTTCTGCCTCATCAGGAGGAGTTTATAGGACTTGTTGCTCTGCTTTAAAAATAAAAGCTTTAAAGCAGATAATGTTGATCATTCCCTGTTAATCCTGAATGAAGAGGAAGAATTCATTCCTTGAGTTTCTCTGTGCTACCAGAAGAGCTCAATGAAATGCTGGGGTAGTCACTTGGGATAACAGCACTTCCAGAGTGTTTTGCATCGAGTTAACTCACATTTGGATGCAGAAGCTCTTGGTCTCTGCTAAGAAGAAATGATGAAATTCTTCCTTGCTGGGTGAATTTTGCAGTTTATCTCGTGTGGTGGGAAGTTGAAATGCCGATATTGCGGATCCCTCCAGTGCTGGCTGGAAGTGAGCAAAACAAACTGAATCACGTTCTCCCAGCTTCCCATCAGAGCCTTTGCTTGTGATTTCCCTAAGAGTGCTCCTGTTCCTTCCCCCTTGCACAGCTCCCGTGGCTCTGCACGGAGGGAATCGAGCAGCAAATCTTTTCCAAAGCCACACATTGCCCTCTTCTGGTCCTGCATGAAGGATGGAGAGCCGTAATCCCCTGGCACGTGGGGAGTGTCAGCCTCAGGAGGTGAAATCTAATCCCTGTGTCTGGCAAGGCTTTGTCACTTTGGAGCTTTGATGAAATACAAATCCTTAATGGAACGTGTCTGGTGGGAGAGCGACGTTTTGGGGTGACAAAATGATTTCATTCCAAGTGTCGTCATAGCAAAACTTCTGCAAACAAGGGACTAGCCTGCTGACTCACCAAAAGGGTTATTTATAATGTAGTGGTGCTTCAAGCAACATTGTTTTTAGCACAAAGCAATCTGTTCATCTGCCTCCTTTCAGCAGATGCTTCTTGTGAGCGAATAGTCAACTTCTGAGAAGTTGAGTAAGATCCTTGGGATGGGGAAGCATATGTGCACTATAAATACCCTTCAGTTAAACACACTGGGGCTGAAAACTCTCCACTTGGATGTTTTGCTGAATATCTGGCTTTCTTTTTTAGAATGACCTTTAACTAGTTGACTAAAATACTTGATACAGACCGTGTTAAGATCTGTTTCTGTAGAGGGGAAAGAAACCTGCTATACTTCAGTCCTTAAATGTGATGATAATATTTCTCTGAAATATCTATTACTGAAACCTGCCAGGTTGTTTAGCTTGTGAAGTACATGGGCTTGGTGAATAGCCTTCAATCAGTAGCTGAAAGAAATAAGTGCTTTAACAGCAGCTTTTTATACTGAAAAGGAAGAAAAGGCACTTCAGCAGTTCCCTGACTCTCCTGAGGAGCTGCATCTGTTTTGTTCAGGATCTCGGTATCAGTTACAGAAGTTTCCTCTGATACAGGGGGATTTCACTTTGCTCCATTCTGATTTGAAAATATCTGACATTTCCATACTCTCTGAAGCAGTGAAAAGCAAAAACCTCCAAAGGCACTTCGGAACGTGAATTGGTTCTGTTAGAACAAAATGCTTCCACATCTCATCCTGCTCCAGGCAGCGGGAGAAGGGAAGGTGGGGGTCAAGGGGAAGGAAAAACTCCTTCATAACCACAGTTCTCATTTCAAGACCACCAAAAATAACCACATTGCCTCTGTTCTGCTGGATTCAGGCAGCACTGAGGATACTCTGAGCCAGTCTTTGGACTGGGCATCTCTAAGCCATTTAAAAAGAAAAATAACACAGAAAACAACAACAAAAAAAACTGAACTCCAACCCCTCCTACCTTTGCATCCTGACAGCTTTCATATATNTCCTTGGACCAGGCAGGGACTGCACTTCTTAAAAGCAGTATTTTCAGACTGGCCAGCCAGTTGCAGCATTGATCATGCTGAATTTCTCTAGATCTAGACAATTCAGTCACCTCTTACTCTCTGCTGTTTCACAGTTTTATTTATAGCAATTCTTTCTCCAGATGGAGTCACAGGTTTGCATTAACCTCTTGTGGCAAGGTCCATCATGAATCAATGCTCCTGCAATCTATGAGCCAAGTTATTGCCATGGAACACTCTGGAACCTTGCCATATATTGTGTGTTAAAGTTGTCTAATAAATTAGGTGGACACTTAAGATTTAAACAGGCACTCATGTTACGCAGTTAGTTTTTATTTAGAAGCAATTTTTAAACTGCATTTTTGGAGTTGACAGATGTTGCTTTAATCTAGAAAGTGATCCCAAACAAATTCTACTTTTTTTTTAATTTGTTTATCAGAATGCTTTGTAAGCCCTTGCAGGGCAATGTTGTGTTACCATCAGGTTTTTAAATCAGTCTGGGCTGTGATATTTCAGGGAAGGAAGAATGACCTCTTGTCTAAGGCTTCTGTATTCTCATTCTTCTACGTCTGATTATAAATTCCCATTTTGTTCATTTAGTTTTGCACCTTTTCTGCCTCCAAGAAACCAGGATAGAGGTTGGTCCTAAATCAGGTCTGGTTTAATAGACTGTACTCCCACAATAACGCTTCTGGGCAATAGCTGGGTCTCTGTGTGCTTGAAGAGCGAGGAAAAGAGTGAAAACTCTTAAGTTTTATCTAAAGTCATCTAAATACACATCAAAGGATGTGGCCTTGAGCAAGGAAAAATCCATGTCATGATGAAGAAGTGCTGAATAAGTTCCGTGTGGCTCGGGCTGTGTGGGCTGCGATGCTCGCAGTGCCTCTGGTGTGTGCCAGGGCTGCAGTGCTTCCTTTCCCTTTCCCTTTCCCTTTCCCTTTCCCTTTCCCTTTCCCTTTC
>VXBX01001138.1:234929-291186 GCA_013400415.1 Scytalopus superciliaris
CTTCCCTTCCCTTCCCTTCCCTTCCCTTCCCTTCCCTTCGGCAGCTCCCATCAGGCAGTGACTCAGTTTGCTATAAATACCCCTCGAATCAGGCAGACTTGTGCCATATTGTATCAGTGTCTGAGTAACAGGAGCAAGTGAGAACTGAGTCACTGTGGTGACTCATGGCAGACCTCGCCACGCTCCACAGATAAAACCTCCTCGGGATTGTGTTTGGGAACACAGCCTGGATGGGATGCAGGGCAGGGATTGGAGAGGCAGAGGATGCTTTGGCTTGTTTACAGCCGAGATCATCAGCTGATTTCGGTATGCAGTGGTGAGTAGCCGCTGTTTCGTGGCCATCTGGCCCTCCCCGAGGCAGGAGCTTATTCCTTCACCTGCTAAGGGAAGAATTAACATTGAAATGGATCCTCCTAAGAGGAGGAATCTGGGCTTCTCTGGGCTCTGACTTCCCAGCACTGCCTGAGCCAGCACACCCAGAACCAGTTCAAAGAGGAGCCACCAGGGGTTGGGTTTTCTCTCCCAGGCAATTCGTGTTGTTACAGCAACGAGGTGATTCCTGTGTTCAGAGTCACAGGATGGGCTGAGCTGGAAGGGACCCACAGGGAACATCCAGTCCCACCCTCAGCCCTGCACAGGCCCATCCCCAAGAGTCACTCCCTGTGTGTGCCCCAGAGCATCATCCAAACCCTCCTGGAGCTCTGGCAGCCTTGGGGCTGTGCCCACTGCCCTGGGGAGCCTGGGCAGTGCCCACCACCCTCTGGGGGAAGAGCCTTTCCCTGAGATCCAACCACAGCCTCGGCGCTGTACCCACTGTCCTGGAGAGCCTATTTCACTTTGAATAATCTTGCATTTTTTGTGCAGACCTGCTCACTCAACACCTGTTGAATGCACCTTAAAATGTGTTACTGCAGCATGACCATTACTGGAGCACACACTGCCCTGGATTAAAAGGCCTTCTGGTTTTCCCACTTTATTGTCCTGGAATAACAACAGCTCTTCAGGGAGTTCCAAGATTTATTGTTTTACATACACTAATCTTCAGTTTAAATTAAAGACTAAAATCTGAACCACCTACATTAATAACTTGCCATCCTTCTTGTTTTATTTTTAAAAGCCTCTCTTATAGCCCTGCTTCTAATTATACCTTCTAGAGAAGCTACACAGACTAGTAACAAAGAGTTCAGCATACACTGAGAAAGCAGAGATCAGCTCAGAGCTGCTGGAAGGTCTGTTGTGTTCTGCTTACCAGGGATGACTCACTCTTGGCATTTAAAGTTTCTTAGTTTGCCAACAGCATCTTTGCCCAAACTCAAGTAGGCAGAACGCTCAGAGCCATGTCGGGATTGATGGCACTGCCTCTGTGCCTCCTTCTGCCTTTCTTCCCCAAACTGACCGGGTGGCATTTTCTCCCTGTGCTTCACACACCATTCAGCTGCCCTTCTGGATCTCTCAGAGGAAAACCTGGTGTGACTGAGGCAGGATGGATGGGTTGGGGGACAAACACTGGGAATTTAATGCCAACCCCAGAAAGAATTTTCCCATTAAATATGGTACGGAGGTAGTCTCACTAAAACATGAAGAAAATCAATTATTAAGGTTGGAAAAGACCTCTAAGATGAAGTCCAACCATTAACCCAGAATACTAAGCCAGGATTTGAGCAGTGAGACATTGGACTGTTCCAGAAAGCTTTTCTTGCCTGCAGCAGAAGAGAATTAATTGGTGTTGGGTCTGTAGATAGAGATATTCAGCTGTTTGCTTAAAAAACAAAACACCCTTGTTGTCCATGTCTATTCAACTTCAAACTAAGCTGAGCAGTTTCTCAGATTTAAAGGCATTTATCATTCCTAAACTGACCCCATTAGCCTTGGCTGATGAAACTTTCTTTCCATGTTTCCTTGGTATTTTAAGTTTGTGGCCCAGTTGGTGCAGACCCCTCAGAGGAAGGGCAAAGCAGAGCTGATTTAAAAGACAGACCTTGGTCATTGTTTGCCATTCCCTCTCAAGGCATGACCTTCATCCTGCTCCCCCTCTAAACAGGGCTTTTTGTGGGATTTCTCACCTTGCTGAGCTGCTGGCCTTGTTCTGCCCATGGACTCCTCTGAGCAGCCTGAGGAAGGGCTGGGTTTGTCCTAGATAAGCAATCCACTCTATCTTTGTAATCTTCAGCACTGAAAGACTTCAGCTGTCTTGCAGACATCAAGAGTTTGAGTTGAACTTTCCCACAGCTCTCAGTCTGGGCAGAGGAAGGTGCTTCTCTGACAAAGCCTGTGGTCTAAAAATGCCACAGTTCTACTTTATTATCTGAAAGAGAATCCTAAATATAAGCAATTCTTTTTTTGTTTGTTTTCCCCGTTAATTTTCAGGGGACATCAGATGTAGCATAAATAGGAAGTATCACTAAAAGTAGCTCTTTGGTGAGGCTGAGAGGTCAGATGTCTAAGGAAGTAGCTGGATAATCCATCAGAATAACATTAGCACTGTCAGAATTAGTGCTGCTCTGACATATATGCAGTTAGTTCTACATTTTAATTTTTGATTGCATTTTAAGTTATCCTAAAATCAGTATTTTCCTGGACCAAATGCCACAGGAAATGTCTAGTTCATTATTTAGTTAAATGGAAGCCAATTAACACTTTTTTCCAGCAAGAAAAACATTCTTTGAAACATCTTTGGATATATTTTTGAAAAGAACAAAAAACCCCTGCACCACTGGGCATGTTTTCCTGGGGTTCAGCTGAAATCCCACAGCGCCCCCAGTTCTGCAAACTGAACAGATTTACCCACTGTCACTTTGGTCTCTGCCCCCAGTGCCATCTGTCTGTCCCTTCCGAGTGGCACTGGCACCTTGCCTGGTCCCCACCGCTGTTCTGCAGGGCCAGAGGAGCACTGAGAGCCCCCAAAGACAATTATGGCTGGAAATTCAACCCAGTAATCTGCTTGTAAAGTTCCTTCCATCATGTTTATTAATAGGCCTTCAATGATCCTGCTTGCACATTGAACCTGCCATGAAAACTGATTAAGAGAATAAAAATATTGATAAATAATGAAACTTTGCAGTGCTGTGGCAGAGAATGTGGGTGACACTGAGTTCATCCAGATTTAAAAGGCACAGTCATGGAAGAAAAGTTTACCCAGGCTTGTTGACTTCTAAGATGCTCCTGTGGTTGGGGACTCCGTGAACTGCAAGTTCTTGGACCCTGGAGGTGGGTCAGAGTATGATGGAATCCCAGGATAGCTCCAGCTGCTCCAGCCCTGTGCTCCGAGCAGGATCAGCGCCGGCACTGAAGGGCTTTGCTCAGGCTCTGTCCAGGCAGATCCTGAACCCCTGTGAGGTGGGGAAGGTTCCATAACTGCTCTGGGGCTCTGTGCAAGTGCCCAGTTCCACTGCCAGGGGAAATGCCTTTGCAGTCAGGAATTCCCTGTCCCAGTGGGACATTTGGCTCACCACAGAGAGGAGCTCCCTCATCCTCAGTAACCTCCCTCCAGCTCCAGGAAAGCTGCTTGTGCCTCCAGGCTAAGCACACCCAGTTTCCTTTCTTTCTGTCCCATTCTCCACATACCTGTTGGTGCTCTGTGACAGGTTTGTGGCCCTTCCACTCCCACGGGGACAAAGCAGACCTTGCCAAGTGCTGTGCTGGTAAAGCACACTTGGGACTTCCTCAGGTGTCGTGGCCTCTATTCTCATAGCCCATGTCAGGAGCAAAGTTTAAGAAGGTTGCATTTTCATTACGCTTTACTTTTTATTTATTTTTTAAAGTTCTTAGGTTTTTTTTTTATTTGACTGTTGGGGTTTTTTATCTTTTTTTATTTATTCAAATAATGTTGGATGATGATATCTTGTGGTGGTTTTCCAAACCCCAACCTGCAGTGTGTCCCCACGGTGTGGTTCCTGTTGAGGGCGTTCTCTGGTGATCCACAGCAGTTGCACAAATAGACAACAAATTATTTCATAATCTCCTGTTCTATTTTCAGCTATTTGCATGCGAAAGAGACTAATTGCTTGAGACAAACTTCTGTTCAAGAAGCGTGTGGTTAGAATTCATTATCATATTTCTGTGGTTTCTACCCCTATAGAATTGCATATTATATATGAAAATGGCTTTGAAACTGTTCTTGTTTTGAGTTTCGTGACGGGCTGAATAAACATCACAGTAATACAGTCTAATTGTGTTATTAATTATGCCCTATTAATTATGCCTTGCAATCTATAAACTTGTATAATCCTGACTCTCAGTATCTTTAAAAACTGACGACCCAGTTGGTTGTTGGGGTTTGGTTTGGTGGGTTTCATTCTTGCTGCAACAAACACTGTGAGCACCACGGACAAAGCTGCTCTCTGGCTCCTGCATTTGTGTGTGTGCCAAGAAAACTGGATTGCAGCGCTGCTTCCCTGCCTGCCAGACTGCTCTGGGAGCCACATCCAAGTGTGAATTCATCTTGTCACCTTCGTCCCCAGGCTAAAACACCAGCACAAACACTTCCCTTTAATGTGTCTGCCAGAAATATCCTCAGCAAATCAGAGGCACTGCGAAGGATTCCATTGCATCACCTGCCTGAGTCTGACTAAAGCTTGGCCTTGGAAATGTTCAGCTATTGCTGTAAATGCACCTTTCTCTGAAATGTAGTGAAATAGAGAGGGGGAAACACAGCTTCACTGCTGCAGCTTAGTGTGGCTGGCGTTTTACCTGGCAGGGAAATAAAAATGGGGAGAAAGAGGTAAATTTTTGGACATTTTTCTGATATCTGGAAGTGTTGGATGGAGCCCTGAGCAAGCTGATTTAGTGGTGGCATCCCTGCCCATTGTGGGGGTTTGAACTGAGTGATCTTTAAGGTCCCTCCCAACCCAAACCACTCTGGGCTTTTATGACTCTTTTTAAGCTGGTCTAGTTAATTAGCAACTACAAGGAGTGCAGCATCTTGCTTTTATATTATATGTACTGATCCAAACAAGCTGGTGGCTGCTGTAGGTGGAGGAGAAGTGCAGTGGGATAAACAGACAGGATTGCTTCTGAATGGTAGGGCTGGAATTTCTGAAATTGTCTGAAGCCATTTCTGCATATAAAATAATAACAGCAAAATATTCCATGGCTGGACCCTGTACCTGCAAACTTTCAAAGAGGTTGCCCTTGGTTGAACTGCTCAATATATCAAATTTCAACTTGAAATGGGAAAGTCTGCTGAATCTGTCCCATTTCTGTGCATTTAACAACTGACCCTTGCCAGCAGCTGTCTTATTTGTTTGTGTTGGTCTGAAAGGTCATTTAAATTGCTTAAATACCTGCTTTTAATATTTATAACTGAAGAGAGATGTGAATAAAAACAGATGCAATAGATTAGATCTTATAAAAGCAACATGGGGAGGTTTTTAGGATTCTTCTGGCAAAGCCCAGCTTCAGTGCTGTGTGTGCCCAAGGTCACGAGTAGCCAGTGTGGCTGCTCCCCATGCTTGGAGGTGGCTGCATTCCAAAAGCTCCAGGAGGAGAAGCTGGCTGGGTGCTGCTGTCCCAAAGGCTCCAGGAGGAGAAGCTGGCTGGGTGCTGCTGTCCCAAAGGCTCCAGGAGAAGCTGGCTGGGTGCTGCTGTTCCACTCCCACGAGCAGCTGTTCCACCAGCCCGATGCTGCTGCTGCTGCACTGAGGAACCTGGCCAAGGCCCCGGCTCTGCTGCCAGCAAAAAGAGCTGGCAAATGGTACTCGAGGGGGGTTTTTTTGTGTCTACAAGTACATATTCTGTAGTCCTTGTGAGCTAAAGAAGCCTCTGTGTGCAAACTGAGTGCAGTTGTTCTCTGTGCTCAGAGCTCGGCGCGCACGAGCGGTTTATTTGCTCAGGCGTTTGCAGAAGGGCCTTGAGAGGATGGGGACCTGAGGTTTTATTTACTCTTAATGCACCAAACCAAACACTGTGCCTGTAGACATTCTGGAGGTGTTTAATGTGCAGAAAAGGAGACTTGCTGCTCTCTAGAGCCCCTGAAAGGAGGTTGTGGCCAGGTGGGGGTCGGTCTCTTCTCCCAGGGAACAAGTGATGGGACAAGAGGAAACAGCCTCAAGTTGCACCAGTGGGAGTTAAGGATGGATAGTGGGAAATGTCTCTTCATTGGGACAGGCTCCCTGGGGAAGGGGTGGAGTCACCATCCTGGAATGTTCCAAAATGAGCATATGCAGTGTTTCACAGTATGGGTTCATGGGCAAGGGGGTGCTTGGTCGAAGGGTGGACTTGATCTTGGAGGTTTTCATGTCTTAATGATTCTGTGTTAGAAGGGGCAAAGAACCAGCACACAGAGCTACGTGCTCGGTTTAGAACTGAACTGAAGAGTTGTGGTGGGAAAATGAATGGTGGTTCAGGTAGTGCTGAGAGTTGTGGTTTACCTGGTGAGTGTCCAAATCATAACTTGCATTGTGAAAGTGAAAAGCTGAGGAAGAGCAAGAAAGGTGGCCAAAGGAATCCTCTGCCAGAATGGTGTTGCAGTGAGGAAAACAGGATACTGCAATAGTTGCCACTGTCCACAGTCCTGTGTAATGTGACCCAATTTGGGGCAAAAGGGTGTTAGTGAATGTAAATAAATAAATCAAAAGTATTTTAGTGTGTACTGGTGCAATGCTTGTGGAAAGAAACTTTGGAGACCTGATGGCCTCTCAGTTTGAGCTGCTGCATTAAGTACTGGCTTTAATTGTCTCCCCACTCCCCGTGGAAGCCTTGAAGGAGTTCCCTGCTGTGCCAAGGGCAGATATGTATCGATCAGAAGAGCAATTGTTGAGTGGGGAGGAAGAGGAGGGAGTGTTGCTCGTTGGGTGCTGTGGGATGCGGGGCTGCCTGTTGGGAGGAAGGTGTTGTGATTGATGTTTCAAACCACAGTCCTGTGGGTTTGTCACTGAAGCCTCTGAGCAGCACGTGCTGAGGCACATGTTGTTTGGATCCTCGTGGTGATGTTGACTCATCTCAACCCACTCTGGCTGCAGGAGAGCACAAGGAGCAGGAACATACACTGACTGTTGGTGCTTTGGAGGGTTTCAGGCAGTGAATGTGGGTTGTTTTAAACTTCCTTCATCTTGAAACTGTCACGAAGTTCCTGCCTTAAATTTGCCATAATCCTGCAGATGCAGCTGTGAAGCTCCTGAAAAGTCTGTCCCACCCTGTTTTGCCTGCAGGTGACACATGAAGAGAATATTTACAGGTGCTTTCCATGTGCAGTTTCTGTAGAGATTTTATTGCCCATCTCACAGGCTCCATGTGCAAGCTGGGTATGGATTGACAGGGCTTTTCTCCCAAGAAATCCCCTTTGGATATCTCATTGCTCCCCTTCTATAAGTTATAATTTCAAGTGCAGGCTTGCTGTGAACTGTTCTCTTCCTCCATTTTTTCACCATCAATCATCATTGCCCAGAGAAGCTGTGGCTGCCCCACCCCTGGAGTGTCCAGGCCAGGTTGGATGGGGCTTGGAGCAACCTGGGCTGGTGGGAGGTGTCCCTGTCCATGCAGGGGGTGGGGCTGGATGGGCTTTGAGGTCCCATCCAGCCCAAACCACCCTGGGATTCTGCGATCATTTCATTGAAATTCTTATTTGAACTTGCTGAGTTGATGACCCTACATCAGCAAATGGCATAAAATTGGTGTCACTTCCACATTCTCAAAACTGCTGAATGTTTAGAAAAAACCCCTTTGCTGGCCTTGTCTGAACTTAAAATACCATTTAAAAACAACTCCATAAAATGCACGACTTGGAGGTGTCATGGACAGCACGTCCCTTGGGACATCAGAACCAGGTGCCAGAGCCTGCCCCAGCACCAAGAGATCACCCCAAGCTCTGACTCAGGAGCTCAGCTGGGATTGCCTTATTTTCTCCTCTAAGCTTGTAGGGAATTTCAGTTCTGTGCTTGCTGCTGTAGCTGGGATAACCCCCTGCTCCAGCCAGCAGTGCATCCATGGAATACCCAACGAGATTTTGTTTATATTTCCCCTGGGGAAAGAGGTGCCACTGGTGTCTGTATTAACATATTGACAGATTTATTGACATGAGTTGTCTTCAGTCTTGCCTATTTAATTAATATAATTGATCTGCTGAACATTTAACTAGTAATTCTGGGGCAAATATTCTAACTGGTCTTGTTACTAGAACTGAGTTTGAGACCCTTATTGTGGAATCTGCCATGGGTCTGGTTTCCAAAACAATTAAATGGCTGTTAATTTGCAATTTTTCCTGAATTAAAAATACTTAAAGCTGTTTCTTTTATTTAAACAATTAAGGACAATATATTTAAAATTCCTTCACAGTTAATGAATGCTAAGAAATAATAATGAAAGCCCAGCTTATTTTTATGTTGAAAAGATGAAATAAATAATGTTAATGTCAGTGTGTTATATAAGATCCATTGAACAGCAGCTGCAGTCCAAGTTTAAAGCCAGTAATAAAATACATGATTAATATGCACAAAGGCTGGAGGAAGCACTTCAGAACTTTTTTTTTTTATTGATTTGTAGCCCAGTTGGATGCTTTTCTGAGAAGATACCCTGGATGAGCTAATTGTGGGGTAAATGACTTTGTAATTATGGGCTAGGTCAGAAATATATATTAAAGAATAAATACATATCAAAGAATAAACCCATCTGTGATACCCTGAGCTGTAGACAGGCACTTCTCCCTCTTATCTGCTCTCAAATGATTCATGATTACACTGCCCATTAGTTTGCTGATGTTTGTAAAACATCTCCTGGTGGCAGATACGGCTTTACCTCGAGACCAGGAGATAAGCAGGAATTAATTACATTCTGCTTGCATTTTATGTGTCTGAAATAGTTCAGTCCTGGATTTTTCCTCAGTATTTTGGTGCTCAGTCTTGCTCAAACCTGCAGCTTTACAGACTTTCTTCTGTATTTGTTCTCCATTCTTGGCAGATTCATAGAATCACAAAATAGTTTGGATTGGAAGGGACCTTAAAGCTCATCTTGTTCCAATCCCCTGCCATGGGCATGGAACCAAATATATTGGAGAAAACAAATACATTTAATGTCTTTAAGTTTAGGCCAGTTAAGGTATTGTCCAGTGAAGAGTCAGGGTAAGTATTTCCATGATTATAGAGAACTATTCCAGCATTTTGCAGTCTCTGACATTTTTCTAATGGTGAAAAGAGGAGACAAAATCAGAAATTTTATCCCAAGTGAAACGTTGGCAGTTCTACAGAAATTGCCTGAGAGTGCTTTGTTTCATTTTTAAAGCAATAATTTTAGCTGGGACGGGCAGCTGTGGAAAGACTGGGAGGGTCTGTTGTGTCTCCAAGTCGCTTCTCATCCTGACAATTCTCACTCGGGGTAATAATTCTCATTATGGGCAATCAAGTAGAGTCTAAGTCTGATTTTTGGAAGGGAATTTGTTCTTGCTGAGAAATCAGTTGGTGTAGTTCTTGCCATGTGTTTCAAAAATAGATATATAACATAAAAAGGTGGATGGGGAAGCAGAAGGGAACATGTGGCTGAAATTGTGGAATTACATAATCTGAATTTTAAAAGCTCTAGCCAAGCCATTCTAATTCTCCCCAGTTAAAATGTGTTTTCAGCACTGAAAATATCAACCAGCTCTTGTGCTCTGAGTTCTGTTCTGGACATGTGGCCCAAAGGCTGTGGAGAGGCTCTGGGCTGCTCCAATAACTTTGCATATAAAATTGAGTAAACCCAGCATTAATCTCACGTTCTGTGTACTGGGAGTAATCAAATCTTCAGGATGGTACAAAATGCTCCTTAATGGCATTTTAGTGGTTTAATTTGGCAGGAGAATTTTTCATCACTAATTTGTCACATAAATACTTACCATGGGGTATTCCTTGGCTGTTAAAAATCAGTACTCTAAAGCTGTGGCTTTTCTGTCAGAGCCCATGAAGTTCCTGATGATTAAATGTGTAACGATGTTCAAAGGTGTGTTAAAGTTTAGATACCAAAACCAGCTAAAAGCCCCCAAACCACAGTGGCTGAAATGTGCATCACTGAGAGGGCTGTGCTGCCCAGGAAGGTCCTGGCCTGAATTTGTGTTTCATGGTACACAGATTTGAAAACACTTCAGCTGAAGGAAGAGGACAATTGATATTTGAAATAGGGATGGCACCTCAATAAGCTGACTTAGGGTATCTCATGTGAAGACTAAAGAGAGCTGTGCACACATCCCTTCTTTGGACAGAAAAGCAATCCTGGTGGCACATTTAAGCAGAGCAGATTTCCATCTGAATTCCTTCATCACCAATTTGTGCCAACACAGGATTACACGAAAACCAATTTTCAAATCGATTGGATCTGTTGCCAACACTCCATAATAGCATTTCTATGGATTCCACTTCCAAAGTGAAATGTCCTAATGAAAACTACACAGAGTTATTTCAGTGGCACAGGTGTTTGAACCTTTTGTAGTTTTAATACATCTTTTCCTTTGTGGTTCAAGCATGGTTATGTTTGTCAGGAGTGGACAGAAGCAGCCCAGACGCTGTTGCCTTCTCATCTTCTGGGGGGGTTTTCTGGCTAATTAGTTTTTTGGAGGTGCTGTGGCTCCTCTTGCTCTTTAGCAGATCCCTCTGTGTCACCTGGAGCTGGAATTACAGGTGCCAGACTGGAGCTTATGGAATGGGTGAAATGAAGCTTTCTCTCCTTGTCAAGGACTGTGCCTTGGCTATTCCTACTCTGCCAAGGTTGTTCCCGAGGGGAGGATATTCCTGATTCCCCTTCTTCCATGGTGTCCTGGTTCTTTCACACTTCAGAGAAGCCCAGAATGGTCTGGGTTGAGAAGGACCTCAAAGTCCACCTCGTTCCACCCCTGCCATGGGCAGTGACACCTTCCACTAGCCCAGGTTGCTCCAAGGTTGTCCAGCCTGGCCTTGGACATTGAATTGTGTTGTCTGCAGTGAAAGAAATGGAATCACACAATGAAAATGGATCAAATGTGTATCTGTGCCCAGGAAAAATCAGGTGTTGAGCATGTTCACAAACTTGTCCTTTTCTTTATTGAGCAAACAAGCAAAAATATTGGAAAAGGTAAGCAGGAAAAACCAGGGCAGAGAATGGTAGATCAAATGTTGTTTGTAAGCCTTTGGGGGCCTGCTCAGGCCCTACAGAACTTGAGGTTTTAAAGCTTAAACATAAAATGCACCACTTTATTAACTGAGAGTTTGGGTTACTTCACATGCCGTGCAAGGGAGCTTGAGTAGCTGGGCTGACAAGGAACAGGGCAAAACTGGCCCAAAGCAGAGATTCCAAAGAGGGGCCAGAGAATAAAGCTCTTGAGAGCTGCTTACCATCTGTCTGCAGTCACAGAAAGTCTAAGGAGAGAGTTTGTTTAAGGTGATGGATTTAAACAAAGCATTTTAACCCTTTCAGTGGAAGCCTGTGCTAGGGCTGACGAAAGGCTGCAAAAGTATTTTAATTTGGGTGGGAAAGATTTTATTTTTAAAGGCTTCCTTTTAAAAGCAGTTGTTTTGCATAGTGGGAGGAGGTAGAAATAGTTATTTCACCCCTTGTTTCAGCAGAGTTCTTAAGCACAACTCAAAGGGAAGCGGTTTATTACTTGGGGCTTAAGTCGCTTAGTGGAAAACAAATGATAATTTTATTAGTAAAGTTAGGGTGAAAGTAGAAAAAAGAGTTATTGTGAGTGATAACATGCAGATTTTCCACAACTTAATACTTGAGTGGTTTTTTTGTGATGAGAGACAGTAAAATTAATTCAGCAGCTACCGAAATGGTGTTTAACTGAGGCTTCCTTTTGCTAAAGAAGTAGATTTAATAACTGCTTCTAATTATATTAAGGGTAAATGAAAAGCATGTGAGATACAATAGATAAATGCATTCAGCATCTATATAAAGCTCAGAACATACAGGGATAAAATTAGTATTCCAAAGGAGATTCAACCCAAGCAAATGTGCATCAACTCATCAGCAACAACCAAGCTGAAAATTAGAAGCATCTTGCAGAGAAAGCTTTGGGGCATCTTGCTAAAATAAATAGTAGGGAAAAATTATTCAGAGGCTTCAGACAGAGCTACTACATTCATGAGAAGTATTTCAAAATGTGATTGAAAATGAAAATACTCTGACCCGAGAGGGTTTTGGCAGTTCTTTTACAACTGTCTCTTTTTGCTTTAAGCTTCAGTATTTTAGCAGTGCAGTAACAGTCAGTCGATGTCTCCTGGAGGGCCACATGTGCCTGCAGGAAGGAGAACATGGAGCTGTGTCCTTCCCTTCACATCCCAGGCACGGCGTCTCTGTCGCAGCCCAGGGGCTTCCCACTGTCACTTTGAAAACACATTTTGTATGTTAAAAGCCCAAGTGCACAGTGAAATAAGCAGGTTATCATTAACATTCCTGTGGTGGTCCAGCCTCCCCAAAGGGCTGGGGGGGCTGCAACCAGCTGTGCCAGGGAGGAGCTGGAACCAGCTGTGCCAGGGAGGGGCTGGAACCAGCTGTGCCAGGGAGGGGATGCCTTGGATCCCCTCTCAGAGTCCTGTGCCTGTGGAGGGGTCAGATGTGGGGTCTGGGAGGGCCTGGGGGCTGACACACCCTTGTCCTTCACTTTCCCCCTCCTCCCCCCTCAATGATCCGTGTTGTGGACCCTCAAGCTCCGTACCCAGGGTTGGGTTTGGCTGCTGGGGCTGTTCCCATGCTTATGGGATGGCTGCCTGTCTTATCCATGGCATCCTGAGATGTGGTTTGGATCCCTGTCCCAGCAATGCCCCTCTGGATGGAGGCTCCACAGACACAGGCTTTCAGACCAGCAGTCATGGAATGGTTTAGGCTGGAAGGTTCCTTAAAGATCATCCAATTCCAACCCCCTGGCATGGGCAGGGGCACCTCCCACTAGACATAGTTCAGTCTCAGGTGGGAGAGTGAATATGTGGGAGGTTCTTAGCCAGCAATGGACATTTTTCCTATAAAAATAATGTGTGTGATGTCTCAGATGACAAGTTGCTTTTATAAACAGCGTGGTGGGCAGCCTTGTGTTGTGTGTGTGTCCCCAGCACTACAAAGGCAACTCAGCAAGACAATCATACAGTGTGTGACTTGATGCCACTGTGTGAAGAGATACAGACATAAGATGCCCAAGTCATTATTCTGCAGAACATTTGATCCCACAGAAGCTCTGCTGCACCAGAATGTCTGATATTACTGAGCTGATCTGTTTGTTCCTTGCAGTAATACACAGAACAGGAATCTGAGCAGAGAAAACTGGGTTTTGGGAACACACAGTTCTCTGGCTGTGCAGGTCACTGATGTGGCAGGTTATTAATTTTGGGAGGACTTGGAATGGACATTTATTGTGACAACCTGTCCCTGCTGAAGCCCATGGGAGTTCTTCCTACACACTTCAGTGGGATCAGAGTCTTTGTATTTAATACTTTCAGGTTGCAGATTTGTCTGGACAATGACTTGGGCATTTCATGTCCAGGTCTTTTCAAGCAGTGGCATCAAGTCACACACTGTACAAGTGTCTTGCTGAGTTGACTTTGTAGTGCTGGGAGGACTCAGCCCTGTGTTCCCAGTTCTGCCCTACTTACTGTATGTTCTTGTAAAGGAAAGCCTTTTCCTAAGTTCAAAGCCAAGGCTAAATAGCCTGTGCAGTTACTAACTTTTCCTTTGTAGTATTCAATCAATTGTAAAACATTTGAATTCATTCTGCTGAGATACAAACGTGGGCACACTTTATCCCACACTTACTCATCAGCCCAACTCCTTTTGTTTTAGGGGAGAGCTGAGGGAGGCGAGGAACTAAAGATATGTTGGCTGAACCAGCGTTTCACAGAATTTATGCAAGTGAGTCTGCTATCTTGAATTAAACTGCAAGAGCTCAGATGACTTTAGAAACAGATAATTGTTTTCTCTATTATTTTATCTAGGCACGTCAAAACAAAAACTAGAACCAAACTGAAAGCTTGTACCAAACCTAGGAAACAACTGTAAAAGTTTCATGACTGACATCCTCTCCTCCTTGATCTGGATTGATTATCAGCCAGAGAGCACCTTTCTGAATATCTGTGTAACTCCTCCCTCACTTCCCATTCAGCCTGTGCCTGGCCAGACCTCTGCAGAAGCTGCAGTGAAACCCAGAAGAATGGGGCCAAGCTGACAAGGCTGTATATTCTCTCCCTCATACACCAGTGGTGATTGAGCTACTTGACCTTGCAATAGGTTGGAAAGATGTTTTATGGGACTTTTTATGGAATGGTGTTGTTTTCTTAGTAGGAATTTATCATTTATGTGATGTCTTGATGGTTGTGAAGGGGTTTGGGCTGTGATGGGCAAGTGCAGAACCCACAAGCAGCTTTGAAAAGTGTATTTTTCCAGTGCTCTATGTTTGGTATCTGCTAAATAAGAGGCAGCATTTGCATCACAATAAAGCTGCTTTGTAAGGCAAGATACCTTCAGGCTGTGCCACAGAAAACCCACTTCTCTATTTCTGCATTTCTCTGAATTATCTCAATTTTGGGGAAAGATAATTCAACTTCCAAAGTTAACAGATACCCTGTAATCATGTCAGTGCCTCACAGTGCTGCATGTCTGTGTTTCAAGATGTGGATGCCTCAGACCAGCCCTGCACTGGGCACGGGCACGTTTTGCTCAGGTGCCTGATCCGTGCCAGGAGCCCGTGGGAGCTGCAGGTACAGGATGGAGCTCCCAGGGAAGGTTTTGTGGATCACATCAACCAGATACCTGGGAATTGCCACATCAGGCCAGATTCTGTGGAGCTCACTCTGCTGTGTGGGGCAGCACCACATCCACTGTATATTTGGATCTGGTTTCCTTCCAGTGGATGCTGCTGAAGTACTCGTTGATGTCATATCCAAACCAATGGGGAATATTGGACTTTTGCCTCCCTACAAGTTAGGGTTTCCTATTGCACTGCCATGGCAGCAGCACATGGTGATGGGATGATGGACACGTGGCTCTGGGCCTGTGGCTGCCATGACAATTCTGCACTGTTTCAACTTTCCTTTTGTCAGGATTGGTTAAGCTGAATGAGTAACCCAAAGTGCATCTCTGCTAGATGGAATCATGGAACAGTCTGGGTTGGAAGGGACCTCAAAGCCCACCCAGTCCCACCCCCTGCAATGGGCAGGGGCACCTCCCACTAGCCCAGTTTGCTCCAAATCCAGACTGGCCTTGGACACTTCCAGGGATGGGGCAGCCACAGCTTCTCTGCCCACCCTGTGCCAGGGCCTGCCCACACTCACAGGGAACAATTTCATTTCAATATCCCATCCAACTCTGCCCTCTGAAAGCCATTCCCCCTTGTCCTATCCCTCCATCCCTTGTCCAAAGTCCCTCTCCATCTCCCTTGCAGGCTCCCTTCAGGGACTGGACAGCCACAACTAGGTCACCCTAATTCATTTGCAATTCATTTGGATCAAAGATCATCCTCAGAACTCCCTCTTCACCCACTGTTTTTTGCTTTGCAGCATCTTTGACAATTCCTGCCTCCCTTTAGCCTGGGAGCTGCATAGGTGTGCTGTGTGAGGAGCATTTGGCTGGCCACCTGCTGCCCCTCACTGTGGAAATATTACAACTGGCCATGGCACAGCTCTGAACTGATCACTTGACCATGGCAAATGAGCTGCCCTCATCAGTGTGTTCTGGTATATATTTAACTTAATAATGTGAGCAGATGGTCATTATATTGATTCATGAAGGAAGGGAGGAAGCTTGGCTGGCTCGGCAACGTCAGGCTGAGCATCGGAGTGGGGCAGGATGCAGGGCAGGGGAGGGGAAAAGGACATTTCTGTACTGTGTGGGGTTTGTTTGTTTGTTTATCTTGATTTTTTTGTTTGTCTTCTTTTTTACAAAGGACTGCTGTGAACAGGAATAGACTCAAAGCAGGTTTAGGTGACTCTCAGGCCTGTCCATGTGGTCATTTCCCTGCAGACTGGGACTGTCAGTGCACAAGCATGATGCTGCTGAAGTATCTGCACCAGTGATGGTTCTAAAAAGGGGGGAGATGGGGAGGCAGCACCTTTGTAGAGTTGTGAAATTCCTCACTCTGCTGTTGCTATTCAAGATGACAGGTCTTGTGCAGGAAAAATGTAATATTTAAGCAGTAGTTCTTCAGTAAATTGTTTTGCAAAAAACAACTTTGTTTAAATCTCTCCCCATTTAATAGGATACAACTAGAGATTTAAACTAGTAGCTAATTCTATAAAATATTCAGCAGCTCTCCGTGTTAGCTAAACTGGGAAGTTCACAAATCCCCAACCTGGATCAGCTTGCAGGAGCAGCTTACTTTGGTTACTAATTTTGCAATTTTCACATGAGAAATGCTGTGTACACAAGACCATTCTCTTGAGCAGGAGCTTAATCTCGTGCTTGGGTCCCTGTTTCTCCTACTTGCTGATTAGCTTTGCTGTCTTATCAGTTTATGTCATAGTATGTGACTATAAATTGACTTTGCAGGGAAGAGGGAATACGTTCGTCTTCACAGATGCTGCTGTTTCCATGGAGATAAAAGGACCAATGGCCTTTTCTTGGTTTGGACTGTACTACAGTGAGCAGGCAGAGATGGTGCATTCGAAAATGCAACATTTGGTGCTTTGATATTTCAGGCTAAATATCAAATGAGAAAGCATATTGTTTTTTCTTGGTGATGAAGTTGAATAATAAATACAGCTCTGGGACTTTTTGGGGAAGCAGAAAGCAAGCCCACCGGGAATGTGAGCACAGCGTGGCTGGTTTATGCTTGCTAAACCTCCTCTCTGGGAAAAACCTTTTGGCTTTGCAAAATATAACCCTGTAGAGCCTTTGGGTTTATCTGATGCAGTGTTTGATGCTGGTTACATCACCAGCTTACTTCTCCGTGATGTTCCGCCGTGGCTGATCCTCACTGAGCCGCCAAAAGCTGTCAATGTGATTTTTATTTTTTTTCCGATTTTTTTTTTTCCCTTAAGAAAGAGCTTTTCTACCTCAGGTTGCGTGAAAGAAAATATTAACCCCAAATCCACCCCCCATTCAAGGATGGCTTGCAGAAGGTGTTATTTGTGAGTACCTTTTCCTTCTTCATCTGTTGTCACGTCTCTGATATCTGTGTTGAGGATTCCAGAAGTGCGAGTAGTGATCAGTTTATTGTTTGGTAGGTTTCTTTCCATGAACCATTTTTAGGGTGTCACCTTTTCTGGCAGATGAATGATCTGTGTATTAGAAATGCTGAGATGCTGGTTGTGTTTGTGCATATGGGCATTTAAAAATATAGCGTAATAAAGTGAGTGCTCTGTGTTTAGCAGTGAAAAAAAAGGAGAAAACCCTCCACTTTGCATCCAGGAAGCAATGCAGGATGCCAGGGATTCTGTCTGTGATGAGTCAAGGGTCTCTCTCTTCCATTTTGTTTGAATGCTTTGTCATATTAAAGTGTAATCTGTCTTCTAAATACAGAAATACTAATAGTAGGATATGCAATGCAGTTTCAAGCAATATAATACTGATAAGGCAGAATATTGCTGTGGTTTTGTTGGTTTATATATGCTTGATCAGAACCTAAAGGTGCATTAATTGCTTGTTATTATTTATTTGAGCAGTTTCTCAAGGATTCCAGTCGCAGGAGTTAAATATTCCATGGGTTTGATGCTGTTCAGCAGCTCCTGCCTGAGCTGCCACATTTGCACAGAGCTCAGAGCTCAGCCACGTCCTGTTTGTGCCGGGGTTTGGATGGAAACCACACAGGTGGTTCCCTCAAAAAACGGGAACAAACCAGGCAGGATGTGCCTTGGACTTGTCCTCTCCCAGCTCCCTCCCAGCCCAGGGGCTGGAGAAATCCAGGGGGCTTGAAATGGCAGTACCTGCTGTTTGCATTTCTGACCCCTGGCTGAAGATCTGCTCCCTTTGGGGTTAAATTAAAGCAGCTGCAATTGTCAGCTGGAGCTTCTGTGGTTATTTCAGCAGTGCCTCGGAGGGTCCCGCTTTGGGGAATTCTGCTCCGTGTCCTGGAGCACCATCCACACACAGGCAGAGCAAATTCAACCATTCAAACAAACTACTCCAAGAGAAGAATGGCAGAATATTGAAACCTGCCCTCAAGTTTCCTTAACCTTTTGTGCTGTGCTGAAAGGATGAATGGTTACGTTGAAATGTTTAAAAATCAAAATAAACCTGCAACTGTCCGTAGGAAGTTAAAATAAGGAAAGTAAACTTGGAAACAGGTTGCAGCCTTCCAGGTATCTGTGGAACAGCTTTCAGTGGAATGCTGTGTGTTTATACCTGGGAGAACAGTTCTGTTTGTGTTGGACTCCATTTTAATTTGGGTTCTGGGATTTGGGGATGCTGTAACTCTCAGCAGGGGATGGAATTTCATACAGTGCTTATCGTGTGGTGTGAAGGGATATTTAATCCCTGGGTGTTGCTTTCTTTAACAGAGAGGTTGAAATCTTATTTATAGAACCATCTTGTGCAGTATTTTCCTCTTTTACTGCTTACACATTTGATACCTTGTACTGCCCTCAGGACATTGCTGTGGGAGATCAGATCTGGGCTTTGACTTCTCTTACTCTGTATTTTAACTCCTGCTTAAGAGAGTTGGTGCTGACTGTTGGAAAGAGGAAAATGTAAGCAGGGAGAGGTTTTAAGAACTAACTCTTAAGAACACACACATCCAGAAAACCTTCATGTTCTTTAAAACTAATGCGTTCTGAATCCTGCAGATGTATGTTAGACAGTTAAATACCCCAGTTCTTCAATGCACGAGTAAGTTTTGAGATGAAAGCTTAAATATAACAGATCTGCCAATGTTCTTATTATGTACATGCTAAAGCCTTTTGTCATTAAAAGTCTCTTTTTTTAAGATAAAAATACCTTTTTACATCTTAAAATGTAAAAAGCTGGACTGTGGCTGTTCTAAGCAAAGCTGACCAGCAGTGTCACCCCTCTCCCTGGGAGCAGTGAAAGGGTTTTTCAGCTGCTGCACTGAACTGAACCAGTGGCCCTGCACCTTGTTTTGAGTAACAGGATCTGCCTGCCTGTAAATCTCTCACGCTGGATCTGGGTAATTTCATTCTTTGTGCTTTGCTCTTTGTCCTCTTTCATCAGCTGCAAATCCAATCTGTACAAGTGACACTCTCAGCTTTGGCTTTGCTCTGGTTATTGCTGGGGGAGATTGGAAATGTGCTGTGGGTTGCAATGGGAGTTGGAGTTCCTGAGAGATCCTGGCACCTAATTCAGTGATGTGGGAAACACAGCAAGGATGTGGGGAATAGACCCATTTTCTGATTTCATCTCAGAGATATTTGTCTTTTATCACATGCAGTCTCTTTGCTCTTCATTTCTGCTTTTGGGCTGTGTTGGGGTGGGGGGTGGGGGGTTCTGCAGATTTTGAAAGTGCCCAGTGAGCACAACTGATACAAGTGCATTTTGTGCCCTGCAAATTACTGTACATCACCCTTCATCAGAGAGGGGTTTGTAGTAAGACTTAATCAAAAGGGAAATAAATGTTTTTAATTATAAGCATCTACATATGAACAGTCTTAATTACATTCACCCTCGTTACAGCTAAGGCAGGATGAGGAAAACTGTGCAAGGATGCGAAGGGATCTTGCCTGTTTGTGTAGGCTATTACTGCATTTTCATGAAACCAAAAAAACCTTATAATAATGATTTATAATTATCTCTAATGCTAATGAGCATTGTGGTCCAGGAGGGGCCAAAATAACAGCTGTTCCTTGGTTAGTATTCTGTAACTGCACTGGTTTCCTTCTCCCAAGAGATGATAATTCTTTTCAGGCCCTTTTGATGGAGGGGAGGTCAGTGAGAGTGTGTCTAATGACTCCATTGACAAATCCAGCTGTGGGCACTTGAGTTGGGATTGCACAAAGGGAAGTATTATTGCAAACAAGAACTCTCAGTCTGCCTTTATGCTGCAACATGTACAAATGCTGATATTTAGTCATTTTGATGACAAGCAAATTTTATGTATTCCGGGACTAAATTCAGCGGTCTGTGCTCCAGCCTGTGTGTGCTGATCATTCAGGGTTTTTTCTATCTCTATTTATATTTATATATATTTCTATCTAGCTTTAATTTCTATTAGGAAAAAAATGCCTTCTGTAGTGCTTTTCACTAGGTTGTAACTATTGCATGGAAGGGGAGACAGAAATGGAAGGAGGGAGACGCCACCACAGCAGGTCTCTGCCATATGGTCGTGCTGGTTTATGATCTCTGGGGTTTTTTCGTGACTCTCACGCTGCAGCACAAGGGAATTGCACTGGTGTTCACTTGCCCTGAGTTGTCTCGTTGCCTTCCTGTGATTTGTTGTCCAGGAAGCTTTGTACAAAGAGCCATCTCGTGTAAGGGCAGCGAGAGGAACAGAGGTGTGAATTGGGGTCTCCTTCGGTGTGTGTTGAGCTCTGCCAAGAGCTGTAAGGGTTTTGCATTTGCAACCACAAAAGCAATAAGGTTGTTTCTTTTATAGAGTTGCTGTGTTGGAAAATTACTGTCACTACTAAGAACATTGTGAAAAAACACAGTATTTGCTCTGTGCCACCACAGTCTTTCTTTGATATTTTTGGCTGCAGACTGAGGGACATAAAGTGGGGTGAACTGAATGGGGAAAAAAAGAAGGTTTTTCAGTGCTGCTCCAAAAGCCACAATCAGACTGCCCTGAGTATCTTGGGTGAAGATCTGAGGGGGGAAAGATCTTTGGTGGCAGAACGGTAGGAATTTGTCCCTGCACATTTGACTGGCTCTAATCTGCTAAATCCCCTCATAGTGGGCACATCCACAGGCAAACATGGGCTGGGAGGAGACAACATGAGCTGCCATGTAGAACTTCCTGCTGTTTCTTCTGCCTCCCAAAAAGCAAGTTGTCCTGTGGTTCAGTGTGTTGATCCTGAAAGCCTTCTAACATGTTATTAATTAGCAAGCATTTAGCTGGAGTCCATGTGAGTCTGTGTTATTAGGACTTCCATCACCTATTGCATTTCAAATTTTGTTTCTCATTGAAGAAATTGTTAGATTTATTAAAAGGAACAGGGCAGACTTTACTAGTTTCTAACTATAATCTTTTCTAATCTCAGTTGTAGCCATAACTCTGGATAGACATGAGAAAGAAAATTTCCACTTGTAAAATATTGTTATTCTTCAACAGGATAAAATCCTGAGAAATGGAAGTATCCCTTTGATGGGCTTATAGGCAGGAATCCCATCAAATAAGCATTCTTAGCTACCTCAGGTGACATGGGAGTCAATGGGCTTATGCAGGGGATGAACTTACCTGCCCCTTCTGCTACTTCCAAGCTAATTTTAGAAGGGACAGCTACACCCCAGGTATACAGGCTGTGCTGGTACTGCTTTGTCCATATCCTCATTGGAACATGCACCTTATGGAAAAATGCACCAGGAGAAAGGGAAGAGTCGTGGCAGATGGAGGTGAACAGATTGTCACTTGAGCCAAAGAGGAGGAATAGTGTATGAAGTCATATGGCTGTGGAGAGTGCAGCAGCTGAGATGAACACACGTGCTGAGGAGGCCCCTGTCATCAGAAACTTTATAAAAGACAACATTTCTTCAGCTTTGCTCCTGGACCAGTTTCGCTGAGTCTCTGGGAAACAACAATCTCAGCTTACCCTGTTTGGAAGCTGATCATTGTGTAGGAAGAAGTTCAGTAATAATTCTGTCAACCTACTCACAGGTTTACAACATGCTGAAAATTAAACAGCAGCAAAACAAACAAGGGGTGGAAATCCTGTCCTGTGGCACCCAGGCTGTGCTGCTCAGAGGGAGGGGGACAAGGTGCCTCCAGGCTCCCAGCACTTCTCTGGGTGCTCCCCATGGCCCATGGCCCAGCAGCATCCTGCTGGTCCCAGCTGAGAGGGCACTGGGCAAGCAGAGGATAACCTGTTAAAGCCAAAGTAATTCCAGGTCAACAGCCTCGTGTTCTCTTCTCCCCGGTTGTTTAAAAACCAACAGTAAGAAAATTGTCTGCTGAGTTTGGGAGCCTTGGTGGGCATTGTAAGAGGAAATGAAAAAAAAACCCCACAATTGTGACTTTATGTGATGACCAGTAATCGCTTTCTTTCTATTTGTACAGCTGAGCAAGGCTCTAGAACTGAGAGATTAAAAAGAATGGTCATTTCTGTTTGCTGATGGAGAGGGAAGTGCTGTTAAACTGAGTGGTTTCGAATGGCAAATGTGATGGGATTTCTACAGAAGTGAGAGGAACAGTCAGAGCCACTGGCTCTGTGTGCTGCATGTTTCCTGCTCTGGTGCTGTCCTGAGGGGGATGTGATACCAAGGCTTTGGGTTAGATTTGGGTCTGGTTTTACTGTTCCAGCTGTTCTCACAAGAACTTTGTTTAAGAATTCACAAGTGGTTGCCTGTCTGTGAGCACTTGGGGAGAGCTGGGGGGAACTTGGCCTGGAAATGGGAAGTCGCCAAGTTTCCATGTCCACTGGGATGCTGCAGTAATAGTTCAGGAACTGAAATTACCAGAAGAACCATTCAGCAGCTCAGTCATTAGTCTTGTGTTGGTGCTGAAGTACCTGTGCTCTATTTATAATCCTAAATGTTCTTTTGAAGAACATCCACTAGAGATGTAGAAACTGAACTTAATAGGGCAGAATGTCTGTGAGACTGTGAACAGGAGTGATGAATTCTCCTCCAGATCATTGAAATATATTTCTTCTGATGTCTTTAGGTGTTAAAAAATGAGTACATTAATTCTAGTTTGAATGCAAACTTGTGTTGAAGGCTGACTGCAAAACCTAGCTATAAAGTTTAAAAAGGACTCAAAATTAAAACCAAGCAACCAAAACAAACAAAAAAAATTATCATTGGAATCTTGGCATTTTTCTGGTCTGTTGCAGAGCAGTAAATGAATGTAAGTACTGCATTAGCAGGTGACTGAAGACACAAAATGCCACATATGAATCTTAAGTTGTACCAGCAGATTTACCCAATTGCTTTGGGTAAAATCAGTATTAGTCAGAGGCTGTAAAGCCTGAGCCCTGTTGTTTGTCAGGCTGATGGGACATCAGTCAGTGAAACCCAGAGGAACCCAAACACTGAGTCAAGATATCCCTGACTGTTAAAACTCAGAGCAGAGTCCAGCCCTCGTGTTTGCCTCTGCCTCTGGTCAGACAAAGAGCCTGGCTTTGAACAGCCTCAGAAACAGCTGAAACCCAACCTGGTGTGTTGACCCAACGCCTTTGGCACCCGAGATGCTCACGCTGGAGCACAGCGATGACGTGTGGTACCCTGAGCACAGCCTGCAGCTGAACCTTGTCATCTGTTCCTCCTCCTGCACACCTGCCCTGGCCCCTGGCACTCCTCAGGGTCACTGTATTTACCGCCTGGCAAACCTCTGGCACTTCTCATTTGCTGTCAAGGTGACGAGACTGTTGCGTTTCTGCTGCACCTTCGAACAGAAACTCAGAGCAGTTGAGCTCCTAATCCCAGTCCTGTGCAATAGGTGAGTACAAACCTTAACCAAGATGGTAGGGAGAGCTTCCTGCTTTATTCAGGCTCTTTTGGAACCCAGGAAAGTCAGAGCAGGAGAGATTTATGGAGCCTTGTGGGCAGATTCTTTTTGGAAGAGCCAGGAGCAAGCTCTGTTCAAAAAGCTTTGTTGAGCAGAACTGAATCCGGAGAGATTCTTTCATACATTCACTGGTTTATTCTCTAAAGGAAGAGAGAGATTTGTATGGAAAAAAAGAGTGGTGGGAAGGGAGTTTGGGGCACTCTCCTACTAATCTCCTCCTTTTGCTTCTGGAAAACATCAGGTATCACCAAAGCAGCAATTTTGCCCGTGTGAAGTTTCCCTGCCCAACGTGAGACTCGTGCTGTGCTCATTTCCAATGTTCTACCCCAGCTCTGTGCATTGTGTGGAGCAACTTGTGTGGATTTTGTGTGTTTTTCCTGTCAGAAAATACAGCTTTTGCGTGTTCTGGCTGCTTTTATCATGGTCCATCAATGCTTTCAGTAACATTCTCCATCTTTCTTTTGAGTTGTTCTGGTTGTCTTTGCCGCTGGTTTGAAGGTGCCACCATTGGTGGTTGTGCCCCACGAGGCATTGGCAGGGCATGTCCCACGATGGGGAGGTGCCTCCTCACTGAATTGTGTTGCCATTTCCAGAAGCTCGAGTACTTTCCAGGAGTTACCAGCTCTCTATAAACAGAAAACCCAACTCATGCTGGCCGTGCAGGTGCTGACACACTGTTGGCAACAGGAATCAGAATAGGCTGACCTTGGCTTTTTTTCCAAAGGATTAGTAACTGACTCCTTCCTGAACAAAGCCTGGCTTTTTTTTGCTTAACCACTCTGTGTGATCTTATAAGAAAGTGACCTTACAGGATTCACTTTAAGCCTCAGGGATGCAGAAGAATCAAAATCAATCTTGTGGAGCTTCTGTCAAGACACCAAGCAAAACATGAGGGAGCTGGAAGGTGCATTTATGTGCACACACACACACATCCTCTGCTAACAGTCAGCTTGGATGCTTGCAAGTTAAATGAGGATTTTCATTGTAGTGGGATTTCTTCCATAGGTCCCCACTCAAAGAGCAAGGAGATATTGATTTATTTTTTATGATTTCCTAGAAGAATGATGTGTCTTAAAAAATTTGATTAGGTGGTATTATCATGGAGGCCTTACTGTGCTAAACCCTCGTTTAGAGTTTCCTGGCACCAACAGCAGAAATACAGAGACGTGAGCTGTGTGCTGCTTAAAGATCTTCTGAGCTCTCCTTCAGATGCAGTACCTTGTCTTGTTTATTCTCAATGAAACAACACAAACCTAATGATCTGGGGTGCAGCATATGTGTATGTTGTAAAGCTTTTGTTTATTTTTTCCATGCTTTGAACAAATGACAGCAATTAAACTAGTATTGCACAGTTCAGAATATTGTTTAAAACGTGGGTGAAACTTGGATTCTTTCCCATTTGCAAGAGGTGTATTGCAATATGTTTGTAATTGCTGGGCTTGAAGAAAGCTTGTGTCCATGTCCATTGCATTCCCCCTCCTCATGTCAGAGCACTGTGTTTGTAATTCCATTACCAGAGGAACAGCTTGACTGGTGCAGAGTAAGGAAGTCTGAAGCTTCATTTCCATGGGAATTCCAACCTTCAGTGTTGGGTTTGATCCCTGTATGGGCCATTCACTGAAGAGCTGGGCTCCATGATCCTCGTGGGTCCCTTCCAACTTGGAATATTCTGTGATTCTGTGTTTAGCTTTTGCCTTCGTTGCTGTGACAAGGCAAAACCAAAGTCTTCAATTGGCATTTTACCTTAATCTTGCAACCACACTTGGATTCTTCATTGTGACAGTTCATCCCCGTCCCTTTGGTGTGTGTGTTTAAAACATGGCACTACTTCCCTGTATTTCCTGGGATTCACAATCCACAGCTGTACATCAAATTCCATTCAGCCTTACCATGAGTTTCCAATACACCTGTTAGCCCCTGCCTTTCCCTCAAAAGCCCCTTTCTAAACACTTGGTGGTTTGACTTTGTGTTTTTCCTTGTGTCGTAGGTCTTTAAATACTCTGCACCAGTTTTGCTGTCCAGCTCCATTGTACCATTCCCAGCTAGCTGTCCCTGCCACACACTCAGAGTACAGGTAAGAGTAGACATGGACCACCCACTTCTGATTTTGGAAGAGAGATCTAATGTTGCCATTTGACATGAGACAAGGAATAGTAGTTTAAGTTTTAAAGGAGGGGGAAAAAAGAAAAAGAGTATTGGAAAAAAAATCCAGTATTTTTAACGTCTTGTAGGGTAGTTCTGAATTGAACTGTCACTGCAGTGAATCCTTCCCTCGGGCACTCTGGAATTACACAGTAAAATTAGTGTCCTGTGCTTTCAGAGGCACATCCCCCTGGACTAGGAAAGGTAGGGAGAAAGTAGTTGTAGGTTTAGCTCTCACATAACAAATATATGGAAATATTGATATAATTTATGGAGGATATTGATGTTGTTCTGAGCAACACTTTTTACTTATCCCCTGAGTATTCCCTGCCAGAATCCATGTGTTGTGGCACTCTGAAGGTTAAGGGCACAAACCTGCACAGGGCTCAGCACTGCCCTTTCATTTGAATGAAGCAAGGGCTTTTAAACACATGCCCTTGATGCCAAGCAGAGTCTGCCCTGAATATATCAAAAATATACCTTTTCCAGCTCATAATGCTTCTTTTAACACAGATGCCTTTACTCTGTGTTCTCTTTGATCAAATGTGGAGAGCAGCAATTACATCTCGTAGTACAATTCATTGGCAGTGCCAGTGTTTATTTTAACATCTTACAGAAGCATCAAAGGGCAGCTAATCTGACTAGAAATGTGAAAACTGTTAAGAAATTGTGCATGCCATGAAAAGCATTGTCTTTAATTTTTTACTTTTGCTATTAGTGATTAACTTAGTGCTAATTGCCAGCTCATGAATAATATTAGTATCAAAATATTGGAAGCCTGGTGCTGAAAAATCCAATCACTTTGTGCAGCTAACAAGGAAAGACAAAAACAAACAATGAATCCTAAATCTGTAAATGCATAAACATATTGCTGGTTTGAATATTTCATCCCTTAGTTATCTCTAACCATGCATGCTTGGACTCATCCTGCTGTTTTATGTTGCAGCATCTGTTTGTGTGTTTGGTTTTTACCTCCCATCAGAGCTCCTGGTTTATTTGGTGGTAGCAAATCCATAGTTGAGTTCTGAGACAACTAAACATTCCTTTGGTGAGGAGCAGGGTCTGAACACTGTTAGATTCCCTGCTTGCTTTTTAGTGAGGCTTTTAGTTTTCCTTTGTCCTCACCTTCTAGTGCTTTAATTTTAAGGATCTTCCTACAGGGATGTTGATGGGAAAAACCAGCTGTTTCCTGAATGTCTCGATATCTTGCTCTGTGTAGGGTATTATTTTTATCAGCAATATTTCTTCTGGAATTAAGGTTTATAGCAGCATAATTTTGTGCTTAAGGAATCCTAGACTTCTCTAGCTTTTTTGTCTGTCTTTGTGCAGGGAAAACACAAATGCCCTGAGTGTGGCTGGACGTGTAAAGCACGTGCAATTTTTAGGGTACCCAAATATATGCCATGAGATCTCCAGCTGCTTTTTCAGGATTGAAGTGTGGGAAGAAAGTCATTCTTGGCCTTGTTTGCTCTCAAGGAAGTTTAGTTTCAGAGGGACCGTCTCACTCCCTGCAGTTCCCTGCCAGGAGGGTGCACCAGGTGGGGGTTGGACTCTGCTCCCAGGGAACAAGTGACAGGATAACCAAGGGAGGTTTAGGTTGAATTTTAGGGAAAATTCCTTAATGGAAAGGGCTGTCCAGACCTGACAGAGCTGTCCAGGGCAGTGGTGGAGTCCCCTTCCCTGAAGGGATTTTTCAAATGCCGGATGGATGTGACACTTGGGGACATGGGTCAGTGGTGGCCTTGGCAGTGCTGGGGGAATGGTTGGACTTGATCCTGGGTGGCTTTTCCAACCTAAATGATTCTGTGATTCTATTAGTGGCTCCTCCCATCACCTCTTGTGAAACCTCCTCTGGAGCAGCTGCTTTTTGAAGGACATCAGGGTACTGGAGCAAGGCCAGCAAAGGGCACCAGGGTGTCTGTGGGCAGAGCATCTGACAAGGGAGGAGAGCTGAGGGAATGGGGGCTGATCCCTGGAGAAGAGAAGTCCCTGGAGATGGGCTGATGCTGACTTCAACTCCTTAATAGGAGGTGTCCTTGGTAGGACACAGGGGAATGGCTTCAAACTGAAGGAGAGCAGGCGCAGGTTAGAGATTAGGAAGATATTCTTCCCTGGGAGGGTGGGCAGGCCCTGGCACAGGTTGGGCAGAGAAGCTGTGGCTGCCCCATCCCTGGGAGTGTCCAAGGCCAGGCTGGACGGGACTTGGAGCAACCTGGGCTGGTGGGAGGTGTCCCTGCCATGGCAGGGGTCGAACAAGATGGTCCCTTCCAACCCAGCCCAAACCATTCCATGATTCTGTGAATAGGAGAATATGGAAGAGGTGCGGTCAGTCTCTTCCAGGAGAGGATGGGACAAGAAGCAACCAAACCCCAGACTGCAGCAAGGAAAATTCCAGTTAGATACGGGGCAGGGGGAGAGGGGAATTTGACCATGATTGTGGCCAAGCACTGGAACAGAGGCCAGGAGAGGAAGTGGGGTGTGTGTGTGTGTCTTCGGCAATGCTCGGTCCAGTGGGGCACAGCCTGAGCTACTTGCTGTGGCGAGCCCTGCTCTGAGCAGAAGTCCCTTCCAACACAAATGATCCATCGTCCTGAAGCACTCTGTTCTTGGGCAGGAGAAAAAAGAGCTGCAAGTTTATTTTATAGAATTGAATTTTGAATTCTACAGCGATGTCAGTGCCACCCCAGGTAGTGTCTTGCTCCCAAATGTGGCTCTGTGTTAAAGCCAGGCTGTTCCTCACGGAACAATTGGTTTAGTTTATGCCTAATTTAAATTTCAGAGGCTGTTCTACCCAAAGTGACATCCCTGCAACTGGAATCTCTGAGGCAAGTGCAAATCATGCAGCTGTTTTTGTACAGGACCTGCATATGGGGATCCTGTTGCTGTGAATGAAAACGAGCTCCTGGAGCACTAACGAGACTGGGCTTTTGCATTTCCACGTCCACTTAATAGTATTAAATATAGCTTTTAGTCTTCCCATTAATCAATTTATAAATAGAAATCATTAGAAACAAAACTAACAGACGTGGATGCTTTGGTCGGGCTTCAGTTTTGAGGCTTTATTTAGAAAATACGCAGAGGGATTAATTTCGTAGCCCAGAATTAAAAATTAAATTTGCTCTGAAAGAAGCAATTAATGAATGCACTACAGTGAAATGTGGAGCATCTCTGATTTGCTGTTAGCTAATTGCTGGATGTTTTAGTCACTCCAGCAGTTTTATTTCTAGTCGAGACGATCTTTGGCATCTGTTTTGAATTGTTAATAGGGAAATAATGCATTTTTAATAACTGCAGCTATCGCAGTAATCCCTCACTTGCTCATTTTACAACGTTCAAAATAGAGAGAAATCATACAAGTTATCTTGCATTCTCCTATTACAAGAAAAGTCCTGGGAAGCCTGAGCATACTTCCAGCTAGATATTTGTCTGGGTTCCAGTTAGCCCATATGCCTCCTCTGCTCTTTTTGGGTTATTTTTGTTTGGAAATGAAAAGCTTTACCAGTAATGTCTGTAACTTGGCTTCGCTGAGTCCCTTTCCCTTCCTGCCTCCTGAAGCAGAGCCTTAAAAACAACATCCTCCAGTCTGAGGCTGCAGATTCCATGAGCTGCTCTGGATTTGTTAGGGATTCTTTGAGTAGAGGTTTTGCCTCTGGCGTGAAGGGCAAAGGAAAGGAAATGGTGGTACACCCTGGAGAGGCTTCCAGAAGTAGAAATCCATGGTTGTAATCCCGTACTTCAGTTGCTGAGCCTCTTGCTTCATCCATCTCAGTGGTCTCACAGCTGGAATGGGAGCAAAGCAAAGCCCAGAGATGTAACGTCATCCTGAGGAAGGGAATTTCAACACCTCTGCTTCTTGTTGGAAGAACAGTCTGTTCCCAGCATTTTCTAAACACATCTCCTATGGCTTTAGACTGGAAAACAGTAGGTTTATGTTAGAAAGTAGGAAGATATTCTTGGCTGGGAGGGTGGGCAGGCCCTGGCACAGGTTGCCCAGAGGAGTTGTGGCTGCCCCATCCCTGGGAGTGCCCAAGGTCAGGCTGGATGGGACTTGGAGCACCCTGGGCTGGTGGGAGGTGTCCCTGCCCATGGCAGGGGGTGGCACTGGATGAGCTTTAAGGTCCTTTCCAACCCAACTCATTCTATGGTTCAAGACACATCTTTAAACAACCTTCAGCCAGAACTTCAGCCCATCTGTGCAGCTGGAGGTACCTTATCCCAAAAGCATCCCCACCCCTCTGGGCACCTGAGGTTTGGAGAGTCACCTGAACCTTCAGCTCCTCAGCTGCTCCCACCCTCCTGAGGGTGCAGGGCTCACCTGCAGTCTGAGCACAGCTCAGCCCACCCTTGGAGATGGTCCCTGCTCTGCTGAAATTAAGGGGATGGCTTTTTTGGTTTGATTGGGTTGGGGTTTGGTGCCCTGCAGCCCTAATGCTGCTGTAGGTGGGGGGTGTTGGGGTGCTGGGTGTTCCAGCAGGAATCCACACAGTGGGATTTCATGAGGAAAGTGCCCATGCTTGGGGATACCCAGTCATTCCTATCTGTATTCTGAGGATGGATATGGAATAGGCTGATAAATGCAACTCCAACTGTGGACAGATTTGCTTACCACTGATGTCTGAGCGTCTTTTCATCTGATGTGTTTATTTGTAACTATGATTTCCTCGTTCTGATCTGCATGAAGTGTTGGCTGTCACTCATTCCCTTCTCCATCTGCTTTACCTTCCATCCTTCTAATCTCAAATTAGACGCCCTTATCATGTCCAAAACCATTTTTAAAATCGTGAAGCTAGAGATTTCTTTTCTTTTTTTTTTTTTCCCCAGTGATACCTGTGAAAACAAAAAGATAATGCAAAGGATGTTATAGTACCAAAGAAACCCCATCATTTTCTTGCAGTCTCTGCCTGCTTAATGTTTAATCAGCACCTCTGGGAGGTAAAACCATCATTCTGAAAATGCTGTACTTGTGTGAAATTTTAATGTGGAATCTTTGTTTCACCAGGTAATGTTGGCTTACATGCAACAAACCACTGCATGGACGATGATAGAAGGATTGATTGTGCTATTTCTTTTTGTCTGAGCCCCTGGAGCTGTTTTGCCACCATAACTGGTTATCACAGAGGCTTATCTTACAAAGATCCCGAGCTGACAGAGGTTACTGTCCTGTATTAGAGTGGTTTGGTTTTTCTTAAGTCTTTCCAAGAGCACAGCAATAATTCTTGCACACCACGCACAGCCAGGAAAAACTGGGAGAACATTTGGCTTAGATTCCTGAAATGAAAAACCCCTCTTTACAGATAAATGTGGTACTTGGAAATGCTCCGTTTATTTTTTCCCACTGATGAGCACTGTACTCTTGCCCAGGCTTAGACACAAAGGAAATACTTCATGTGTCCTTCGCAGAAGCATCTCTAGAGACATCCCACACCACGCAGCAGAATCCCTGGTCCTGTGGGAGCTTCCCAGTGATTAGTCACAGGTGAATCTGGAGCTGCACGAGCTGCACTTCAGAATCCTCTGTACTATTGATATGATTATTTATTGACATTTTGTACCGAAAAACCCCAGGTTGAATAGGAATCTAATTGCTGACTGAACAGCAATTGCCTACCTATACAACTCAGCACATTTAAGCCCTTGAGCCTCTCTTTAGCACATTCAGAGATTTAAAAGCTTGACAACAGTTTTTTCAAACTGAGCAAAGGAGTGAGAGCAGTATCACTCAGACCAGAGCACAGAGAGGCAAAATACAGATGGACAGAGCAAAGCAGATCCAAACTGTGCCCAAATCCCACCCTAAGTCAGTACAAGGTTCAGCTGATTATGTAAAGCATCTGTGCTCACACCCCATGGCAAAGGAAAGCTGGCATAATTATAGCAATACTTGTAATTTTCCACTTGATGCCTACGTGATGTAGGGATGTACAAAGGGGGAATTGTGTCCCTGCACAACAAGCTGTTTGAACTGGAGCTGCCAGAATAGCATGGAACTTACTATTTGTTTTTTGGATTTTCTTGTTTTTCTTCCTTCATTGTGTTCCTTTCCATCCTCCTCCTTTAGCTTGTTCTTTAGTTTAAAGGAAATGGCCCCTCGTGGTTGTTCTGGTACAGAAGTGGCCTCGCTGCAGCCTCCTGCCCAGCCGGCATCCCTCCTTCCACCTGCCATAAAGCACATTATAGCATTACAGATGTAGGTATTCCAAACTGCTCCTGCTTTGTAGCACCATTCATGATGCTGGCAACTCCTTGTGGAGACAGAGCTCTCCCTTCTGCCTGGAAAGAGGGTGGGGGGAGGACTGAATTGCAGACTTCTTAATGAAGATTTCTGTGTGAAATCACACACAGAAGGGGAGTGTTCTGCATTTTCAGTGCAGTGAAAATACCTGTGGAAAGGTTTAAGCATGTTAAAAAGAAAGAAGCCATGGCCATGTAGGCTGGGTATGACTACTTAATGTAAGTTTTCTTATGGGTAAACCAGAAATTGGCCTTTCAAAGCAGCTTTTGCCTCAGAGTTTAACTCTTTGGTGTTGGCCAGGCTCGCTGGGCTGATCTTCCCATGGAAATGGGTTCATGGGGTGTTGCTTACAAAAAAATTTCCAGTATTTGTGCATTTAAAAACAAAACAAAACAAAAAATCTCAAACTTAATTTTCCTAATGCTGTTCCCTGTGATTCTGTTCCTCTGTCTCTCTTCTTTCTTGCCCCCCCCCCTTCCTTGGCAGGGAAGATAATGTTCTGCACCAGTTCTGCTGTCCACCTTCGGGGTCTAGTAGCCCATCCTCAAGATAACAGCGCCGCTGCTGAGTGTGCAGGCAGTGCTCCACCTGTATAGCCCACCTGTCCTCTCCTCTTTACTGGTGTGTATGGACCGGCACTTGCATGGATGCCACAGGATTCTGTCCTGTCACTGTGGTAATGCAGAAGGCACAGCCGTGCGTTTGTGCCCTCAGTGATCTCCTCTCCATGCCTTTCTACAGCTCTCCTCCCGCCCAGTGCTGACAACACACGCCAACTGTAAACAAGTACCTAAAATGCACAGTTTATTTTGAACTAAAATAAACAGTACCATAAGTCTTGAAGTGCACTGTGAGTTTTGTTCCTGTCTGTAGGTGGCTGTGTGGTGTGAGGGGCACAAACTAACGGGGTTCCTTCCCCAGGAATGCTGAGGATGTGGGGTGGGAGGGCAGCTGTTCTCAGGTCTATACTAGGCTGTTTTAACAGTCCTAGAAGTTTGTTTCAAGGTTGGACAGACACCAACACGTGCTGTTTTATGGATATTACTGTACAGAGATTAACCCTTCTTTCCTTCCTTTGTGACTGTTCTGAGGAGGCAGCACATTTCTGTAGCAGCAGGTCCTGTCCCCATGACTGATCACACCCGAAGCTCTGTCTCCTCATTCCCCGTGCCTGTGGTGGTGCAAGTCTGTACCAAGCACTGGCAAAGTCCATTATCATTGCTCAGGTACTTCTGCTACCTAATCAGTGACAAAAAAAAGCTCTGCACGAGGTTGTCATTGAAGGAATGAACTTGGAATTGAGCAGCCAGGGAGTGTGACTGGAGAAAGGAGAGCGTGGCCACTGATGGCCAAGTCCCCACTGCCCAAAAGCCACTTCATTGATTACATCTTTCCAGACACATCCTGTGGCTCTAAAATAACTGGAGAGTTTCTGCTGGTTGGATCTTCCAAACTGAAAGAGTCCCAAGTGGATATAGCAGGGAACAGGGTTTCTGTGCAGGGGCATTTACTGCCCTGAAGATTGCAACGAAGAAAGGCTGGGAGAGGGGGGAAAGGCTGTGAAGTCTTTGTTGCTATCATGAGTCACAATATTGCTCCACACTGTCTGGAGCTGTGTAAAGGCACAGGTGCCTTGATGTAGGGTGAAAAGCAGGTATTTATTTGTAGTTGTGTGTGGCTTTGAGGATGGGATAAAAGGAGAATCATCAGGATCAAGGAGGGAAGATCTGTGAAGGCAGCTTGAGGCTCACTCTTATCCTGCATAATGTGCTTCCCACCCCAAAGGAATCCATAGAAAAACAGAATACAGGTTATTTGCTTTTGTGTTAGATTTGATCTTTTGTCTCTGTCCTTGCTGTGAAATGCTTTCTTGTGCTTGCCTTGGCTGTGACTGTGCAGTGTCCCAGGCCTGGGAAGGATTTCCTTGCAGAAGGATAATCTGCCTTCCTGATTTTTCAGGTTTCTCCACATCCTTCATGCTCACTGCAGACTGCAGACACTACATGGCTGCTGCTGTTCTTTGGTATTGAATATTCCTTAGTTTCACATGTTTCTTCATCACTTTTTATTACAATATATATGAAAAATGCTCATTCCCACTGTAAAATTTTAAAATAATGTATGCAAAAAATGCTGTAGTTTATTATATTCCTGGGAGTGAGCTGATGTTTACTAAGTAGGGTAAACACTGAAATGGTTGAATGTTTCTCACAATTTGGGTCTTTCACTCTATAATTAGGAGTTTCTCCGAATTGCTTCCCAAAGATAGAAAGAGTAGGAATTTCTGATATTTTGACTTGCTTATCTCCCTCCCAGATGTAAACAGTGATTAACTCACTCTCCTCAGTGTACTGCACTCTGGAGCACTATAATTATTCCTTTCCAGAGGGGAAGATTTGCCCAATCTTTCAATAACTGTGTATTATCTATATGTGTAAAGGCAAACAAAGAAGCAAGACTGCTATTTAACCGTGCAGATTAAACTCCCAACCCGGGTTCCAGCCCTTTCTCCTCCCAGAGAAGCAGCTGATTGTCCTGACTGTGGCTGCAGTTAATGATGTGTCTCAGGAGAAAATGAAGTCAGAGCCTGACCACTGTTACAGGACACTACCACGGGGTGTTTTCCATCCAGTAGTTTTCCAATTAAGGGTAAATAGTGTCATTAGGAGTCGCTGGCATTTGAAACACTTCTGAGTTGGTAGCCACAGTATCATTAAATTGTGGCATTTACTCTTGGTGGAGCACAGAGCGAAGCTGACCTTCTCTGAGGCACTGGAAGTCAGAAATGCAGGAGTAAACATTTTCCTGTTTGAATAAATCATGACTGGCTAAATAAAATATGCTGTGGATCTCAGGGTTTAGCAGTCGAGCCTGGCAGGAGCTCTCTCAGTTAACCAGAGTTAGGAGTAATGACCTAAATGTTGCATGTTATTATAAAACACAGAAAGGTACCAGGAGGAAAATTCCCTTCTCCTTCTGATTCCTCAAGGAATTTCCACTGTTTTTGCGAAGAGTGGAATCTCTCATTGTGCATTTTGGTATGGAAGGTGAAGTCAAAATGGCATGTTTCTTATTTTTATAGACCTGTTTTCTTCTTCCTTTTCAAAGAGCTGAAGAAAAGCTGCTGCTTTGGGGGAATTCAGCTGGGGAATTTCTCCTTTGGCACCTCTGGGCACTTGCAGCATTTCAGATCAGGCTGTTTTGGTTTTCCTCTGCAATGGGGAGTTTCTCCTTTGTAAACACATTCAGCTCTTCCGTGGTTTTGCCTAAAATAGATGGGTGAGACTTCAGTGTTGCTGTTCTTTTCTGCACATGTATTATTTTCTCTCTGTAGCTGCTTGTGGGAAGTCATTAAAACAGCTCAGAGCAGCATGTGAGGACACTTTGGGCTGGATCGGGGTGGATTTTTATGCACCACTAGATGGAGGGGGAAAGAAAAAAAGTCAACTGTGATAAATTAAGAGACTCATCTCCCAAAGTAGACTTGAAGTAGCTCAAGGAAAATACTGTGTAAGGTGAGGAGAAGAAATAACACTCTGAAAGATGTAGTAGGGCGTAGATCTCAAGCACAATGTTCCCTCAGCCAAGCCATCAGCTGTGCCATGGGATATGGGTTGCCACCATTCCAAGCAACTCGAGATTCATAATGAGTTTGCATTATATAATAAATTGTGGCTGAGGAAGCTCCTTCCTTGAGCAGGTGCCTGGGGATGGCAATGTCATGGCAATGAAGCAGCACTGAAATAGCATTTGGAGTCACTGGCCAGAGGTGGGGACTTGTCACTGCCCGACCAGGCTGAGTGCCCTGTGAAACCCCCACCCACAGCTCTGCAAGGGGCACATGCACCTCATGGAACACTGATGTCCAAATGGACCATTCTGAAGTCTTTTTCCCCCAAAATACCGAACTTCCCAAAAATGCAGCTCCAGAACTGTACACTCAGGCGTGTGTGGCAGTCCCAGCGCTTGGGAGCGGCGGCAGAGCAGGGGGTGCCGCAGGGACGGGCTGTGGCCAGCCGTGGTTGCTAGAGGGAGCTCCAATGCTGCGGAGCCGGAGCCTTCCCGGTGCATCCCTCCCGACAGCCACGGCCCGCCTTAGTCCGGGAAGCTGCGAGGGAAAGCGGGCAGGGAACCAGCTGCGTGGGCTTTTGCACTCTCTGCACTCCGGAGATGGGATGTATGGATATAGGGGTGTATATATATGGCAGCATCCCTACTGTCGATGTTGTTTATATACTGGATAATTACTATCCTAACTGTTGTTTATGAATGTTATAATCTGCCTCCACCTTTCCCGAGCTGTAATGCACAGTATGTTCCAGGGAAGGGGGGAGTGTTTAACAATCCATGGGTGTTTTACATCCCACTGTCTGATGGCTGTCTAGGAAGGAGGATGAGAACAAGGCAACAACACAGCAACACCTCTACCAGCAGGTTTTTGACAAGAAGCTGATCCGTCAGTGAGGTCTAGTAGGTTTTCAAATAAAGAAGTTGGTAATTACTGTTTTAGAAAGGCATGAAACTCTGACTCTGTGGATGTCAATACTGTGAGATAAATGTTCCTGCTGTCAAAGCAGCAGAAATTCTAGTTTTACTATTCTGCCTCTACTGAAGTAATTTATAATAGTTAAGGGTATCTGTATTTATAAGGGTTTCTGAACCTTTTCTCACATTTTTCGTGGTGTAGCTTAGTGAGCATGGGGAGATTCAGTCAAAGGTTGGACTTGATGATCTTGGAGGACTTTTCCTGCTGTAATGATTCTGTGCTTTGGGTGGGTTTCCCATGTTCTGTGGACTCACAAGCTGTGCAGGGTGGGACCTGTCAGGGGCTGTATCATGGCACAGTCAGAGCCCCCAGCAGTGGGGGTTTATCCCCCTTCCCTCCCCTGCTGCTGCAGGAAGGACACTTGGCCCTGCTGGCAAAGGGGAAGGGGCTCTGCTGAGGGCAGGGTTGCCCCAGGGAACCCCCAGTCCCTCACTGGGATCAGGGATCGCTCATTCTGATGAGCTGCCAGAAATGGAGAGATAAAGAGAGCCGGAACTTCACTGAGCCCATCCAGGAGGAGAAATGCCATTAATGAGTTCAGGGAGAGTTTTCCTGGCTGTGGCTGGATCCAGTCCAGCCTCCTGCTCTGGGCTACTGGCTGACCTTTTGTGACTCAGCCCTGCTGCTCCTTCCCTGTGACCCAGAGCCGTCCGGGCACTGACCCCCTGAAGAGACCTCGGGGACCTTCTTGGGGGTGGGACGGACTCGCCAGAGCGAGTTATGGTTGTTTTTAGCTCCAGAGTCAGGAGGAAAGGGCAGCTGTGCAGCTAACAGGAGGAAATGCAGAATCACAGAGTGGTTTGGATTGGAAGGGACACTAAATCATCCAGTCCCACCCCCAGCCATTGGCAGGGACAGCTTTTACTAGACCAGGTCACTCCAATCCCAATCCAACATGTTTTATGCAGTAAATGCAAAGCAGACACTGGGAGGGGCTCATTAAAGCTTCTCTGAAATAAAGATGCTCATACAGGTGGGAGTTTCAAAGACCCCAGTGGGTATGACCCCTTCTTTGTGCCCAGCCAACACCCTTCCTGGGTCACCTTGGTCATTTCTGTAAAATACATTCCTGGTGCTGTTTTCCCTTTAGAGTTGGGGATGAGATTTGAGAAAATGTGACAATATTCATCTGTATTTGCTGAACAAGCTGGCAGCTGAAAGTTCAAATAACCAAAGACCATTTCTCTGATTTATGTTCCCTTTCCATAGTCAAGTGAAAATTTGTACACAATAAAATGAAAAATATGTCCCTTTCTAATTTCTAGTGTTTCAAGCAAGTCCTTTTTGTCAAATATTTCACTTTTTTTTTTTTTCCTATGTTACTTCTATGCTCATTGGCCTTTAGTGATGTTTGGCTGATGCATTCATAGAACAAATGCATAAAATCAACCCAATTTATGACCCATTAATGTAATCATTTTTTCCTAAAGAAATTATGTCACGTTTCATTCACCTCTGAATATTTTTTCCCAAGCCAATCACTGGAGCATTGCACACCTGAAAATGAGATGGTACTGAAATCCATCTTGCTCTCTTCAATTAAATTCATCTTTATGGAGAATTCAATTAGTTGTAATTGCTATTTTGTGACAAGATTGTGCCTGGGGCTGGTCTAGTAAGACAATTAATCTCGATCAGGAAATGTTACTTAAATAATTTTCCTTTGTCACCCGACAAGAGTGTTATTAATCAGGTGACGTGTCTGACACTGGGAGCCCGGGCAGCTCGCCCACCCCTCCATCCCTTGCATGGAGCAGATGTTCCTGACAAACAAGTTTGTTTGCTGTGGGTCACGGGGTGTCTGATTAAAGCCATTTGCTTTGTCCTTTGTTAGTGGGTGAGCTCTCAGCTCTCAGCTGTGCCCACCACTGCCAGCAGCCCCTGGAAGCCACCAGAGTGCTGGTGGTGTCTCCAGCATGGAACTGAGGTGCTCTCCACGTTGAGCTCTTCAAAAGCCCACCAGGATGTATCTTCTGCTTTATAACCAGACTTTATTAGTGAAGGATCTTTTAGAATTGTCTTTATTATTGATTTTGGGCAGCTCAGTGGAAATATATCCATCCTGGATTCCAAGGGAGACATGGACAGTCATAGCCCTTGGTTAGGTTCCTTCAGTGCTTCGAGGCACGAAAACAGCCAGTGCTGAGGCAAGGAAGGAGCCGCTGCTTTTAGAACTAGAACAGAAAAAAACTGAGTAATAAGCATTGTCAGCTCGTTTGATGTTTTTCATCACAGACTTAAGGCTGATCAAAGAGCCAAGAGGGGAGGCAAAGGTTTAGGTGTGTAGTGGAGCAGCAGGAAACCCGTCACCTTCTTCCAGATGAGGCCAAATGAATGCTGAGCTTTGATTTCATGTTTCATTAGTCTCAGCCACAACACCCAGTCCACCTGCAGAAAGCTTAGCCAGGGGGAGGAAAATCTGGGAGGCAGTTTTTGTTAATCTCCATGTAAGATGCTTTATCTGTCAAAACCTGGACTGGTAAACTTTGGAGCTGTGGAGGCTGAAAGTGGATGAAGTGGTGCCTCCTCCAGCCAGGTGTGCAAGTTCCTGCCAGGTGATTGTTCCATCTGATCCTCTGGTGTGGAAGAGTTAAATGGTGAAATGGCCTTTGGGTAAAACTGAAGAATGGGGAAGACTAATTTGAAGTTTACTTTGACATTTTTCCTCCATGTTCTTTGTGTTTTGCAGGCTTTTCCCAACAATTTCAATGTTGAGTGTGTATATATACATATACACATAGCCATATATACATATATACACACACATACAGCAGTTTCCAGGTGTAATTGGTCTCCAATCACATTCAGCTGCATCCAGAGGGCTGCCAGAACCTTTGGCCCTCTCTGGGACTGCATATTCTGGTTTCTGGATTTACACTGAAGCTGTCCAGGTTCCCATGGGTACAAAGGCTCACTGAACTGTTCTGTAAATACTGTTTGGAGCTTGGGTTGAATATGGGAACGACTCGTGAACTCTGAAGTTTTGTAATGCATGTGGTATTCTTACTGTGGTTTCAACTCCTCTCAGTATGAAAAGTCAGGGGGATTAACATTATTATTACAGTAAATTGATAAAAGTAAACTGCCAGTTAGGTGGAAAATCCTGTTTCCTTTCTGTGGAGGAGGTTCTGTGTAGTTCCCCATCCTGCTCTCAGCACACACACCACTAACCCCACTTTTTGTTGTTGTGTCAGACCTGCTGATGTAGCTCCAGTTGGGTTTGTTTTCAGATTCTGTGCTAGTTTGCTAATTGCATGTTATTTAACTCAGGTTTGTAAGCCTTTGCTCCCAGAAAACAATTATGCTTTTAGAAAATCTAACCCTGTTTTCAGTCAGTAGGTTTGAGCCTACAGAGGAGTAGGATCACTGAAACATTGACTGGGCATGTGTAGTGATAAAACAGTGGTTTTCTGTGTTGAAAAGAAGCATCATAACCTCTGACAGACTGATACAGTGCACTAGAATTTAAATCATTGAATCTGCTTATCTGAAATGTCAATTTTCCTTTTCAGAAATGAAGGCATTAAGATAATAGATGCAGCTTTACTGAATAATAGGGAAACAGAATATGGATTGCAGGTCTTTGAATCCACTTAACAACATGTGTAATTCTGTACATTTCCTGGGAAACAAAAGGTGATGCTCATTGATCCATAGTATCTTGTAATCTGCTGCTTCTGTGAAATGCTGGGTGATCACAGAAAAATGCCAGTGACACGCAGGGAAATAGTCATTGATTTGCAAGTGGATGTATTGAAATAGGCTGAAAGTCAGATGAATTCTGAAATTGTAATGCTGATGGTTCTGGAGAGCTGCAGGAATGAATGGCTTTGTCATGGTACGTGATAAATGGGCCTCTGGCAGTGCAGGCTGGGGCTCCTGCTGCCTGGGGATCTGTGCAGGGAACAAGGCTCCTCTTCCAATCCCTGGATCTGTGCAAGGGGAATAAGGCTCCTCTTCCAGCCCCTGCTTTCCCTGTCCAGGTGTGCACTTGCAGGATGCAGACTGCAGCACATGGAGATGCCTGGGAGTGGCTCAGCACTGGCTCTGAACTGGGCATGTAAGGGCTGCTGATGTGAAGGTGAGAACCAAACCATAGCCTGTAAACTGACAGGAACAGTGGAGTGAATGCCATCCCTGAGCCCCTCCAGCCTGTGCCAGCAGGTATGCCAGGCTGTGAGCTGTCAGAATGCTCTTAAATACACCTGCAGCAGGTACATAGATACAGAAATGGTCTCAGTTTTAAGCTAGGAAGTCGTAAGTCTCTGCTTTCAGGCTATAATGTTTTGTGTGTGCTCATTTTCATATACAGCTTGATGAGGTTTTTATCCTCTGCTCCATCACTTGCACAGAGTTGCTGCCAGCTGTTTCAGGGAACAGTGGTAACACTGGAGCTTGCAGAAGGACACATGATATTCAAGCATGTTTTAAATTACACATTTATTTTAGGTTTACTCAACAGCCTTAGTTTTCTGTTATTTTTCTGTCAGGTGATCTCTCTCAAATGCTGTGCAAGGATCCTTGGAGAACTGGGATCTGTGTGGTCCCTGGGTGGGTACCTGTGCAGAGTGTCCCTCTGTCTGTCCTGAGGCTTCTGGGCTGTGTTGGAAGTGTTTGATTTTGCTTTCTCTGCGGGGGAGCAGTCACACAGAAGAGAGCAGTTAGCCTGACTGGGTACTGTAAGTGCTTAATTCACAGTAAACAGAGCACCTCACCCGTAATGTCACAGCGTTTTCAGATTTATGGCTCTCAGAAACATCCCTTTCTTTGCAGATGATACACAAACTAAAGAGGGAAAGGTGACTGGTCCTGGCCAGGGGCACCAGTGACAACTTTAGTGGAGAGTAAGTTTGTCCAACCATGTTGTTGCACAAGACATTTTCAAACACTCAGATTACATTAGCAGGCTGGACCTTGGCCTCGCAGGGGATTAAACAGAGATCTGGAAGCTTTAATGGCTCCAAATTGAGTTATACACAATTGGCTGCTGTATCACATCAGGCCTTCTCTTCCTTCTTTGGAAAACCTCAATTCCCACGTTGCATGTATGAGTTGGCTTTGTTTTCCTGGCTCTAAACTTCAGCAGCACATAGGAGTGAAGCTTGTTAATAAATATCTGATCTTTGTGCAACTCTGGGAATAAGTGTAATTTAAATGATGGGCTTTGCTTCTAACAAAGCCAAAACCACATCACTGCAATAATTCAATATGAAATCAGTTCCTCTGGCAAGATAGCACCTTGAAAAGCAGCACTGATTAAATGGCCAGCAGATAATAAACTCTAAACTGCTGTTGTTGTGGGGGTGGGTCCCTCAGAAAGATAATTCTTCTCAGAGTTCAGAGCTTGGGGACTTGCAGCTCCTTTGAAAAACCCAGGAAAAGGCTGGACAAGGCAGAAACAATGGGCATGAACTCTAAGTGAAGTGGTGAAATCTTAGACAGCAGAGCCATTAACCTTCAGGTGTTACTGTTGGAGATAATCGAGCTGGTGGCAGGGATTTTTTTAAATTAATTTGTCTAGTAACATTTTCACATAAATTAGATCATTTCTTTAAAAGGAAACTTATCCAAGTCCCCCCGTTGTTACTCCTGCAGGCTGCTCTAGGAACACAGACCCCAACTTTGCAAGCGTAAACTGGGTTTTATTTAATATAATTCTGCTCTGCACGGAAATTCAATTTTATTTTTGCACAGTCTTCTGAAATTAACAAAGCCAGCTGAGCGTGCTAGTCTGGTTTGTAGGGTCATGTTGGCTGCTTTGTTTCCTAGACATTGCTTTTCTTATAGATTAAAAATCTCTTTGAGTTACTGGGGTTATGCTTTGATTTGATGAAAGCATGTTGTAAAAATGAGTGTTTGGGCACTCTTCTGTGTTAGCAACCTGGGAACAGGAGCTGTGTGCTGAGGACAGGCAACATGAGCTTTCCAGCTTGTAGCTGGTTTCTATTCCCAATGCTGGGAGTGCTCTGGATCCCAAGAAAGGGTATAGGGCATTCCCAGCACTGGGAATGCAAGTCACTCAAGCCCCAAGCAAGGAAAGCTTTTTATTTCCAAGAGCAGCATTAAACACATGCTTAAGTACTTTCTTGTCTAAATGGTTCATTAAAGTATTTGGAACAAAATGTGTGAGAAGAGAAAATCAGAAGCAAGAATTTCCTTGATATTCTTTAAGATCTTTCCCTCTGAAGGTGCCTTTCCATAGGTGAGCAGTGCCAGCTCTGTCAGCAGAGCTATTAAATTGTCTATCCAAAAGAAAGGCTTCATCTGAGCGGTATTTTCAGGTTGTGTTCCAATGACTAATATCAAGTGAGTGACGTTCCCTCTGTCCCACTTACCCACGCGATTCTGCAGGAACCTCTGGAGTGGGGCTGCTCTGCTTTTAGGTCTGCGGCGAGACAGGGTTTCTCAATGCAATCCGTGTGGGAATGCAGCTGCCAGAGGCATTCCAGCTGTCCTGGGAGCCCCTGCAGCATTCCTGCTTCAGGACTGCAGGGAAGGGAATGGTGACACGGCAGTGACCTGGTGGAGCCAGTGGGGCAGACTAGCCGTGTGCCTTCCCAGCCAGCGCCTTGCCTGGCACTGCTCCTTGGCAGTGCCAAGGCCATGGGAGTAGGAGCAAGGAATGATGTGCTGCTGCTCTGCCTTCGGTGCTTGACGATGCCTTGATTGCACTAATTAATGCAGGACACGGCTGCACGTCTGATAAATGATGCTCCAGACATTACAGGAGGGCTTCCAGCCACATATCCATCAGATTCCTCCTGCTTTCTGGGAGGAGACCAATCTCTTCATTAGTTCCTGGTCCATGATATTCAAATTGGAATTTCCCACAGCTCGTTTCCTCGGGGCCATTTGTTTGTGAGCTTGGGACTGTGTGACAGAACAAATGCTGCAGTGGCAGTCACTGGGTTCCTTCTGGGGTCCTTTGGGAATGTGTCCTCCCTGGTGGCTTGGCACATCTCTGCCAAGGGATGTGAAGGGATGATTCTCTTTCATGGCCAATGTAATGGCTGGAATATCATTTCCAGTTTTGTTTCTGAGGGAGGGGAGTTTCCTGCCTGTGTGTGATCCTTCCATCACCTTCTTTTTGCCCGTTGGGATTACATGCTTAGGGCTTACTTTCCAAACAGGAAGTGGAATCCCAAGCCTGTGTCAGACCATCCTCAAGCAAGGGTAAATATTTCCATTTAGTGAAGCTGCCCTTTGGAATACACAGAAATCATTTGGTCCTCCTTTGTGTCTGAACATGTGGAGTGTCACAGCATCAACCTGCACAGAACAGGTTTCCCTTTCTTCTGTGTGCTGGCAGTTTGTGGGAAGAAAAACTGTGCCAAGCAGCAATTATTCACTGAGCAATACCCTGCACAGTGTTATAAATATTTAATGTATTATTCTGCATTCCTTCCCTCAGTCTGAGAAAGATGCTGCTGCTCTCACCAAAGGTCTGACAGAGCTCAGAATTGCCTTTTCCCCTCATACACACACTCTTGAGTTGCTGTTTGCAGACAGAATACTTTGTACTCTGATGCTCTAAGTGAATTTCACTTCTTAGCCAAAAGATGATATATTTAAGCAGTCTTTATTTGGGATCAAGCTGGGGGTTTGCTTCAACTGCAATTATTTCATCTGTCACCACTGTGAGTTTCCATGCCAGAAGAATATCTTGGCTTTTCTCAAAGTGGCTATTTTTCTGGCTGCTCGCACGCTGTCTGCATGTGCTGTGTGCTCATTTGTAGCCTCTGCCAGCAGGAGCTGGGCAGTGCTGGGCTCTCCTCTGTCCTCTGCTTAGCAGCTAATGAAGCAGTGGCAGCCGTCTGCACTGATGGCAATGGACTGGTCCTGCCCCAGCTCAGCATCCTTCACCCCCACTGAGCCCGGAGCGCTGGAGGCTGCCCAGGGGACCCTGAGAGGGGGAGGCAGCTGTGCTGAGCCACCCCACTGAGGGGGCTCTCACAGCATTACCCACTCAGCCCGGTCAGAACCTCCTTATGACTCTGCCCTCCATCGAGAGTTAGGAAAGGTTTATAGCGTGGACATGGTGCTGAACTAGAGAATGACTTTGCCTGGTTACCCATGGGTTCTGTGTGGTTCTGTTGCACTGGGGCTTGCTGCAGTCACATTGACATCTTCCAAATATCTCAGTGGTTCCCACTGTCACTGCTCCACACTGACAGACAGAGGAGTTTAAGTTCTGTCTGTTTCCCAGATCAATAACCCTCCTCATCTGTTATCACAGCTGAGCAAAGCACCATTTGAGCCTGTCAGTTCTCCACAGTATTCATTCCCTACCCCTCTGTGTCCATACAATATATGGAACTCCCTCGTAGACTCTTTCCAAAATAATCTTCAATTATACTCATTTTTTCATTGGTGAAAAACTGTTCCTTTCATCACAAGAAAAGCAAAATAAACCAGAACTTTTTATCATTGCTCAAAGCACCAAGAGCTAATGGTGAGTTTCGTTTGAATCTGCTAAAACATTGTGGAATAAAATCTTTCAGATACCCAGTTTCCAGGAATCCTGTACCCTCAGCTTTGCTCACCACACAGTGCCAAGAACAGGAGTTGGAGCCCATGGCCTTGTTTTGTGCTTCAGGGCAGAGCTCTTGACTAGAATTGTGTTTATTCTTTCTGTTCGTGGATACCCAAAGCCTGCTGAAGAAGCCAGCAACTGTCTGAATTTTAGGCCAGTGATTTCTTGGTAATATTTGTATTTTCTCCTGCAGAAGTGGGCTGCTTATGATTCCTGTGTGAGTGATGGACATAGATGGCAGCTCTAGGCAAGTTCATCCAGGAGTTGTTTATCCATACTTTGTATAATCCTTTTAGTCTTGAAAGCAGTGGTTATTACCAACAATTACACACATTCTCCAAGTTTCATGCTGAACACTTTAGCAGTAAATAATCCCACTGGGTGTAGCCCTGCGTGCCCAGTTTAGTTACAATTCATGCCACGATTCCTCTGCCGTTCCTCTAAAACGTCAGGAATTCACATGACGAGGAGATGTCATTCAACTGACTCATCAGTGAAACTGGGACAGCTTTCCCCAACTCCTCACCTAGAAGGACCCTGCAAACTCCATGGAAACCAACTGGAGATACAAAACAGCCCCCGGGTGCTTTGGAGCATTCCCTGATAATACAGGTCTGTTGTGCAGTTTGTGTTCTCTGTATGGAGCTCTGTCTGAGCTCAGTTTTCACTCAAAGCCTTGGGCACAGCTCTTTGGGCCTTTCTTAATATCTTTATTCATACCGATGGAAATTGCACATATCTATATGTACATAAGTCTATTATGTTTTTAATAGTAGCTTTTTAATAGCTTTATCATTAGCTAGTGTATGTACTTCTTTCTGGGCTACAAACATCCTGAGTCAGTGCCCATTAGGAACAAACAGGATTGTCAAATTTTCCTGCTCGTTTTCATCAGAAAACTTTCTCTAGTGCAGTATTTTATTTTCCTGTCCAGTTAATTTGTTAAAAAGCAAAGCAAAACAAACAAATCTTCTTTTGAAGTAACTTAAAAGAGATATATTTTCATTTTTCCTCATATTCATTAAGTGACTCTGCGTACAATGAGGTATTTTGTTTGCTGTAGTTTAATGACATTGTGTTCAGAATCTGGGTTATTTTTATGTTTTAAATTAACTTTCCATCTCTGAGCAGTTTGGAAAGAAACCAAAAGATTTAAATGAGGCTTTAGCTGGAAAGAAAGAAGGGGAGTGATTATGTGATTATACTAAAATTATTCTGTAAATTCAATAACAAACTGACTTTCTGTACCCCAAAAGCCAGATCTTTCAGTCGATTTTAAACTTGATTTCTCCTGGCTTCTTTTCTTGGCCACTAAACCTTGGTTTTCATGTTGTCAGACCTCTCCTGAGGTTTTCCACAGCGACAGGTTGAGTGTGGGGGAGGGTGGCCAGGTAAACAGGCTGGGCTATAGCATTTCTGGGGGTGTAGCCCTCCCTAGTGCAGGGCTTGTTTTCTGTCTGTCTCCCCAGTGATCTGGGGGGGAAACCCATCCAGGGGATTTCTCCAGTTCAGCTCACATGGCTTTTCCTGTCTTTGACAGTTTCTCTGTCTGACCTTCATGTAGGGTTACAATCCTTTCTCCGTAGGGCTGCTTTGAGTCAGTCCTTGTATGGGAGAGTGAGAGTTGGACTCGCTGATCCTCGTGGGTCCCTTCCAGCTCAGAACAGTCTGTGAAATCAGTTCTTCACTCTTGTATTTGATGGCAGAAACTGCACAGGGATGGGAAGTTTCTAATACAGACACTTCTTTTGAAGGATGGACTCCAAGGCTTCTGGTGGCACAGCCAAAGCTGCAGTGCGGTCCCTCTGTGCCTCAGCCCACCCGTGGGGGTCCACCACGCCCAGCAGATGAACTCTTGGAGCCTTTCCACCACCCCAGTGCCCATGGGACTGGCAGGGCAGGCTGGCAGCTGTGGTGGCACTGTGCTGCCAGCTACCAAACCGATTAGATCTGTGGCTTCTTGTGTTTGGGCTCTTCAGCTGCAGGCAGCAAGAGGACAAGGGGGCACGGGCTTGAGCTCTGCCAGGGGAAATTTAAGTTAGATATTAGAAAAAAATTCCTTACAGAGAGAGTGCTCAGGCATTGGAATGGCCTGCCCAGAGAGGTGGTAGATTCACCATCCCTGGAGGTTTTTAAACTGAAATTGGATATGGCACTGAGTGCATTGAGTTGGTAAACGGGCTGGAGTTGGACCAGGGGTTGGACTTGATGATCTCAGAGGTCTTTTCCAACCTGATCGATTCTATGATTCTATTCTATGAGTTCCCAAGTACACAAACAGTCACTAATCACCCCCTGAACTCCCTTCAGCAGCAGCAGGGAGGTTTCTAGACAACTGTCTTGGTAGAAACAAATCCTCAGCCATGCCTCAACCTGGACAGCCCCAAGTTGCACCCGGGGAGGTTTAGATTGGATATCAGGAAAACCTTCTGCACTGAAAGGGTTGTCAGGCACTGGCACAGGCTGCCCAGGGCAGTGGTGGAGTTACCATGCCTGGAAATGTTCAGCAGACATGTGGATGTGATGCTGAGAGACACGGGTTTAGTGCTGGACCTGGAGGTGTCAGGCTGATGGTTGGATTCGATGATCCTGGAGGTCTTTCCCACCTTTAATGATTTTGTGATTTATGGCTCTAAGATGGCTATTTTTGCTGTGGGGACTGTGCTTTTCCCTGTGTGTTTAACAGATTTATGCCTCTCCTGATGGCCGGGTTTGGACACTGGGGCTGCCTTGGCTGTCTGCGTTCAGAAGGGAAACTGAGGCTTTTTAATGAAGCTGTAACCCTGCTCCTTGGGGTTGGGTACGGAGTCCCCGAGGTCACCACGTGCTCCGTGTCAGTCGGCACCACAGTCAAGGCTGTGCCGGGGTGCGGGCTAATTACCGCTCATTAGCATCTCTTCTTCATGCACAGCCCATCAGCGCTGCACAAAGACGGCGGCTGAGAAATGTTTATTTATAGCAGGAAGGGCCAAAACTGTTGAGATTTTTTTTTTTTTTTAAATCAGTGTTAAAAGCAAGGCAGAAAGTCACGCCGAGTGAGCCAGGCTGGCACTTCACAGCACGCGGCGTTAAGCAGGAAACTTAATTATAAGTAAATTAAGTTCACCCTTTTCAGTCGTTAAACTAACAACCAGCCACAAAGCCGACATATGGAAGCCACCCCCTCAAAATTCATCGCTATTCACAAATCCTGAACTGTGGAAGCAAACAAATTACAGGGTGGAATAAGCTCCCAAAAGCTATTTTGAAGCTTTAGTGCTTTAGTTAAAAGCTATTTGGACAATATGGTGTGTTTCCATTCCTGTACAGCTGACTCTTGCTGTGTTTGTGGCCTCCACCCTGTTTGGTTTTGTAAACATATTAATAATCTTGGGGTTAAAAGGAAAGATTTGCCATTGCTTTATGAATACCCCCTGTAAATATAATTAATGCAATTCTAATGGGAATGTTATTAACCTCCACAGCCCATGCCTGTTTCTGGCTCTATGAGCAAAGGTTGATCTATGGCTGTTTGTGCAAGGGTTGTTCATTATAAAGGAATAAGTGCAAGAAACCATTTAAAAATTATTTCTAACATGATGATGAAGTTTTCATAATAAGGCTTTGGCTGATGTTTTATTACAGCTTGAGGAAAAACTGGCTTTACCTTCAAACTGTAACTCTATATTATGTATATAATAAACTTGAAGTCATGCTCAATGAGAGCAAGTCTAATTAATAACACGGTGCATGTTAAAACATTGCTGCTCAAACATCAGGACTTCCTTAGGACTTACAGTATTTTATCTGAACTTTCTGCTGCAATAATTCCTCCGGGCAACTCTGTCCTTGCCTTTTTGGGTGGAGAACACAAAGCCACAGAATGTGAGGATGGCTGTTCTGTTGGTGCAGACATGAGATGTGATGCCCAGTGTGAGCAGAGCTGAGAGGGGAGGGTTGAACTGCACGAGGTTCTGGCACAAGAGTTTTGCCCAGCTCCCCTTTTCCTGCTGTTTTTGCTTAGTGGGCATACTAAGGATGAAAGCAGTGTGGGCCAGGAATATGCCCTTGGGAGCTGCCCAGAGCTGGTGTGCCCTGACTGTGGTTTGGTTGGTGTGCACTGGCCTGTCCTGGGTGCTGCTCTGCCAGTGGGGACACTTTTGGCACCAGTGTATTCCCAGGTCCTGCACCAATCCAGGTGAAGTGAGCTGGGATTTTCCTGCCAAGTGCACACAGAGCAGGGCTGAAAGGAGGACACAAGCTCTGGAAAAGCTCAGGATAATGGTGCTCACAGCAGGACTCGTCTCGGTCCGTGGTGGAGCAAAGTATTGTCACTCATATAACGGATACAGAAGGGCAGAGTGCTTTAAGAATATTGAAAATGGATCATGTTGTGACTTATTCAGATAAATGTTTCTCTAATTGCCCTTTCTCTGGTTTAGAAAAGGGGAGTTGGGGTTTTTGTTTGGATATTTTTTTTAAACTCAGGTGTAATGGCATGCTAAGTGTTCTGAAATGAGAAGGAAGAAAATGTAAAGTCATTGAGCACTTGATGTTTAAGGACATAGTATTTCTGAACAGGTTAAACTTTTAATTTAGCTTATACATTAATACTAAGGATATAATATTTTTAATAGTTTATACTTTTAATTTAGTTTATACTTTAATACCTTATAATTTTATTCTTTTGCTGTCATCTCAGGACTTCGTTGGAAACAGGAAGCAGCATCTCAACTGATCCTCTCAGGTACTGTGGTAATAATAGAAGTCAGTTTTAGGTTTGAAGTGATAGAAATTACCTTTATTCTGCATCAGGTGTACACCACATAACTTTATCTTGCAAGGCACAGCCAGCAAAGGCATTGACCGAATAACTGGGTTCTTCTAAGAGTGGATAACTTGCTCTTTTCCAGGATTTCCAACATGAAATTCAGTTCCAGCTTCAAACACCGTGTTTGCTCTCAGAGGAGCACGAAGGGGAGGGAGGGAAGGTGTGTTTGTGCAGACTTTTATAACCTTGATGCTGAAAACATCTGACCTGTCCTGGCAGCTCTGAGCTGCCTTGGCTGAACAGTCCTGACTGTGAGATGTCACTGCTGCTTTCTGTTGCTCAGCATTTTGATAAAAGCACATATATGAACTTCAGAGAGCACTGTCACAGGAGTCACTGCAGTAACTGGGATCTCACTTTGATCACTCCATTTAGAAAGAAATGCTTAGCCCTGTTAACACTGCATATCAAATGGGTTCCTTGCATCTTTTATTCTCATCCTTGCACACTGAGCAGTGCATCAAAGGCACAGACTTCCTTTGATTAAGTCAGGGCAGAGTCCTTCCCTCTCAAATTGACAGTTGTTTTGGTACAAGTCTTCCTCTGGAGATGCTCTGGGTTGAGGATGTGACTTTTTCCCACATTATGTCATCTTAACCTTGCTTGAACAAAACTCTGGGAACTGTTCTGTTTAACCTTGTTCAAGTTAAAGGCCCTCTATAATTAATCTTCCATTATTTTCCAGCGTAAAGTCTTCTGAAAGTAAAGCATATGCCCTATTACCATTTCCTAAGCACCCACCCCCTATGTTGTGATATTCTCTTTGTCCTCAGCACTGCACAACATTCTATGTTTTGGGCAGCATTTTTGTTCCCATCTCCCAGTGGGACCAGACACTGTGTCTTTGTCTGTGAGGACAATGCAGGAAACAATCCCAACTTTCCCCCTCCCTGCTCTTGTGCACAGTTATTTTAGCAAGAGCATCATGTATCTGGTGTGTGATTTACCAGGTATTGCTGCCACCTTTATTCCAGGCTGGCTAAATCTTTGTGGAAATACATTTTCTTACAAGGTCTTCTCTTCCAGTGGATTTTTTTTCCATGGGAGGGTATCAATGAGGAAGATAGGGAAGAATTTTACAGATGTTAGAAGTGGCTGAATATTAATGTTTGGGGCGGAATGGAGAAGGGAATATTCTTTGAAGAGGTTAAGTTGCCCTCAGTGTAAAAATAAGTTTCAAACTCTTTAACTACAAATGAAACTATTTCCTGAGGTTTAAAAACTCCAGAGTAAAACAGTCATAAAGGAGACATTAAAGACATTTTTATATTATAGCACCTAAACCTGTAGTTTTTTCTTAGTGTTAAAGAGTTATTGAGGAAAATGTGACATGTAGTCAACTTCATGGGGCCGAATAAGCCTATTCTGGAGCTGTAGTTATACAGAATTAAGGCCATTATTTTTAAGTACAATGAAAGAGAATAGAAGATTCTTGTTAGTGAATCTTCTCAGGAACCTGTTGAGCAAACTGACCTTTGAATGATCCATAAAACGGGATGTACCAATTCATATGGACACACCCAGTGTCCTGTCAAGGCATTAGTACTTCCTAATCAGGCTACTCTTCTTCATCTGCTCACAACGTTCCCGTCCCCATCAACAAAGTACGTTTGTCCTCAAAGAGTCACTCTTCTAGTTCTCAGTCTTGGAAAGAGTAAGGGTTAATGTGAAAAATCTGCTCATGCCCATTATAGAGAGGGAAGTATGTAAAAATTGGCATATTTTAGATATGTATATTTTGGTTGGCACGATTCCTTTCATAGCCTGCACAGTATTTATTCTGGATATTTTGAGTTGGCCTCTGTCAGCTTTGAGCTGGAATCTGAAAATATTTTGTTTCCTAATATCTGAATCTTAATGTTGGCCTTCTGGAGTGTTGAATTACCAGACCTGTTTCAAATGATGTTGAAATTTAAATGTTTGAGCTTGGCAGACACTTGTGGCAGATTTGTCATCTTCTGTAACAAATTGATCAACCAGTGGTCCTGTGAGTTCAGAGAACAGATGTGCAGAAAGGAGAGTCAGCATGAAGAGAACTGCAAATTTCTTACTACTCTACTCCATGGATACCTTGGCAGCTTAGAGGCTTAATAACCAAAAACAAAGATAGTATCAAATGATGATTAATATTATCTGTGGGGGAGTGCATAAATCTGAGAGATGTTTGAAGCCAAGGAACTTTGTTTTGAGTTACTGGAGTGTTTCTAAGTAGCAGAGCTTCCCTTTAAGTAAACAGGGAGGGGAGAGGGTTGGTTTGATGTCCCTGATGTGTGGCCATCCCTGCACAGCCTGTCACCACCACACCGGGCTGTCCCCTGGGCAGCAGAGCTGGGGGCTCTGATCACAGCTCTTCCCTCTTCCCTGGATGTTTGCTGGGGTGGCACCCAGAAATGCCTGAGAGGGACAGGAGGGGAGACCAGTTTGCCAGAGCCTTTCGCATCCAAGTTTCCCCTGTTTGAGCAACCCAGGGTGCTGGAAAGCTCTGCCAGGAAAGGGTCCTGGGGGTGCTGGTTGGTGGCCAGTTGGCCAGGAGTTAGCAATGCCCGGAGCCAGGAGGGACATCCCTGTCCTGGGGGGACATCCCTTTCCAGGAGGGACATCCCTGTCCTGGGGGCATCAGGAGGGGATTGTCCCGCTCTGCTCTGCCCTGGGGCAGCCTCACCTGCAATAGTGGGGCAGGTTGGGGGGCACAATGGGAGGGAGAGATTGAGCCATTGGAGAGTGTCCAAAGGAGGGACACGGGGATGGGGAAGGGCCTGGAGGGGCAGCGTGTGAGGGCACTGAGGGCACTTGGGGTGTTCAGCTGGGGAAGAGGAGACTGAGGGGAGATCTCAGTGCAGGTCCAGCTCCCTCAGGAGGGGCAGAGGAGGGGCAGGCACTGATCTCTGCTCTGTGGGGACCAGGGACAGCACCCAGGGAATGGCTGGAGTTGTGTCAGGGGAGGCTCAGGTTGGATCCCAGGGAAAGGCTCTTCCCCCAGAGGGTGGTGGGCACTGCCCAGGCTCCCCAGGGCAGTGGGCACAGCCCCAAGGCTGCCAGAGCTCCAGGAGGGTTTGGATGATGCTCTGGGGCACACACAGGGAGTGACTCTTGGGGATGGGCCTGTGCAGGGCTGAGGGTTGGACTGCATGATCCCTGTGGGTCCCTTCCAACTTGGCACATTCTGGGATTCTGGGATTTTCCCACCAGCTTCCATATGGACACCAATTAGTTTCCAGTATCAGGACAGGGACCCAGACAGGCAGCTTTGGGTGCTGTTGCATCCTGTGAGCAGCGAGGCCTTGAACCCTTCTAGAAACTGCTTCAGCTTTTGCTTACCCAAAACCTTGTTTTGGGTACCTTCTCTGTATTCCCTGGATGATCCCCACATGGTGTGCACTGGATATCCTGGAAGGAGTATGGCCACCACATCGTCTTGGTCCCATGAAGCTGCAGAGCTCCACAGTGCAGGAATGGCCACCATGAAGGTTCTGTGTGTGGCCACCCAGTCGTGAAAGACTCATGGAAAACAGTTTTCCTACTGCAAGGTTACAGTTCCTGTGCTCCACCTAAGGAGGTGGATACGCTGTTTTTCTGGGCAAGTGAAATATTTTTCAGGAATGTTCCTGGCACGTCACTATGAGGGTTTAAGTAAGTAAGTAAGTAACAGTACATCATATATGTATTTAATACATGGAGGTTTAATATATATTTTCAAGATATATTATGTATTTTATATATTTATAATTATTGTGTGTCATAACTATATTGCTTTATGTANAAGTATCTATTTAATATAAGTACTTTAATACATGTGAAGGTTAAAGATTTATATAGGTAGACAACTCAATTTTCTTGATGTCCTCAACCTTTGAAACCAGTCCCGCAGTAACTCCAGCAGGCACTGGCTTCATGCTGGGGTTATTTTATACAACGTTCTCCCTCCTCAGGGGATTGTTTTCCTTCAGCCTCAGAGCTCCAGGGGTTGGCAGGAAAACCAGCCCTAAAAAAGGAGGTGGTGGACTAGACTATTCTCACTTTGCCCTTCTCTCAGTGGCTGTTTTTGAAAGCCTTGTCAGAGGCTTCACACGCTGTGCCAGAGCCGGACTCGGAGCGACTACAGAAATTCCCAGCAAAGCCCTCGCAGCTCCTGCAGCACATCCCAAAATCCCTGCTCCTGTTAGGCCTGGGAATTCTAAGTCAAAGGTTTTGGAAAATGCCTTTCTGAAAGAACTAGTTCTATATCCCGGGTGAGCGTGAGAGGAAGCTTAATTTCCTTTGTTGTTTTCCTCTGGAAGACAAGGGAAAACGAGGAACGTGTGGAGAGCGAGGGGCTTTTCATTTGCAAAAGTCCTAATTAGCATTTTCTCTGCGTGCAGGGTGGGATAATCGGGGTTGGATGCTGTCAGGAAATCCACAGCTACATGGCTGCTGTGCACTGAAAGCCCAGTGTTTAGAAGGAAATAATGAAGGTGATAAATACTATGGGGTTTTTTCTGGAAAGGATACCATGGTGAGAAAGAAATTACTTTATAATGTGAAAAGACAAAGTTTTCTGAAACGTCTCATTTCAGGATCAAGTGTCTCTTGAGCTTAGTTGTCTCAGGCTGGCATTCCCCTTCTTCCTTGATCCTGGGAATAACTGTTCTTGGTTATGGGATATAACCTTCTTTCCTTTCTTTTTTTTTCCTGCCTTTTTTAAAGGAATATCAAGAAATTCAGACATAAGAATGTTCCAATAGGGAAAACTTTCTGTGTGTGTGTGTGTGCCATTTGTTCTTGGAAACAAAGGGAAAAGGATTTCATGTTACCCTCTTGGCACCACCACAAATGGCCAAACCCAAGGCAGAGGCAGTGCCAGGAGGTTTGGCCTCACCAGGAGTCACCACATCTCAAGGGCCTTTCCTCAGGTCCTCTTTAGATAAAACTACCCTGGACATCAGGGGATGAAAAGCTGTAAAGGAAGATTTTGATAAGAAAATCTAAATCTCCTTACCATGATGTCATCACTTGACAATTGCCAAGCCAATGAAGCCCAAGGGGATATGAGTTCAGGAAGAAAAGGAGGCTTGAACTTGGGCAGTATTTAATACTGTTGGGGGAGGATGTTACTTCTCACCAGTCGTGCTTGCTTGGGAATCACCAGCTCTGGGGCTGCTCTGTAAGAAACCCCAGGAGCAAGTGCAGGCAGCACAGGGAACTGGGTATTTGAAAGAGAAGCTTCACAAGGAATTATTTTTTAACGGGCCAAATCAAAGGCAATTTTTTCATGCAGGTTGCTTTTCTCCTGATCTGTTTGTTCCCACCACTCACCCTGTCCCATACAATGTGTTTTTAGGGAAACACCACACAAAGTGTGACGGGAACATTGGTGAATGCTGTCCAGGCACAACTTACTGATTTCTCTCCTTCACTAAAGAAACTGCCAATTCTTACTCAAATATATTTAGAATTTTATTTCAATTAAACTTACACAAACCAGTTTTCTAAGAAGATGCAAGGCATTTGTGTGAACAGTGACAATGAGGAAAACCAGAAACCCTAAATATAGCTTCTATAGATACCTAAATATAGCTTATTATCCAGACACTTGGGGAACTAGATAGTGTGCATGGAAAAGAGCCTCAGGTTAAGGTTTAGGAGTTTGGTTTTCTTTTCATATTTTTTAAAGAGTGCTAAAATTCTTGGGTTTTTTTGAGGGCAGGGTACTAGAGAGGATTTTATGTCTTTTTGTTTGGTTTTGTTTTGGTTTGGTTGGTTGGATGATTGTTAGTTTTGTTTTAAGCACCTGTCCAAGTGCCAGAATCTTTGGGGTTTAATTATTTCTTCAGATTCTGCTTTTGGTTTTGTTGTTCTAACTGATCTCTTAAGTTCCTCTATACTTGTTTGACACTGCAAGCTATAGCCTAAATGTTTACTACTAGTGATTTTCAGAAACTAAACAGAATGGGAAATAGACAAACTGTAGTTTCTGGAAAAGCAAAACTTACCAGCAAGCTGGACACAAGCATTGGTCAGTCTCCACTGGGACACTTCTCATTTAACAAGAGCAACAAAAGCTTTTTAAAGCAAGATAAATTGCTGTTGAAGTTCTCTTGTGCTACAAATGTTTCCCGGAACAGACCAGTCTGTGCTAGGAACTGAGAGGATCCTGTGAGAGCAGAGAAGTGAAGGGATGGGCACCAGTCTCTTCTGTGTGAGCAGGGACAGACCCAGGGAATGGCTGGAGTTGTGTCAGGGCAGGCTTAGGTTGGATCTCAGGGAAAGGCTCTTCCCCCAGAGGGCGGTGGGCACTGCCCAGGCTCCCCAGGGCAGTGGGCACAGCCCCAAGGCTGCCAGAGCTCCAGAAGGGTTTGGATGATGCTCTCAGTGACCGGATGGGATTGTTGGGGTGTCTGTGCAGAACCAGGAGATGGACTGGATGATCCCTGTGGGTCCCATCCAGCTCAGGATATTCGTAGAATCACAGGATGGTTTGGGCTGGAAGGGACCTCAAAGTCCATCCAGTGCCACCCCCTGCCATGGGCAGGGACACCTCCCAC
>VXBX01001138.1:293382-390990 GCA_013400415.1 Scytalopus superciliaris
GTCCCTCTGTCCCTCTGTCCGTCTGTCCGTCCCCTCCGGTTGTGTGTGTGTGTCTGTCCCCCTGTCCCTCTGTCCGTCCGTCCGTCCCCGGCTCTGTGTGTGTGTCTCTGTCCCTCTGTCCGTCCGTCCCCGGCTCTGTGTCTGTCTGTCCCTCTGTCCGTCCGTCTGTCCCCGGCTGTGTGTGTCTGTCCCTCTGTCCGTCCGTCCCCGGCTGTCCCCGCTGCGCGCCCGCGAGTCGGGGGTTGGTTTATCCTTCCCGCTGAGCTCCCTGGAAAAGCGCGTTGGGAACCAGATAAGCACAATCTGGTGTGTGAGCGGGAGGATCTGAGCTCCTGCCTGCCTTCTTTTTTTTTTTTTTTTTACTCTTCAGTCCTTATAGTCTAAGGTTTGCTTTCACTCCAGGGGAGTAGAGAGTCAGAAAATGCAGGAAAGAAAAGTTAGCATTCTTTCTGAGCACAAACCTGCTGCTAAGCTGGTATTTTGTATTGATTTTTCCTGAAGCCTGTAATCTTGAAAGCTTGTAACAGAGGATGAGGTAAATATCATTTTATTTGCTCAAATAGGTTTAGATTAGATTGAGATGAAAAACTAGAGACAAGCCAAATTAGGACNTGTCCCCGTCCTCCTTTTTTTTTTTTTTTTTTTTCTCTTCTTCTTCTCCCCCCCCCCCCCTTTCTCCTTTTTTTCCGTGTTTTTCCCTTTCCTGGCACAAGGAACCCCAGTTCCTGAGGTGCCGCAGACAATGGAGCTGATGCGCTGGGACGGGAGGGGCTGATTAAAAGGGGGGGGAAAGGGAAAAGGACAAACGTTTGCAGCCCCATGTGCTGCGATCCCAGCTCTGCTGGGGTACCGGGCAGGGGGGTCGGAGCCCATCCAGCTCATTGCCTGCATTTCCCGAAGTTCCGCGAGCTCTAAGGATGCTTTCCAAAGCTCCGCCAAAGCCCGGAGCTGGAATATATCCACGTTGTTTGTCCAGAGGGCTTTTAGAATGGCCTAAAATAGCCAAAAGGAGAAGTGGGATTTCTGTGTAAGAGCAGTTTTCCCGGTAGGATTGGGGACTTGGGGGCAGATAAACCGCGAGCAGGATCAAAGAGCGCCCATGAATTTGTCTCCTTTGTGCGCCTGCCTCTTTGTATGAGCGGGGCAGTGGGAGCTGCAGGTGCTGAGCCATGTGCGGGGCTGCCGGGTGGCACCGGGGGCAGCGACACACACACACCCCCCGGCAATAAGGACAGCAGCGTGTTGGGCTGGATTTGAGTCATTCAAATCATAACAAAAAAGTCTTGTGTTGCTAAAACCTCGCTGCAGAGCACGGGCGCTGCAGCAGAAGTGTTTGAAAATGCTGAAGTTGAAGGCCTTCTGCTTGGATTACTGGCAGTTTTTATGTCTCCAGCCTCTTCATGGTTTCTATAAAAGGTAAGAAAACATTAACTCTGAACTGCTTTTCAGCACATGATGCCACCAGTGCTTTCCCTGCTGTTCTGCTGCCTTGCTGAAAGGCAGATACGCAGGGGAGAAGGGAGTGGTAGGGAATTAAGGAGAACTTGTGACAAAGATTGTAAAGCTGCGTTTTTATTGCGCTAATTACCAGCCACTGTTGTCTCTGTGCGTGCAGATGTGAAGGTGATGGTGCTGTTGGTTTTAACATCTACTTTAGGTCATCTCAGCTAAGACTCGGTACTTTGTCTTCACTGATATTTTATCCTTAGGCACAGTAGCTGTTCTGTGTAGTGTACAGACTGTAAACAGCACTGGGAGATTAATTGAAATGTCATGGAAATTTATGTAATGCAGAGAAGATCCTTTTTTTTTCTCCGAGATATTTAGTAATATAATAGTTCATCGTTCATCTCCCTCCCAGCACAAAGTGCACATCAGAGTCATTCAGAGCAATGGGCACTTCACTTAGGCAGGTCTGACACACAGCTTAAATGATTGATGGTGAATGGTGATCCTAAAGAATAGGTCTGGGTGTCAGATGCATTGAGCTTGCCTATTTAATGGAACAGCAAAATAAGCACTTCCATTTAACATGTCCCTGAACTTACCCTGATGCTTTTTAATCTAAACTTTGGTTTTCTTGCCCTTGATTTACACTGCTAAGCAGAGGGAATTAGATGTGTTTGAATTTTCTGGGGGAAAAGTGGGGATCCCTTCATTGTTAACAAAACCCAGGCGATTCTTTAAAACAGGATTCCGTTCTTGTTCTGTACACTTTCTGGTCTGGCTACCTATTGTTAGCCTACAGAAAGTGCTTTGTACTAAATGCTAATTGCAGTTGAATTTTTCATGCAGTGACTGAAGGCTGGAAAAGGGAACTGTTCCAATCTTTTTCAAGGTTTCAGGGGTGCCCCGCACTTTCTGGCATTGAGTAATATAGGACCCTCATCTGTGACCATTGGCTTGTGAAGTTTCAAAAGATAGCTTTATTCTCTTCTTCTTGCAGCTTTTCACAGATTCCATTTCCAAGCCAAAAAAATTCCAACCTAGCCCCAGTCCATTGTGATGTTTTCCTTGCTGAGAAACCATCTAAAATAATAGAAATGTAGCCAGACTGTTTTGACACAAATAAATACAGCTAAACCCAAGCTTTATGTCTTGGATTCCTGGCGAAATCCCAGCTTGGTGGCAAATGAAATACTGTAGTTATTCCACATCTCCTAATGGAAACCTCTGCTATAGCTCAGCTCTGTCCATGTATTTTCTTTCAGATAGTTAATTTATTTACCATCAAAATCTGGATGTACTTGAACCCTCATGCTGCAGTGTTTTTGTATGAACAGAAGCAAAAACAGGCCTTAAGCACTTAAATGTCAGATACAGAAGGATTGTGCTGTCATCTTTTTGAGAAAAAAGAAAATTGAAGGAAAGTTGTGACTTTCTCGCGTTTGAAACAACATAATTAAAGCACAGTGACAAACAAGCATGAAAAGCAGGTGCTCCAGAATAACAAACCTTAAATGCAAGGAAGTTCATATGAAAAAGAACGAAAAAAAACCCTTACTTTCAATTACTTTTTATTAGTAATTGTAGATTGTTTAAAACACTTTTGGAAAAGAGCCCAGGGGCTGTGGGGAGGTTTTGTGTGTGCCCCATGTATATATTTGTTATTTTTATGTATGAAATGAGATAACCAAAACAGGCCTTGAGGAACATTTCCATTAGGTCAGTCTTGCCACATGAATTTTCAGTTTTATCATGAGAGTTACTGCCTGCCCTCTGTTCCACCTCCAGGGGGTGGGGGAAGATGTGTCAGAGGACGTGGGCAGGACCAAACTTCAGACAGCCCTGTGTGACATCCCCTGGTGCCACCACATTCCCTGGTGAGCAGCCGTGGGTGCAGGTGAAGAGGTGCAATAAGGAGTGCTGGGGGACCAGCACCGACCCCCTGAGGCAGCACAGACTCTCCAGGGCAGACAGGGATGCTGTGGAAAAGCTGCCCAGCTCCCACTGAAGCCACATGGGTGACTCAGACACTCCTTGTTGGCCATGAACGCTCTGCTCATCACCCCTCGTGCCCTCAAAATCCCAGCAGGGCTTAGCAAGCCCTGTGTGACATAAATGTGACTGTTCTCCTTCCTTTTGAAAGCTGTCTGACTTATTATCAGTTGCAGTCCATGCTCAGAACTGTGGTAAATGTTTCTTTTGCATCACAAGCTCTGTGACTTTGTGCTCCACATTGGGACATCGAGCTGTGGTTTTCAGCTCATGTTATTCAGAGAATTCTTGTGGGTTTGTGTCCAGGGAAGGGAATGGAGCTGGGGAAGGGGCTGGAGCAGCAGGAGGGGCTGAGGGAGCTGGGGGGGCTCAGCCTGGAGAAAAGGAGGCTCGGGGGGGACCTTCTGGCTCTGCAAGTCCCTGCCAGGAGGGGGGAGTCAGGGGGGGTCGGGCTCTGCTCCCAGGGAACAGGGGCAGGAGGGGAGGGAATGGCCTCAAGTGTTCAAAAAACACACAGGTGTGGCACTTGGGAACATAGTTTAGTGCTGGCCTTGGCAGTGCTGGGTTAATGGTTGCACTCAATAATCTTAGGAAACTTTTCCAACCTGAGTGATTCTCTCTCTGTTGCCTGACCTGGACAACTCTGATTTATATATAATTTTATTCTGTGCTGGCATATCTATATAATTGTATATGTATGTATAATTTTATCTTGCACTGGGATCCACTTCCATGGAACTGTGCATCTATATTGAAATCCTAGAGAAATCCCTACAGGGTGTATTGGGTCTTGCAATTTCTCTTGCACAACACGTCCACCCTGAAAATAGGGAGTGGTGGGATAGGGCTGGGAAAGGGGCTTCTTTCTCAAACCCTTGAGAACAACATGGCACTGAGAGGCTCAGGTGGGCTGGGAGGGTGGCCTGGCCCTGCTCCCAGAGCTGTGGGGATGGAGCAGGATGGGGGACAGGGAAAACAAGCCAGTCCCCCTCCCTGGCTGTGGGTGTAGTTCCAGAAAACAGAGAGTCTGGATGATGGGACAGAGTAAAACCAGGACAGGTTTTTGTGTACTTACGTGTACAGTGTAAAAACCCAATTCCAGAATAGCAAGCTGAGCCTGTGGCATTCCTGAAAAGAAGCCCAGGTCAGAGCAGACACCCAGCCTAGAGAGAGAGAGAGATTCTCTGGAATTTGTTCTCTCGGCACAGCAAGGGAAAGGGGGAAATAGGACAAAATACACCAACTGCACTTTTGGTCCATTCCTTGGGTTTGGCAGCATCTTCAGTTAACCAGGACTTTGCCCATCCCATGTATATTCACAAAACAAAGTTACTTCAAGGGAATTATGCTGGTGCCTCCAATAATGTGTGTATAAACCATTTATTCAAGTTGCAGCAAATTGCACAAAGCAAACTGCGGGGACCGGGGTAAAAACCTGCTTCAAAAATGTTTGGTAATTCACTCATTTCTGAAAATGAGATTTCTCTGTTGTCATTAACCCCAAGAGCGTTTTGGTCAGTGCTACAGAACCCTCGTTAGGACCAGTTTTGGTATCCCTTGAGTGCAGACACTGAATGTGCTTCTGTACCAGATTAAAGTGTACGATGAGCAAATCACTGTAGGGTTTCTGTGGGGCTGAGAGGATGAATGTCTCGTGCTTTACTTTAAGGAGTATTATAAAACCATGTGACTTCAGGTTTAGCATGTGAAAGTGAGGATTTTCCTTGGCCAGGGGGTGAAGCATCGTGCTGTGCTGCTGCCAGCTGGTGTGTAATAGCCCAAGCAAGAAATTGTTACCATTAGCATTGCATTAAAGATCAAGCATGAGGTGAGGAAATGTGTGACTGGCACTGAGGGCCACAGTAATCTGTAGGTTTTTCCTCCCAGGATCTCTTCTCTCTTCTTGCTACAATAAGACTATTTTAAAAAACATAAAGAAAAAGCCAAGTTCAAAAAGGCTACTTTATTGGAATCCGTTGCTTGACAAACAGAACAATTCTTAAATTATTTCATCTCACTTTCAGTTTTCCTTTTGGTCTCTCAAAAGGAGGCAGGAACAGAACATTTAGGGCCATTTCTAACGAGCATCTGATTCCAGCCACCCCTATGGAATAAGCAAAGTGAGAGATGACTGGTTTTTTAAAGCAGGGATTAGTTGAAATTATTTCTGCCAACCTTCAGCTGGGACTCACAATTCCAATGTGATTCAAGAAAGGCTGAATCATGTGCTTAAGCCCATCTCTGGGCAAAAGAGGTCTATATTTTGGTATATGATTCATTCCCATGAGAGTGTTTCAGTGATGATTATAAATGAAGATGCTTTGATGAATTGGCTTGGTAGGAGCAGCTTATTGCTGCCATCCTGGAACATCACAGAGTATCTGAGTGTCAGAAGCTACTTAAAGCCACTCTGATATTGCACTCTGCAGGGCACCTGCAGCTCATCCTCTTTCCCACTCTCTTATCCTAGAAAAATTTGTAGCATTTGAAGCCCTTAAAGGAATTGCCAGGCTTAATTTAGATGCTGCTTCAAAGACAGCACATGGGCTTTAAATGGTCTATGTCAGGGCTGTCCTCTAGGTTAACTCTTTGTTAAAAAGAATGTGCTTTGGAAGTCTTTGTTCCTCATTTCTGGTGTTAACAGCATGGCCTCTGCTGTGGGGTTGTGTGAGGTGGGTTCAGATGAGCTGGGTTACAGGCACAGGGCAGTGCTGCTGCTTCCTTTAAGGGACATGCAGCATAAAAAAAGATGCCAAGAACTCAATGGTCACATGTTACTACATAATTAAATTCATTATTTAAAAACAGACTTAATAAGGGGGAAGAAGATTGTATACAATACTATAATCCCACATTCCTGGAGGAGTGGCTGTATACGAGTTACAAACCTCAGAAACAGCAAGTGGGGGCAAAAAAATCCTTAAATTCTAGTTCATGAGGGCAGGGAACTTCTTTTGCACACTTCTGGACAGTGATGTCAGTGGGTTTGTGTTTCTTCTTGCTGTCAGTTAAGCGATGAGCTCCTTTGCAGTATCTTAAAACAAGAGCAAAGTGGGTGGGAGGAATGACTGGAGCTTTGCCTTGAACTTGCATTGAGAGTTCACCATATATGTTGTTAGAAACAAATAGTTTGCTTTCACTTGACAGTGACTTCATCCAGAGCAGGGCTGAGTCATGGCCTGGAGTACAGATCTCTCTCCAGAGGATCCTCCTGGCAAGGCTTATGCAACTGCAGAGCAGCTGAGAGCTTCCCCCACCTCCCAGATCCCCCACCCTCTGGAAGCACAGCCTGCAAACAGCACACGCTGCAGTATTCCCACAGTCAGCATAAAAATGATTAAGAGGAAACCCTCAAATAAATACACGAAGTAGCAAAATGCCTTAAAAGCCATCAGAGGATTTTGCTGCTCGGGGAAGTAATTCCAAGTTGAGAAGTTTAAATGAAAACGCACGAAATACCTGCTAAGCTGGTGGAAGCCTTCCCTGTAATGCCTGTGGTGCTCTGTATCCAAGAGTCTTTCTGCAGGTGTTCAAAATGCATTGTCATAATGCCTTAAATTCACTTCTGCTTCGTCTCCACTTCCCAGGCTGTCCTTCCCCCCAGCCTGGGATCCCTTCCTCCCATTTTATGGCATCCCTTGGCTTTCCATCCCGTGGTTAACCGAGCTGTGCTGTGGGACTTGGGCATGGCTGAGCCAAGACCCTGCACAAACTTTTGGGGCTGCTGTTGCCTTTCCCCTTACCAGTGCTGGAATTGGGTTAAACTGGGTTCCAGACCAGAGACGGTTCTTTGTGTGTATGCCAGCCTGTCCCCTGCCTTTCCCCAGCTTTTCCCCTGCCTTTCTCCAGCCCTTCCCCAACCTGTCCCCTGCCTTTCCCTTGCATTTTCAGTGCCTTTCCCTTGCCTTTCCCCTGTCTTTCTCTTGCCTTTCCCCTGCCCTTCCCCAGCCTTCCCCCTGCCTTTCCCCAGCCTGTCCCCTCCCTGTCCCTTGCATTTTCCCTGCCTTTTCCCAGCCTTTCCCTGCCTTTTCCCAGCCTGTCCCCTGCCTTTCCCCTGCAATCTTCAGTACATCAATTCTCCAGGCTTCCTGAAACTTTCCTTTTCCCGACCCCTTCCCTCTCACCCAGGAACCATCTGTGAGCCCTCAGGTTCCCCCTTCTCCACAGTGGTACAGATTTTAACCTTCCACAAACAGCTCTGAAGACTGATGTTGGGATTGGGAGGATGTGGGGTACCTATGGCTGGGGGTTCCTGCCCTTTAGCTGCATCCCCAGTGCTTGCCAGGCTTTTCCTTCCCTCTCCAGTCTCCCCTGTATTTGGATGCAGCTGATGGGCAGCCCCTGGAGCAGTCACATTTTAATTGTGCCTTTGGCTCAGTGCCCTGCAGAGGGGAATTGGAAGCTTTCTGAGTTTCCTTTGATAGTCATCCAAGACTGAGTCACAGAAAAGGGAGTCTGGGAGCACAGTGGTGGCCTGGAGACATCCGAGGAGAAGCTGCAGCTGGAAGGGTGCTGGAGGGGCCTCTGTGAAGGATCCCAAACTCTCCAGCCTGTTGGGGATGAGGGGGATGCCCTTTATCGAAATGCCAAGTTCAGGCTGGGTTTGTGCAGCAGAAGGAGTGGGATGTGCATGTCACTGCTGTCAACTCCCAGGAAACACTGTGGTTTGCATATTCTTAGGAATGTTTGTGAGAAATCAGAAAAGGAAATTTAAAGGGGAAGAAAAGAGAATACAGTGAAGGCTGAGGAAAAAAATGTGTGGTGAAGATATTTCATTTGAACCTCTTCTCCCATCTAAGTCAAAATGTTGGCTTGTTGCAAGTTCAAGGTTTAAAGGTGCCCTAAGTTGTCCAAAGAGCCAAGTGCTTTTCAAGCTAAAAATTTAAACTCCATCTCTTTGGAAGACTTCTTTCAATCCTTAATTGGTAATAGCTCTTGTATAAGGGGAATGCTACCTAAGTTAAAAATAGGTCTGGGACTGCACTGACAACCCAAACCAGGCTAACTCCAGGAGTCACATTTTCCTTTTGTCAAGTGACTATAAAAATAATGTACATCAGAACAGAAATGCTGCTAAAATCTGGTTTCTGACCATTTAATCCTGGTAAAAACGTTAGGAAAATAGGCACACTGTGTTGTTCACCCTTGAAGGCTGCAGCAGGCCCTCCCTCTGGCAGGAATGGTACACTGACCTGATTTAGGCTGAGCCTAGGCACAGTTGGAGCTCTCAGACTATGTGAGCTGCAGAACATGCCATGTGTGAAGTGATGCACCATCCAGAGCAGAGGGCTTTATCAAAACTCAAATCAGATAAGGTGTCCTGGGTGCTGGTTTTCTCTGAGCCACCTCATCCTAACTCTGGTGACACTCTGGGCTCCTCTCCCCTCTGAAGCCTCTGCTTATCATCCTGCAGGCTCTTCTGCCAAGTAGGAATGAATCTCCAGAGGGGGGAGAGTAATAGACTGTGAGACTCCAAATTAAGCACTGCCTTTCTATTAATATAATTTCAAAGTAACACACTAAAGTAAAGGAACCTCAGCTGTAGCATTTTTAAATACTTAGAATGATTTATGTCCCTCATAATATCTTTGCCTGCAGTAGCTTTGTTTCCAGTGTAAAAAATAGAACATAGGTTAAAAGCCTCCAATTCCTCGAGAAATGGCCTCAAACTGTGCCAGGAGAGGCTTAGGTTGGATATTAGGAAAAATTTCTTCACAGAAAGGGTGGTCAGGCAGTGGCACAGCTGCCCAGAGCAGGAGTGGGGTCACTGTCCCTGGAGAGACTTTTTAAAAGCCTTGTGGATGTGGCTCTTGGGGACGTGGTCAGTGATGGCCTTGGCAGTGCTGGGGAATGGCTGGACTTGATGATCTCAGAGGGCTTTTCCAACCTTTATGATTCTGTGATTCTTCTCTGCCATTTTCTCCCTACCTTTCCCTCCAACATACTTTTTAAGGATTCCTTAAATTCCATCACATAGTGGGCTGCAGTTGCTCTGGGTTCTCTTAGGAATCAAAAACACTGGGAGAATCCTATTACTGTTACTGAAGCAGGTGGTCTGTGCTTGGCAGTGGCCAAGCTGAGGGCTCTGACAAGCTTCTGGTGAATTTTTTTCCAGCATTTTTGTGCTATTGGTTCCTCCAATGGTTTTTCATGCCCTGCAGCAACTCCTGTGTAGAGCCAGCAGAACAAAACCTGTGTGTCTGTCTCAGGCATTTCGGGCTGCCTTGGTGCAGACCCCCAAACTCACCTGCATCAGCAGCTGCAGCCTGTGCTGCCCTGCAGCTCAGCAAACTCTGAATCCTTTCTGCTGACTCTGAAATTCAGGCAGGGACAGCTTGGCGGGGCCCACCTTCAGCTGCCTCTGCTGTGTGCTCAGCTCCCATAGGCAATGTCAGACTGCCCGTGTCATGGAATCATCTTTGATTAGTGATTGTGGCTGTTGCAATTAAAGATTTCCTCCTAAAAGAGATGCAGGATGTTTTGCAAAGTTGAGAGTCACTTTCCCTGTTTTACAGGCAGTAAAATGCATGAGCAAGAGGTCTGGGGTGTCCTCTTAATGTAGAAATGTGGAAATAAATGGGGAAAACCCAAGGAAAATGTGACCTCTGGATGCAGGGACAGCACCTCATGATGGAGCCTCTAAATGCATCCATTGAAAATAAAACAGTCACTGAGTGTCATAGAACCCCAGAATGGCTTGGATTGGAGGGGACCTTAAAGATCATCTTATTCCCAGAGGCAGGGACACCTCCCACCAGCCCAGGCTGCTCCAAGCCCCATCCAACCTGGCCTTGGACACTCCCAGGGATGGGGCAGCCACAGCTTCTCTGCCCAACCTGTGCCAGGGCATCAGCACTCTGTGCCACCTTCCTGGTGTCCTAGGGAGACATAGTGATGTTGGATTTGGACAAACCAGTGTACTGAAGTGGGAGGCAATTTTGGAAGGAGGCAGGACTTCTCCTTGCACCTTGGCAGCACTGAGAGAGCCACGGGCAGGGCTCTGTCCCGGGTCCAGACACAGATGAGAGCTGTGCTGTGGGTGCTTGCAAGCAGGGAGGAGCCAATAAAAGTTTCCAGGGAATAAAATGGGAGAAAAACCCGCAGCAAAGAAGTATTTCTGTGTGGGGAGTTGAGCACAGTCGCAGGCCCAGTGCTGCTGGGTGGGTGCAGTGATGTCCTGTGAATGGAATCTGTTGTTTTATTGCGAGGGGAAGAGATAAGTGAAGTTTTCAGCACCACACCCAGAGAGGACAAGCAGTAGCCAGGCAGGCAGCAGGGGCTCCAACAGCCCTGTACCAACCCACAGGGCCTGGGGTTTCTTGGCCAAAGCCGAGGGTGGGGGACACCTGTCACTGGAGTCCTGGCAGCAGGGTACGATGGATGTGGGCGATGGAAAATCCACGGGGAAGACACACAGGGCTCCGAACGGCCCCTGCAGTGCTGGGGCTCATCTTGACTTGTCCTACAGGGAAACAAATAGGGCTTCAAAACAGGGAAATCATCTGATATGCTAATGGTGACATAGTGATGTCACTGGGAACAAAGGGGAGGAAGAGAAACAGCCAAGACAAAAGGGACTTACTGTCCTAGTGCTCCTCTAGGCCTGAATAAAGACTTTTCTGAATAGCAAGAAATAGCTGATCTGTCCATTTTCTCTTTGATACCCATTCTGTTGCCTCCTTGGTAATCTTATTTTGGAGGAGCTGTGTTCAGGGAAGGCAGCCCAGCATGGGAGACAATTAGCAGTGGGCTTGATTAATCACTAGCTCCTCACATCTGGGTGTGTACAGGAATCATCAGCTCTTCCCTGGAGCCCTGGGCACTCCGGCTCAGCCACATCCAGCATTTCCCTCTGCCCTCCCGAGGCTCTGCAGGATCCTGGGGCTTCAACATTCCCCTCCAATATCATCTCAATTTGCATTTCACAGCAATCCCTTCTTCAGATTTGCACCAGAATAAGCAGCATTTATTTGCAGCTGAGATCTGATCATAAAACTGAAATACAAGTCGTATTAGCTCATTATGTGATTTGCATAGTGTGTGGCATTTTCTGGATGAACATCAAATAATATATATTCCCTGCAGAATAATAATAATAATATAATAATGTAATATTCCCTGCTTGCTTAGAGGAGGGACACTTTCATTTGGCCAGGTCTCTTTGGGAATCAGGGGACAAACACAGCTCAAGAGCAGAAATAGTCTCTACACTGTCTCATAAATACTCTCATTTTCATGGGTAGTGCTGTAGCAGTGATTTACAAACCCAAACAACAGAAAACCCACAAAGCACACCCCGCCCTAAAACACCCTGCAGCATCTCACCTCTGCCTCATGACGCTTTCACATTGTTTTAATCCATTTGGACGCTGGGTGTGCACAGATTTTAGAAATGTGGATGAAGAAGGTGATTGAAGTCCTGTTCTCCTGCAGATCTCATCCCCTGAATCTATCTTTAGAGACAGATAAAAATACTATTCCTGCAGATGTTGGTACTGTCAAAATATTGCGACTGCAGGGGAATCAAGGCGTGTATAATCTAAATACATCAATTACCTTGAAGCCTCAGGTATGAGCTCAAAGAGATGGAGTTGACACAACTGAGTGTGCTGTTTGATACCTTTGTGCTGCACAGAAAATAAACTACTAGTTTTATACCCTTTATATAATGGATTTATTTATGCCAAATGAAATACTCCAAGTGTATATGGTACAAAGCCCAGAAAGTGCCCAGAAAGGCACTTCATCCCTCAAATTAGGGGGTGAAGGTAATGGACAGGGCTCAGCTGGTCTGCCCGAACTGACGTAGCTTTTTCCAGCACTGAAATGTATTCCAGTGGTTAAGAACAGATGTATAAGTTTCTAATGTAATTTTCCTTCATTTAGCCTGTTGATTTAAAATGTACAATATGCTCTGGAGCTTGCTCTGACTTTTTTTTAATGAGCCATCAATAGCTTGCTCCAGGAACAATTATCAGAAACTCCCAAAGCAGAATATATTTCAGCATAGTGGGAGCAGTCATGAGATCCTGGATAAAATGGTCTTATAGAAAATGGAGTTATGCAACAGAAAACAGTTAATCATAAAATCGTTCTGTTCTGTGAAGAAATTTAGTTTCTTGCTTAATTAAGTTTTATAATATAAACATGTATCTGATGTCTTTGATCCAGAAGAGCCCCTGATAATGGTGCTGTTGACCTCTTTGCAGAGGAGAGAGTGTGGCCCAGTGGGCTGAGCAAGGGCTTAGGGAGCTTTCATCTGTCACAGCAGCAACTCTGACTTTCAGGGTGGTCTTGGAGACACCGGGGCAGGATTTAAAGGGCTCGTCCCTACAGCAACAATAACAAGACTTTCCTCTAAGGTTGATGCCATGTGAGTGTGTGTCCGGGCTTAAATTCTCTTGGAACTTTTGGCAATAAATGCCGTGTGTTTCAGCTTATTCAGCACAGCAAAAGGATTCCATGTGCATAATCAATAAGTTGTTTGGGGTTTGGTTGATTTGTTTTGTTTTGGAGGTGTTTTTTAATCAGATCTTGCCATTTTATTTTTGCTGTGATTCCCAGGCTGAGTGTCACAGCTGATACTCACTACTGAAAGCCATGACTTTGTCTACGCTCAAATACAGCTTTGGAAAATGACTCATTACTTTTTTTGGCACTGAAAAGTTTATTACAGTACACAAAATTTTTTTGCAAACAGCTGAGAGTTTATCCAGCCTAAGCCATTTGATGTAGTGTGTATTTGGTGAGCATTTACAGGGCTCGTAAGGGCTTTTCTAGGGCAGTGTTACTGGGCTGGGTTTTTTCTTTTGAAAGGAAATAAATCAGAATAACTTTGTGCAGGTGCTGCATAGGTAGGGATTTCTTACTTGCCAACTCGGAGCAGCGTTCGAGGAGCTTTCTGAACTGCCTCTGATAATCTCTGCTGGCTTGCAAATAACGTAAACACCGAATCTTATAAATCATGAAGGAAGGAGTAACCCGAGAGTTCGGATGGGAAAGCTGCCTTCCCTCCGAGTTCCTGTGAGTGGAGGTCGGAGGAATCCCTTGGAAACTCAGTGCTTGGCTGCTGCCCGTGCCGTGGGCGCTCCGCAAACGCCGTGGGGAGCTCATGAAGGGGGATGGCAGCGCCGTGTGGAACCTCATGTGGAAATACTGCATTTCTGTCAGGACCATCAGGTACGGTGAGAGAGCATGTGAAACTTCATTTTGTGCCTAACTCTGAAAACTGCCTGTGTCAGAGATCCCCGTCCGGCCGCTGCTCTGCACCCTGCAGAGTTAACTCTCAGCAGGCTGAGAGGATTGTTAGGCGGGATTCTTGCTTGTCCTTATAGTAAAGCTGTGAAAAGGAAAATACAGGGATAATGCAAAAAAAAGGGAAAGTGGAGTTTTCATTATTTCAGAGTTTGGAAATAACTTCTGTCTCAGTTACTCTTAGAAATGCCTCTGTCTCATTTACAAGCAGAAAAAAAGTAGGAATGTGAAAGGAACCTTATTTTAGGGAATGAAAATTCAAGAATTCTGATTTTCCTTTCAATGCTTGTCTGTCATAACTTTATTATATCTCCCAAAAACTTTTGTGCTTAGCACACCACAAGCATCACTTGCTTCAGACAAAGGGGAAGGGGGAAGGAAAGAAAGGGGCTTTTAGGGCAGATGAAGCTCTGAGTTGAGTCTCCAATGTGCCTAAGCTGGCGTGGTGCTCCGACCCTACCTGTGAAGACACAGGTGACAATGCCAAGAGGGGCTGTGGGTGCTGGGCAGGGGTGGGCACTTTCTCAGCATGGTTCCTGCTGGACAGGCTGGTGCTCCTGCCAAGGGCAGTTGCTGTGGATTCCAGCAGAGCTCATTCCAGGAATGGTGCTGTTATAAAGGATGTTTGGTGGCTGTGTGTTCTCACAGCGATTTTATACACTTAAAAATAGTTGGCCATTTCCATGCAGTGGGTTCTTCGTGGGACACAGTTGTGTGGGGTTAAATGGTACCTTTGGTCACAGGAATTCCCTGGAGAAATCATGCAATCTCGGTAATTACTGCATTTCACACTGCATAATTGTTCTGTGCTGAGGAAATAGTTTTAGAGAGCCTGAACTGCTGCGTGAACTTTCACTGCAGCCAGAGTGAGACTGTGGAAAGGTTTTTATCATCAGGATACCAAAATAAAGCCAAGAAGTCCCTTAGCAGAGGGTGAGTCAATATAATAGAGACTGGGAAGAATCCCCAAGAGAGGATTCAATTAAGATAGAAGTAGTTTTATTTGTGATCTGGGTTTAGAACCAGGAGCAGAGGAGAAGCCTGAAACGAACCCCATCAGTGCAGTCCTTCCAGCCCAGATGCTCATCCCGACCTTGGTGCTGCAGGAACTGGCTGAGGGTGGATGTTCCTACTGAGACTAAACTTTAAAGGTTCCTCAGAGGCCTTGGGTGTGGTGATTTTCTGAGGTTTAACATGCAAATCGTGGTCTCCTGGAAACAGCCACTTCTTTATTTCACCAGTGACCTCACCGCTGTGTAGGTTGAGTATTAGCTGAGCTTTTACCGCGGGGCTTCCTTACAGAGCTGTTGGTGGCTCTCACAGCCACTGTCATCAAAGTGGCATTCCCCGGTTTTACAGCACCGGGAGGGTTTTCAATTAATGGTTTTGGTAGTTTTGACAGATCCTGTCTTCTTTGGCAGCAATGCCAGTAAGTTTAAGGCTATTAAAAAAAAAAAAANATAGTTTTCCCTTTGTGGAAAAAGATTTCTAACACCATAGGTTGCTTTTCTGACTTACTTCGGAGAGCCCATGGCTCTCCCTGTGTTTTGGGAGACTTCAGGAACTGCCTGGCTCATTTTTTATCCATCAGGTGTAGTGCTGTCCCAGTCCTTCTCCCTGCCTGCCTCATCTCTCCTTTCTGGAACGCTCTGCAGCCCACACAGCCCTTGCTGGAGGTTTCAATGAGCCTCAGTGTGCTCTGTACCACTCAGCAGTGATGAGGGCACCGACTACACTGGGCCAGTTGTCCCACAGCCCCTTCAATATGCATGGGCTCAAAAGGAAAATTATTATTAACTAGGTTTTAGGGTTGGTCTTGTTTCCATTGGACTCCAACAGCTTTAAAAAAATATATTTGACTGAGTCTTTGTTGTCTGTTTTAATTGGCTTGTGGGCAGAGATCATCTACATCCATGGGCATGTGTTTAAGTTGACACGACTAGACCCTAAACCTGTAGGGTCATGGCTGTTTGCAAAGGGAAATATGTGTGCAGAAGAAAATGCTGCAGTTTACTTTTAGCATGGGAGAGGTTTAGGTGGTGCTGGAATATGTTTAGCAGAGAGCAGGACAGTGTGATGTGGAAATACACAGCACTGCCTAAAAAAGGGTTTTTTTTCTGCTGTGGGCCCACTTTTAGAGCAAAATTGCAAAAATTATAAAGATGAAGTAATTTCTTCACTGTTGTGCCAATGCTGAGCTTGGGGCACTTAATATGAGACTCATTTCTCTGAGCCAGGTGAAGCCTCACTATTGCCAGGTGATCTCCCAAGGCACAGTAGGAGAGAATCACACGGTGGTTTGGGTTGGAAGGGACCTTAAAGCTCATCCAGTTCCCCCCCCTGCCATGGGCAGGGACACCTCCCACTATCCCAGGTTGCTCCAAGCCCTGTCCAACCTGGCCTTGGACACTTCCATGGATGGGGCAGCCACAACTGGGCAAGAGAGGCAGAGTCTGGCTGCACCCCCCAGCCCAGAACAGGCAGGGGGGATAATTCCCACGTGCCAGGACAGTGCCCACATTGGGCTGTTGTTGCCAGGTATCCAGGGAGGGGGAGAGTTGTCATTCCTGTCCTTCTGCACTGTGTTTCCACCTTACAGGACACAGGATGATGATGCTCTTTCCCTGCTCAGCAGCGGCTCTTGCCACACCTCGTGTTTTTGGCTCTCCTTGGTGTCCCCACCTGCACAGGAGGTGTGAAGTGCTCCTTCCCACAGCACTATGTATTGTCTCTGATGTTTCTGGAAATGGCAATAATGATGTTTGTCACCAGCCCTGTTCCTGAGGAAGGGGCACAGTCACTGGCTGTGCTGTCGCCACAACTCCACTCGAGTCACTCGCCCTTCCCACTGACCCTGCTGCCATCCCAGTGTGTGTGTGGACGGTGAACAGTGCCCTTCCCACTCCTCTGGAGGTCACTGTGAGGGAATGTTGCTCTAAATAGCATTGCCTTCCTCTGCTAGGGAATCTCCCCTTGTGATGATATTTGCAGGTGGAAAACTTTCCCAAGATCAGAGGGTTGGCAAAGCCTGAAAGCAGAACTGGGGGGAGAGCATCAGTAGTCATTTATTTCTGTTAAAGTTTTAGTAACACACCATGGGTGTGGGATAGGCAAATAAACAATTAGGAAATTATTTGTCAACATATTCACGTTGGCCCTTGTATGTGCAGGGTTCTGGCAGTGCTAAAGCAGAGGAACATGTGTCAGAGAAGGCCAGGGAGCAGCTCGGCTGTGTGGGGAGTGACTTGTCCCTGGTGATGTCCTGTGTGCCAGCCAGCACAAGGATGGGGTTAGTGGTTGGACACTGGAGCCATCTGAGTCAGCAGATCCCCAGCCCACAGAGGGTAATTACAGGGTTTATAGTAATGTAGCACATAGTTTTCAGCTTGCATCTTAAAATTCCACTTGCAAGTAATGGAGGAAAGCAGTCAATAGTTGGTTCCTAGTGTTCTCCACATCTGGAAAAAAGTAAGAATTAGTCCTCAGTCTGAGCTGTCAGGGAGTTTCTTCCCTTATTTTCCTTCTGCTACAAACATTTTCCATTTTGGTTCAGTCATACTTTATTTTTAGTTGTCTGCTTTGGCTTTTTTTTTTTTTTTTTACTGAAGACTGACAGAACAGTGCTCTGAGTTCATCAAGGAAAACCAACACCCTGAGCAGAGAAAGGCTCCCAGTTGGGCTTTGGTGGCATTTGGGGCAGCACAAGCTACTGGAACTGGGAAGGGGAGGGATGGCTGGGGAAGCCTGGACCACACCAAGGCAGTTTGGTGTAACTTGGGCAGTACTGATAAGTGTTCTGAGCATTCCCACTGCAACTACTCTAAATATCAGGATGAGCAGTGCAATAGTATGGGCTGAAGGGAGAGGGCTGAGAGCCGAGGCTGGGCATAGTTTGTTCTGTAATTCATGGGCAAATATCAGCAGAGTTCTCTTCTTTGTGGCTATTTAACATGTGATCAAAGCCAGTGGGGTATAGAATCAGATATTTAATCTATGCTTGGCAGTTTTCACCAGAAATGGCAACTAGAGCACCCACCTCAGCTGTTCCTGCTGGCACTGACAGGGTCAGTGTTTGTGACACTCATCTGGACAAGGAGAAATCTGTTCTGTGTTGTTACAATGGTCAGAAATAGAGCTGGCACCTCTTTCTAAGATCAGACATTAACAATGTGATTTTTCTATAGCTATTTTATGGCTTAAGCTCTAACTTCTAAGATTAAAAAAAAAAAATAAAAACAAACCCAGAAATTTCCATATTTATCTCCAACACGTGTTTATTTTTATATTCAGTTTCTATGTGGGTTTCTTTGTCATCTGCAAAATGCTGCACTTGAGAGGCTGTGAGACAAAGCGGAGTGCAAGTCATCGTTAGTCATGTCGGTGCTTTAATCTGCATCCAGTGCTGGGCTTTCTGGAGCATTATCTGCTGTTCAGGACAGAGCAGCTGTGATTATCCTCCTGCAAACCTTCCTTTGGGCTGCAAGATCTGCCCTGTGTGGCAGTGCCAATAGGCACACAGTGCTTAATTAGTGTTTAATAAGCTCTCAATGCCAGTGTAACAAGTCGTGGCGAGGCTGGGATGGAGTTGGTACCCCCAGAATCCTGTGTGAGTGTCCTGTACATTTTGCACAGTTAGATCTGTTCTTTGGATGACTGGTCCATGTTTCTCCCACTGTGGTCTGTGCCTTCTGGAGAGGGAGTCATCAAAGCATTAATTCCTCTGAGCTCAGTCTCGCTGCCCTTTGTCAGGGGGTGAATTACACATGCCTTTGGTTCTCTTTGGAGTTGTTATTTTTAAAAGCTCGTTTAACTGTCTTTAAATGTTGCCTGTGTTCAAGTAGGGCGTCTGGGTATTTACACGGCTGGATTATTCCAACCTGATTGTTCATGGAAATAACTGGTTTGTGGTTTAAGTTCAGTGAGCTTAAACTGGTTACAGGTTAGAGCAGGGGACCAGAGCCTCACCAGCATCTTTTGCCCTTTTTTTGTTGTGAGCACTCATTAAAATGCTCCTATTTAGTACTTTTGTGTGCTCTCTTTGTCTTGTACTCTATATGATTGATAAAAGCTCTAAATGTATAGGCAGGGGCTGTTAGAGATCGCAGTTTAATCCTTGCCTGAGTGTTAGTTTGCAATATTTGCACATCATTAAGCCTTTCTTCACGCAGAAAACCCTGAGGTGAGGCTCAGCTGCCATGGAGGGCACAGACTCTGCCAGCACTGCTGCTCCTGGGGGCCTTCCCTGTGCAGAAGGTCAGGGTACCTTGTGAACTTCACTGTGTGTTTCTTCAGGAAGGTCAAATAATTGCAGAAGATATTCTTGAGCAAGGAGGTTGGACTAAATAAATGATCTCTGGTGGTCCCTGCTCACCACAGCCAGCCCGTGATGGTGTGTGTGACGCAGCAGTGACAGATCTGGAGGCTCCTTTTAGCATTGCCCTCACCAGTTTTATTTTCAAAGGTTTTTTTGTTTTATTTAAAGGCTGAGTCTACTGAGCTGTTCTGGTATGAAAAGGCCTTTTTTAGCTAAAAATTGATTCAACTTCTAGCCCTCTTTTGAGTTTTAATGTCTTTGCTTTGAAATACTTGCATTGATGTTGAGCTCAAGCTTTTAGTTTGGGCTGAGAGCAGCCCTGGGTTCAGGCTCTGCCAGGGCTCTGTCCTTGCACGGGGCAGGGTCTAATGATATGCATGGAAACCCTAGAAGTCAGAAACCTAATCCCAGGCAGTCTAGAGAAGTTAACAGCCTGTTTTATTATTTATTTACACAGACCTTTCAAAAGAGCTTGCTGAAGCAGAACCATGGGTTACTGAGCTGGGAGAATTGTTTGTCTAGTGCTGGGGGAGTTCCATTATGTTTAAGGGAGCTTTTTGTACTTTAGGGCTTGCTGGGGTGAGGCATATGGTAGAAATATATGTGGCAGCTTTTCGAGCAGAGCTGTGGTTTGAGGTTTCACTGCTCCCACTGCTGCTGTGTCTGCCCAGACATACCTAGGAAGTGGCACTGAGGCTTTGCTCTGAAAGGATACCACTTCTGCTGTTAAACTACTCAATTGTTTGTACTTTTTACATTTTCCAAACTGCCAAAGCAGCCTTTCAGCTTGGGTCTTTCTGCTCTGAACATACAAAGAAATTATATGGAAGCTTTACCTGCTCTTCGGTTTGAACAGACTTACCTTCCAGTGGAGTGTAAAGCAAATTAGGTAGAGAGAACATAAAGCTCTGAGCTTATCAGGTTTTAACAAGATCATGCATTTTCCAGGAGGCATCAGATGACATTTTAGAAACTGGTGAGTATTTTTCAATGCAATGCTTATGAATCATGTCATTAACATCTGTGCTGTGGATTGATCATAGTATGAAAACATGGTATGTGAAATGATTTTAAGGAAAAATAGATCTGCTTAAATGCCTGGTAAAGGTTTTATTTCTTTTCTAATAGGAATTTGTTTTGCCATACAAGTGTAAAATCTAATTGTTGCTGTGTTTTTGCTGTTCTCGAGGCAGGATCTGCCTATTAATCATTTTCTTTGACAATAATCATAAAAGCAGCAAGAAATCATGCAGTAAGCAGTGTCCTGCGTTCAGTCATCTTGTAGCAGGAGACAATAACTCACTGCTATAATTAACTGCCTGACAGGTATCAAGTGACTGAGGCATTTGAAGTGCTCTGAGGTTGTTGGGGGTTTTCCTGTACCCACCACTGGTGTGTGGGGGTGGCAGAGCTGCTTAATTAGGGTCTCGTGACCACTGCAGGAACAGAGAGATAAATTAAAATAAAATCAAAGCTCACCACGTTCGTATTGACTGGCTGGGAAATGACATTTGAGCAGAGCTGGAGGTGGGTGAGGCAGCAGGGCCGGAGCTGCTGCCCTGGTGGAGCATTGCCACGCTCAGTGCACCGGGGTGTGAAGCTGCAGGCTCATCAATTAACAATTAAATGTGCTCTGCAGCTCGTCCCACCTGCCTTGGGCTTCTGGAAAAGTCTCAGCAATGTGCATGGCATTTTGCATTTAATGAATTCTCATTAGCTCGTGGTATCAGAGCGATGAATAATATTCTTGGGCAGCATCAGGGGGCCACTTTCATGGTCTGATGGGGCCTGTTGTGCACGGGGAGAACACCACGGCTGGGAGTGACACAGGGGAATTACCCCTGACGGGAAACATTCTGCTTCAGCTCTCCTGAAAGCTATTTATTTTCACATAAATTGGTTTTTCTAATATGAGAGTCCTCTTGGGCCCTGGTTTACCACATCTTCTTGAGGGCTGGGTTATGGTCACAGGCACAGGCTCTCCCAAGCGTCACGGTGTGTTGTTCAGGTGCCAAGAAAGGAAATCTTTCAGAGGAGAACTGGAAATCAGGGTGTCCTAGAATTTATGGTTTAAGAAATTAGGATTAAAGACAGCATCCAAAAACTTAGGCTGCTGAATGGAGGTAGCATGAGCTGCTGTGCCCTGCAGTGCCTGGATGCCTGTTGGTGCTGCCACACGGAGCAGGGCTGGTGACTTCCACAGCAAGGAGCATCTGGCTGTGACCTTTATCAGGGAGATGATTGTGCCATTCCACCTGCAGCCTGAGTGCTTCTTGGTGTTAAAGCAGGAGGGCTTTCCAAACCCCTGGGCAGGTTGTGATAGCTCTGTCAAACAGGCAGGACACAGAGCCAGCGTGGGCTGGTGGGAAGGGAAATGTGACCTTTCTGTTGCTCGGGAGCCTTCGGAGTGTGTTGCAGCAACACCAGTTCCTGCTGAAGGGACAGTGGGGTTGCAGCCTCGCCTGTTTGTTGCCCAAAGCCTTGGAGGAGGATCTCTTCGGCTCATGTTTTCCGCCGAATGTTTGTTCCACCTCTGACTGTACAGGACTCCCTGGCTGGCTCTCCTCTCTCAGAGCCTGGAGAGGAGGCTGTGCCTGTGGCCAGTCCTGCCACAGCCACGTGGTGTTTATGGAGCAACCTGCTCCAGTGGAGGGTGTCTCTGCCCATGGCAGGGTGTAGAAGGAAATGAGCTGTAAGGCCCTTTCCAACCCAAGCCCTTCTGGGAATCTCCGAAACGATTCCCTGATTATCTCCGAGTCCAGCTGGGAAGAGCATCCAGTCCCACGGCCACGCTGGGTGAGGCATCCAGGCAGTTTCAGAGGAAGCTGTGGGAAGGACATGCTGAGCTTCTGATGCCTCTGGGAAGATAAAAGGCACGTTTGTACTTTGCCTTGGATCCTCTTATCTAAGAGCGAGCCCTGCTTGCCTTTGGGAAGAAGGGAACAGAAGCAATAGCCACTGGCAGATAAGGTTATAGAAAAGCCTTTATAAAAGCCATCAAAACAGCCTCCACGCTGCTATTGTTGGGTTTTATTATGTTCCTAAGGAAATGGAAGCTGATTTAACACAAGTTTGAGAACGAAATTAGCAGTTACCATTTGTTATACTGCATATTTTTAGTCTTGTGTGCTCAGCTTAGAGTTAAAGCCCAGTTCCAATTTGCTTGGAGCTCCTGGGTGTCCACAAAAGTCCTGCAGGCCTGTAACTGCTGCACGGGAATTCTGCACAGGTAGATGCATTTGTATCAGCAGATGTTTGTATGGCTCAATTCCCTTTCATGTTTAAATCAAGAAGAATGAACTATTCCACCAAATCAATGAAATTAGGGCAAAATCATCTATTTAAGAGCTTATTATCTGTTTGAAATGATCTTTTGATAATTCAAAATGAGTAAAAACTAGGCACACTTTTATTCTGACTATTCAGGAGAGCTTAATCATGCTGCTGTAGGCACACAGCTGTGAGTTTAAGCACTTTTCCACAAACAACAAACCTCCAGCCTTGTGTCCTCAGTGTGCTCAGCTGTGGGGTGTTTCTGGCCGTGTCTACAAAGCCCTGATGATAGAATTTCACTGTCTGTATATTTTCAAGTTAATGTAACAAACACTCGTGTCAGAAAGGGGCCATAGAGATGGGGATGAATACTTGACTTCTTGCCAAACGTCCAGTGTTAATTCCTTAAAAACAAACACATGGAAAAGAACCTGAACCTTAAAAGCAACCTCTTGAAAAACTTGTCCCAAGCTGTTTATCCTCTCTCAGGCTCTGGAATCATTGTGTTTTACTGGTTATTCCACCTGCACATTCTAAGTACTTGAGCAGGTTTGTTCCTCAGATGATTGAGTCCTGCACAGTAGCTCACACCCAAACCTTGGGAAACCCATCCATTTAATGCCCATCTTGCAGGAACAGCCATAATGTTGGTGTTCCTTGGAATAAGAATGGGGTGGACAGTGAGAAATTATGCTGGAAGGGGTGTAAATGACAGTGTGTAAGTGCCTTCTGTGCCCTGCTTCTTCTCATCCCCTTGTCCCCACACACTGGTTTTGTCTGTAACAATTCATTATGTGATGTGGGGAGAGATAAGGAAAAGAATCCATGGTAAAAACAGGCTGAGGGGGTGATTTCCTCCAAAATTGGGGCACACTGGAGCTTTTAAAGAAATTGGGAGCGGACTCCCTTAAAGTGTGTGTGCCATTTCAAACAAAGATGGGGATGGGTGATCATGCAAGAATATCCAGAATTTAAATCATACTGTTGCAGTGTCCAAGGCCAGGTTGGACGGGGCTTGGAGCAACCTGGGCTAGTGGAAAGTGTCCCTACCCATGGCAGGGGGTGGGACTGGGTGGGCTTTAAGATCCTTTCCCACCCAGACCAATCTGATTCCATGTTTAATGCAAGTCCCAGCACAGTCAAGAGAGGACTCATTGAACAGCACTAGTACCAGGCTATTCATTTGCTTCTTTAAACTAAAAAACCCAAGCAAACACAAAACACACACACAAAGAACCTTTAGCAAGTTATTTCTGTATCTGATACTCTGTATTTCATAGTATGTATTCAACTGTTAAATAACCTTTACTGGCTTGTAGCATTTTATATCAGTATTTGATAATTTCCTCTGAGTTTAAAGAAAAGGCAGTATATTTGGGACACTTAAGAGCCTGGTGGGGAGCTCTGAGCACCCTGGGAAAGCTGCAAGTGGTCAATATTGTGAAGGTGTTCTGAGAATGAGGAGGACACTTGGTGTGTATCTGCAAGTTTATTGAAGGGTCACTGGTTTGGTGGTGGGGTTTGTTACTGGAGTAGTTCAGATAGTCCTGTTAGGAAACCCTGGAAATGGGGACTAAGAAAGCTCTCAAGACAGGGAGTCCTGAAGCCCTAACACAATAATTCTGTAGACATTTTCTCTGATTGTTGTTGACTGTGAGTGATCAGCAATCAGGGTCAGAATGTGTGGAGTACCCTGCACTCTGCAGTTGTCTGCAGTAATAATTCTGGGGCAGCATAAAGCTGAGTTTTCTAATGAAAATAAATAAGTTCAGAAGAAGAGAAGACAACCTTTCATGACTTTGTTATACTTTTAGGGAATGACAAAGGACTGCTAACTTCCTTCCCTCCTGTCTAACCTTCCAAGGGACACTTCTGGGCGAGGGGATGACCTGCTGTGTGCTGGTTCCTGCTCACAGCCATTAGCTCAGGGGGCTCTGCTGTCTCTCATTTTTGGAGTGCTGAGGTCAGGGACGTGCTCTGTGCCTCCTCCAAGCCAGTGGCTAATGATGTTATTAATAAGAGGAGCTGTGTACCTAATTTTTCATCGAAGACACAGAAAAAAGCCCTCGTTGTCCTTGGGGTACCGACATCCATATGTGTCCAAAGCAGATGGACTGGTAAGAAAACAGGAGCCCTCGGAAGGAAGTCTCAGCCTTTTCCCTCAGCGTCTCTAATTTTTCATGTCTCTCAGAGCACAGAAGATGAATTTCACCATGTCTGACTCTGCTCAGAGGGAAAGGGGGGAAACATTTTGTCCAAGCAGTTGGTGTTCGTCAGAGGTGAACTTCGCACAGCACTTTAAAAAATTGCCTTAAAATCTGGCCCAAATGTGTGCTGTTCATTCATTCTTCATAACTTGCCTTTCAAAAAAAGCTTTTAGAAGTGCTCAGCACAGGGCTGGGATGCACTCTGGGCTGTGAAATTATCTTTGCAGACCTCGGAATTTTTTTCCAATGGTAATTTCAGAGCTCATATGTCAACAAAGCAGTGTACAGTATTATCATCTCCCTCTGGACGCTGAAAATCTGTATCTCCAGGGGAAATGTAGGGACCACATGACATCAGCTCTGAATGCATTAATAAAAATGAAATGTAGCATTTGTTAAAATCCTTTTGTTGGAGAAACATCCTATTTTTCTGGTTAAGATCTGTGTCGATGTTACATCACACTGACTAGGTATTTCTGGGTATCAGACTGACAAGCTCTAACCAGCTTTAAAAATACCTGGAATCCTCCACTTGGCATTAAAATACACAAACATTTGCTAAAGCAATTACTTTTGTTGAATGAATCAGTGGCATGTCTGGGGAATCTGCTGCTGCTGCTGAAGCTTTTTTCCCCCCCTCAACCTATGCGTCACAAAGTAATTCCTTGCAGAGGCTGCAGAAGGCTTAATATAATCAATTCACATGCAAATAAATACAACTGTGTTAGTTCTTGAATAGGAGACAGGCACTGGAAAAATCTCAAACTAAGGCATACTGTTCTTTGGCAAATATTTTTCAAGTGTTTCCTCCTCTTCAAGCTGGAGATCCTTCTAATTAACCAGCTATGGCAACAAATGCTGTCCAGCTGGGGGTCAGCTGCAGAGTTCAAACCCCAGATGGCTGATCTCAGGACATGACTTGTCTACCAGATAGGTTCAAATGTTCCTCTGGATTTTTTATTCTTTTCCCTCACCCTTCCAGTATTAAGGCAATTTGTTATATTCCCATCAAATATTTATATGGTTTCTCTATTGGCTTTTGCTCAGAATTCCTGAGCTGGGAGGGAAGTGTCCCCCGAGCATGTTCTGCTGCTTGGGACGTGCTTTGTGCTGCAGCCCCTTCCTCAGTGTCTACAGTTGGATTTGCCAAGGGGGCCCTAAAAAAGGACAGGAATAAAAGGCACAGGATGAGGAGAAACAGGGCTAATGTTAATATTTACTTTTACTGTTTCTGTGGATAGTTAAAGCCTGGGTGTTTTTATAGGATCAGTACAAATTTCAGGCAGTTTGGCTGTTTACCGCTGGTGAAGCACAGCCTGGCTGTAAAGTTTATCATCACTGGTAGAGATATATAAAAATACAGCAATGCAGTCTCTGCCTTTGGGTTGAAGTTTCATTATATGCTAATGTTAAACAGCCTGGGAGTGTCCAAGGCCAGGTTGGATGGGGCTTGGAGCAACCTGGGCTGGTGGGAGGTGTCCCTGCCTGTGGCAGGGATGGCACTGGATGAACTTTAAGGTCTCTCCCAACCCAAACCATTCTGGGATTCTCTGACTCTATAGTAATAAATTTGGTGTTGTGTTTATCTAATTGTATATTTTTAAAATAGATCTTCAGTATTATAAAGCAAGTTTTTTCACGGAGATGAGGACTTGAGCTTCTAATTTGTGATGTTTAGGGCCTTTTTGAGTTTTGGAGGACTGATTGTTGGAGGTGACAGTTTCTCGGTTCAAATTCCCAAAATTTCCCTGGGTGGTTCAGACATTAACATATAAACAGTAGGAAAGAAAGAAAGAAAGAGATTCTAAGCTCTAGAAAGTGTAGCAAGACGTTCTGGCCAGAACAGAAATTGGGTATTGCATTATCGTAATCTTATTTTCCATGGCATGAGGTACAGAGGTCAAATGGATGATATTCCCAATCTGTGGTTAGGATTCAAAATACCTTCAAAACTTCAGGTTCAAAGTCAAAGTTAGATTAGAAACTGAATGAAATGTTTTTGAGGAAATGCTGGTTTAGATCTTTTGTGGGTTTGAGTTGCAGAAGTCCAGTATTCTGCTTCTGTCACTGAAAAGAACTGCCAGACACAAGAAGAAGGGAAGAAACCCAACCAGCCTCACCCACACTTCTAAAGTTTAAACTTCCAGAAACCTGGAAGACACATCTGCCTAAATTTACTTGGCTTGAATATTTATCCTAAGGCTGGATGGTTCTGCCAGGACATCTGTAGCTGCTCTGTGACTGTCCATGATTGTTGTGTGCTGCCTGTGGAATTAAGAGCAAGGAGGAATCTTCATCCTGTCAGGTCCTGTGGTCACTCTTCTGTTGAATCTTTAAATAAATCTGTTATTTACCTGTGGTTCAAATGAATGAAAATGCTCTATATAGGGGACTGCTGTGGTGCCACTGAAAGTCAGAGGGAAAACTCCCACTCACTCCACAAGGTTTGCCCTCAGGAGGCAACCAATGAACTTGGAAAATCATACAAAGGGTGTCTGATCTTTGTGCCCTCACACTGACGGCTCTTGGAATAATTCTGCTGTCTTTTCAGTTATCTTTATCCTCCTTTATTTTCAAGACAAAGCCAACTTTGGAACTTGCTCCAGTGGCAGTGAAATATTTCCTTAGTTTGTGAGCTGGTCTGTGCTGACAGAACTGGCAGGTACCACCAGAAACAAAGTGCTGTCTGAGGCTGAAGGAATTGATTTAACAGGATGTGTAGAAAAGCCTCTTTATTGTCTACAGGTAACAATTTCTACTCATTTGGCCAATGTAGTGGTGTCTCTTTTCTAATGATTTTGCCATGTCTTTTTGAGCTTTAGCCATTGTGGGTGTAGATTGAATTAAATATGTGCAGCAGCTACCCCAGAGGAGCATTTGGGTGATTGTCACAAGGAAAGGCCTTTCCACCTTCCCTTCTGTGCCCTCTTGCTGTGTCTGTGGCCCGAGGGGGGAGCAGTGATTGCAGCAGGACCCACAGAAAGCTGCTTAAGCAATTGGATTTGGGATGTGCCAAATGCCACACCAAACCCCAAAGCTGAACACTTTAATGGAGAGACAAACCTCATTTTGTGCAATCTTGCTTAGTTTTTCTAAGTAGGTTTAGGCCCTCGAAGCAGCTTGGCAGTCACTGACACTGTGCTGCTCCAGGGAGCTCAGCAAACCATCACGTCATAGGAAACAGCTCAACATGCCATAAAATGTGTGGTTTAAGCCCTGGTAAATCCAGAGTTGGGGTAAAAAATTACTGTATACAGTAGTATACAGGCTACAAAACTAAATGTTCTGCTGTGCTGCCTTCCTGCTTCAGTGTATCCACAATTCTGTGCTTTGTGAGCATTTCCAAGTGCTGCCAGTTGAGTTCCCTCTCCATCCACAGCTTCCCTTGGATGTGGGCTCTCTCCACTGTCTGCCCTAACGGGCCTGGTGCCCCGGCCAAGCACCTTGCTAAAGCCCTGAGCACAGGTGGCTGATAATCTGTTTTAATTATAGTTAACGTGCTTAATTTCACAAGTGATGTGTAAAGCTGACAGGCAGTTCCAAGGAGCTTTCCATCCCAGTGCCCAAGCCTGTCTGCAGTCATACAGCCTCCAGCTCGCAGCCTTTCAATTATTTACCCAAAACTGGCTTTGAAGGAGATTTAACAAAATAAAATAATCAATTTAAGTGTGAATATATTAAGACTTGATAGAGGAATGGAAATAAGAGCTCTCACAGGAACACTTTTGCTTCTGCTGATCTGCAGAGAATAATGGGTGAGTTTTGGAAGTCTTGTTGGTTTTTACTCCCCCATTTCTCCCTGTCCCCCCTGCCTGTTTTCCCTTTTGAAAGCCAAGCAGCCCAGTTCATTTTATATTTTCAGTTGCCTTTGCAGTGATGAGCCCTGTTGACAGGTGAACAGATCCCTGTGCTTTGGTAATACCCTTCCCAAATGTTGTCCCACTGAATGGGATCAGCTGCCTGCTCTGCACATGATGCCTCCTGGTTTGGGGGGTTTGTTTGTTGGGTTTTTTAGCTGGGCTGTAAAAACAAAAGCCATGCATGTGTTTAACTTTCTGATTGCCTGCAGGACCAGAGAGGCCTGACAAGCTGCCTGGGCAGCTGCTGAGCCCACTCCATCATTTTAATATAAGCTAAACCCTTGCTCCCCCTCAGTGCTCCACACACAGCAATCTGTCTTCCAGGCTAAATTAAAACCAGTTTTAGCATCTGATTAGCTGTGTAATAAGACAGTGCAAGTGGTGTGGAGAACAAAGAGAGTAGGAAAGCAGAAGGATGTACGTGCATCCCATCATTTTGTGTTCTGCAATTCAGGAGGGAACAAACATTTTCTGAAAATTATCCCTATTCAATAGAGAGTGTTCTCAACCAAGACCAATTTTGAGCAGCAAAAGATGCTAAACCTTCCCCTCTAAGCTGTGGTGTTCTGCACGGTTGTGGCTCCCTCATGCAGCACCTCCCATGGCTGCACTGACTGTGTGAAGAGCTGTAAATTCAGGATGTTTTGAGATAACACTGCAAGAGATGTTTCTTTCTTACCTTTATTTGAATTTCTGTGCTATTCAATAGCATTACTTTTTAACCTACTCAGTGCCTAATTATGCTTTCCCCATGAAAAAATTACTCCTGATGCTTTGGAAGAGACACGGAGATAATTTCTTTTCCCAGCCCTTGCCATGAACTTGCATAGCTTTTATATGTTTTCCTCTTCAAAGTATCTCTCCTTCCTCCTTCAGTATTCCCAAGCACAGCTGGAGTGTCCAAAGCACTGTTTGGAAAGTCTATCAAGGCGATATTTAAATGTCAGGTTCTGTCAGCACGTGGTACAGCAGCTCCTCAGCCCCACAGCTACAGATGTTAGAAGGATACAGGGTGTGTTGCAAATGATCATCATCTTGCACAGAATTCAGCTAGAGACTGGAGAATCTCTGAATTCATGTTTAGACCTCAACAATAAAGCAGTAATTGTATATCTTACGTGATTTCTGTGGCCATTAAAGTCTTTATAATGTGGTGAGCAAGCTTTCAAAACCCTCATGTAATAAAGCTGCAGATGTTTTGAAAGGAATGGAAACTTGGGATTCTGCTACAACCTCATCAGCTACTGGTCTCTGTTGGGTTTGGGGTGGTTTTGAACAGCTGAGTAAAGCAAAAAGTAGATTTGATAGAGCAGAACACTAGAGAAGTGAATGGTGGGGCAGGGCAGGAAAGCTCTGCTGAGGAAGAGAGTGGTGAGAATTTAGACCTGTGGGTTCTCCAAGCCTTTAGGAGCAGTCAGCCCTCATGGGAGTAGGTGCAGTAAACTCAGACTTCTTGTGCCAGGTTTCATTTGAGAGGTTCATGGAAATTTTGTGTGATACCAAAGGGCATAAAATTTGATGCATTATGGTCTGATTGGATTGTGCCAAAACCTTCCCCCCCCGTCCAGGTGTGTTCTGAGGGGAACTCAGGGTGGGGAGTGCTGGAGAGCACAGGGAAATACACTGATTTCTTTACTCCACCTTTCTTCCTTCCCTCTAAACAGGTGTTCTAAAAACTGTTCCACAACATTTTCAGGTGGAACGAGACCAAATGAAGGGGCCAATTGTAAATCTGGGGGTCAGGTTGTTTTCAGCCATGTAATTCAGGTCACGATTCCTCCACTGTGATTTAATACTGAATGAAAAGTGTGAAAAAAAGACATGAAAACCAAATAGTGGCTCCTGGGAGAGGCAGTGCAAGCTTGGAACAAGGCTCTGGAAAGAATGGGGGGCTGGAGCTGGAATGGAAGAAGTGTTTGGGGAGATCTTGAACCTCTTGAGGAACTGAAGGGAATATGTAAGTCTTTGTTATTGAGCCAATTATGCTGCTTTGCCTTGCCCTGCTTTGCAAAAGGCCGCTTTTCCTCTGGGCTACGTTGCAGTGACACCTGATAGGGATGTTTTGGTGGTTTTTAGATGGCCAATATTTGCATCTCTGTAACAGGAGGCACAAGCAATTATACTGCTTTGCAGAGTTTTAGGTATTTAGGCAGTTACAGATCTGTCCAGTGGAATTTATTCTGGACATACAAAAAAAGTATGAAGATCTGAAAGATGTTTGCAGTTTAAATATTGCAAACAACCTGTAGTACAACAATTTACCTGCCCCAGGCAAGGGAGAAGAGGCTGTGTTTGTGTGCACGTGGCTCTGTGTTGTGTACAATATATATGTAAATTTACATATAAAGCAGTATATTGAAGGCTCCAAAGGGAAGTTTTGCTATTTCAAGGTGAGGTCAAATTTATTCAGTTGCATGCATTTATTACCTCCCCAGCTCATGAAGGGCAAAGTCTGTCTCATGCCTGATCTCAGGGCTGGATATTTGACATTTACCCTCATGTATAACTTAGGCTGAAATTCTTGAGATAAAGCAGCATCTTTGAAAAATTTTAAGGACCAAAACTGCTGCCCAGGTGTGACCTTGGATAGGTTTGAGGAGGGCTGAGTGTTGGTTCAGGGCTATTTCTGGTTAAAAATGCCGTGAGTGGGTCAGCTGTAACATTCAGGGAAGATGCTGTAGCATCTAAAGGGAAATTCTTTATTTAGCAGGAATATTAAGTGTGAAATGCCACAGCTCAAGAGATAATTGAAGGAGACAGTCAGCCCTGCTCCAGACAGCACAGCACCCCCAGTGTCCCTGGCTGGGGGAATTACTCAGGCTTTTCAACCCCTATTAAAGTGCTCTGTCAGCCTGATGTAAATCCCTCCGTTCTGGACTCACTCCCACTCCAGAGACCTTGAGAACCTGAAGATTTAGTACTACAGAACAGGCTTAATTCTTGGAGTAGGCTCTCTTTAGTGTTGATGTGTGTGTAAAATCAGGAGAATTAAAGTGGCACTGCATTTATATGTTATGTGCTATGGTTATGTGCAAGGCAAATACATTTTTGGACACGTATGCAAGAAACTGAAGATAATTTGAACAGTAAAATATTATCTGTCATACACAAACAATGCAAATGTTCCTATTTGCTGGTGGGAAGGTGAATGTGTGTTCCAGTGGGAATAAAAGAGGAGAGATGTTTCTGGGAACAGACAGTCTGTCGGTCCAGCCCGGGCAGAGGAACTGCAGGTGGTGCCATTGACCCAGAAAACCCTCTGGATTCCAGGGCACTGCCAGCTGCTCTGCTCCGAACCGGGGCTGAAGGTTAGGAGGGACTTACGTGAGAACACACTTTCCTTTGTTTTTATTGTTTAAATTGCTTAACATTTAACACTTTATTCTCTTTTCATTTGATCTGAATAGGTGTTGATTTATCAGTGTAAGGAGAGTTCCGTTTCCTCTGACGAGGTCGGTCCTGGAGCCTCGATGCGCCTCAAAAGTGACATGTTGAGGTGTTTGAAGTTCCAGGCAGGTGGTTTATGAGCTCTGTTGCTTTGGCTGGGGTGGGCAATGGTAATTATTAATTTCTGAGCAGCAGAGGCTCTGTTCTGATCATGGGGCTGTTTTGTTATCCGAGTGGCTCAGGGTGATGCAAGTACCTATAAAAATCTAAGTGCACACACATGGAGAAGAGGCAGGTGACTGCTGAATGTATTATCCAAAAACCTGCTCTGAATGGTGAGCAAAGGAGGGCAAATTTATTTCGTCAGGGAGAAATGTTTTAATTACTAAAACAAAAGGAATTTGAATGGTATTAATTACAGCTGGTAAATCTGTCAATAAAGGCAGAAAAAAGGGAATTCAGCTTATTTATTGTGGTTTAGAAGCCAAAGGAGAAAATGTTTTCACATCTTACACGGCATTATTTTCTAGTCTGTGTTTCCACAAGATGAAGACCACCTGTCCAGGAAGCACATCTGGATACACTGAATCCAAGTGCTTTTAGGAGAGTTGGCCAAGGGGTTCTCTCCAACATGTAATTAATTGTTTTATGGGGATGAGGAAAACAGAAGCCAGAGCAGTGCAAGTTAATGTAATATCCATGTTTGGGAAGAAAGGGATGATTTAGACAACTGATAGTCTGTGGGAGCCTGCTGCTGAATTCTGACAGAATTATAGAACAGCCAATATGCAACTTAATTCTGCTGTCCTTGGTCTTTAATAGATGTGCCATTTATTGCCTTAAATCAAAACAGGCTTGACTTGTGTCTCCTCAGGCCTTGTGTCTCTCCAAGGCACTGCTTTCCATACTCTTTGATTGAGAGCCTCTATCAGTAAAAAATGGACATTACATACATGTACTACTGAATTTCTAAGACCATCTTCCCACAGCCCAAGAAATCATGATGCAAACCCTTTGGAGACCACTGATCCAAGCAATGAGAACCACCAAACCCTCTCAGTAGATGAAATTCTGATAGGTCTCCAAAAGTGGCTGTAAATTGGAATTCTTGCAGAGCAGCTGAGTTTAAGTGGATAAGGATATCAAACTACATAAATTTTAGTATTTTGGTACAGAAATAATTGTTAAATCTGTAGATGACACACATGGAGGGCCAAAGATGACAGCTTTGGGATGGTTTGGTCAGCAGAGTCCAAGCAAACAATGTGCATGTTTTAATACACTTGGGTGTAAAGCTGAGTGAAAGCTGAGTGTCTGTTCACTTAGAGTTGGAGCCACACTGGCAAAAGCGAGAGCTCCAGCCCAAGGAACTGGTTCTGTAAAACTCCAGGGACTCATCAAGCAATCAGCAAACTGATTGTGGACACAAAGTGAACTGATCTGCTCTGAGTATTTCCAGCATTTAGAAAAGCTGAAATGATTTTGGGAGCCTCTAACTTTGGAAACTGCTGGGTCTAGGATGTGTTTTCAGGTGTCAGGACAAATTGCTGACAAGAATCCTGTTTTGTGTTCTCCCTGGACAGTTTCATTAATAACTCAGTGCCCAGAGGGTGTAATTTTTTAGAGGCAATTACGGATTTGACAGTCTGTACACATGGTTTGAGAGCTCCACACTACCGACTGCAGCTTGAAACAAATGAGTCCATGGCCTGTGGTGTCCTTAAAACTGAGCCCTGGAACTGCACAGACTGAGCCCTGGCTGGGGGTTTGAGAATGATTTTTGTGTTTTCTAGAAGTTTCCTTCGGTGGCAAATCAAACTATCCCTTATTACTACCTCAGACAGGGTTTACCAGCTGCCAAATTAAAATTAATCTGTCTAATTAAATAAATAGGTTAGAGGTAATAACAACAAGGTCGTGGTTTGATCCCCATATGGGCCATTCACTTAAGAGTTGGACTTGATGATCCTTGTGGGACCTTTCCAACTCAGAATATTCTGTGATAAATAAAACATTTCTGGCTGTAATGAAGAGGTCAAATGCCTTAAGAATTCTAACTTAACTCTTGGTGAAGGACCTCATCCCATCCCAGGGCCGTGGTCCCCTGGGCAATGGAATTCTGCACATTCCAGCAGGACTGTGTTGCTTTGGTCCAGCCCTGCACATGGCCCTGTGCTTTGGAAGGAGGGTGTGCTCAGCACACCCTGCAAGGGGCTGACCTCTCTCTGTGCTGGGTATTTGTGTAAATTAATGTTCTGTTTCATCCTAACATAACGTGCACAGCTGGGATTAGTGCAGAGTGTGCACCTGCTCTGCAGAACTACAAACTAATCCCATTTTGGGATAAAGCACAGACTGTGGGCAGAGTTTAGAGCCTGCCATTCCATTGCTGTGCTCCCCAGCGGGCTCCCTCCAGCCTTACTTTCAGTGCCACGGGGCTCCATCACTAAAAAGGGGGAATCTTTATCCTACCTTATAATAAATCTCAGTACCTTAACCCAAATTGTTTTACTTTCACACCAAGCTTAAGCATTGCTGACTTTTATTGTTTCCATCAGGATGTCACTATAAAAAGCAGAAAGAATAGTCCCTTTGGAGGTGCTGAGAAATTTGGTATCTCCACAAAGTAACAGAGTGCTGAGCACCAGATACCGAAAATGCACAAGGTGTGAGGTGTCCTTGGTTGGGAATTCATTTTGCTCCTCACACCACAGAAGTTAAAGCTCAGTGCCTCTCTCAATATACACAACAGAAAAGGTTCCTTACTGTGAAAACACCGGCAAGTTGCCGGTTTTGCCGATTCATTCACCAGTGAAAAAAGCTTCTTGAAGAGCACAGAGGGAAGATAAATGTTATTCATTTGCTGGAGGTAGGGACAGGCTGCAGATTCTGCCAACTCATCACAGAACCCTGTTCAATAATACTTTTTAATGCAGCCATTTCGCTTTTCTCTGCACATCTTGCAGTGATGCTCCTGTTCTGGTTCCTACTGACTGCTTTGTATCTTCTGCAAGAAATGAAGTTACAGGTCATGAGAGTTAATTGGGAGCTGAGTGATTTCCATAGGCCACAAAAAGAGCACCATTTGGAAACAAAAATAGAAGAGCTGCCCTAATGTTCACTCAGTCCTGGCCTTTTGGAATAGCTTTGACTTCTGTCCTTCAGAGGCTGGTGAGCCTCATTGTGGGATTTTGGATGTGTGTCCATGGCAAAGTGCAGTGAGCTGCCATCATGAGGTGACACCAGACCAATCTTACCTTCATCTCAACATAAATAGCCTTTTAAAAATACATATATTTTTAGGAACTGTGAATTAGCACCGTTCTTTCTGCATTTCTATCCTTCAACTGACAGTTTGTGGTTTTAGCTGGAGTGGTTTTTAAAGCTGACCTGATTCCAAGACAAAGACTAAATTCCTGCCTCTGTTTGTCATGATCCAGCTCTTTGACTTGATTCATCAAAGCTCTGAGCAATGCACACAGCCAAATCCACACCAATGAGTAGTACAGACAAAGGAAAGTGACCTGCTCTCTTTAGTAGCTACTAAACTACTAGTTTTAGTTGGCTACTCTCTTTATTGAATTTACATATAACACTGAGTTTCTCAAAAGCCATTTTAGGAAGAAAGGGCTGCTAAAGCAATAAAACATTTTTTCTAGCAGATCAATCTAAAGAATTGATCTTTTTAATCAGCATAAAAACTGGGAAGAGCTGTATATGTGCTGGATTGAGAGATTGTAAAGCACACTCATCAAGAGGGAAGTGGAAAACTGTTGTCCTTCCCGTCCCATTTGTCATACTGGTATTTATTTTCAAAGAGCAGCTACTCCTTTGGAAAAAGTGGAGCAGCTTGAAAATCATCAGTGTCTGCGTTTCTTTCTCAAAATATATTGAATATTTTTGGCCACAGCTCTGTCTCTGTCCTCTGATTTCCTGGTGCACCTGGAGAAGTCCCTTGGTGTGGGCACAGTGAGGTTCAGTGACACAGCAGCTTTGGGAAACAGGGGCCCCGTATCCGTGATGGTGCAGAACTCCTGGAGACCTGGGGGTTCTAACAGCCTGATGTCCAACCTTTTCCCCCCCCATTGAGAGGGGGAGACCGAAGAATGAGGTTTGCTGAGGCCAAACCTCTTCCTGGCACCAGTAAGAGGTAAATTACAGTGACAGGTACTGCTGGGTGATTAATAAATGTTGGAAGCAGCAGCAATTACAGGGAGGTAAGACTGAAATGCGAGTCTCTGGGCTATCAGCACTAACCCCCTCCCCTTCAGGCAAGCATGTTGTGTGGGGTTTTCTCATAATTCAGTCATTTTTGACAGTTTTGCTGCTCACAGAACTAGAAATCTTTTTATTTTGGTCTTAACTCACTTCCAGCTTATGCTCTCCTTGTTGTGCCAATACTCACTTTTCATTTCTAGCCCATGTGCCCACCCTACCAGTTTGCACTGAAAAGGCAATTCTCAGCCTTTCTGGGGGCTCTGTTGGGCTCAGTGAGCTCATCCTTGGTGGTCCTCAGGTGCCAGAGAAGCCTCCACTTCCCCAGTCAGCCACAGGGCCCCTCCTGGCACCCAGGGCACAGTGTGGGTTCTTTTTCCTCAGATTTGGAAGGCCAGGGCAGTGGTTCTTGCTGAGGTTTCACAAGCCTATCACTGCAGAGCAGGCACAGTGATTAAGTTTAAATCAGCAGCCAGACCAGCCAGCATTCCCAGAGGGAACCAACCTGGTGCAAGGATCTTGCTGGAGAACAGGAGGCAGCTGACAGATGAGATGAGTGCCTGCACCGGCTCCTGTGACTTCCAGTGCAATGGTTCCTTGCCAGGCTGCCCTTTGGCACTCTGACATTAATATATTCAGGTTTTTTAATGCCTAACTTGCAGGCTTTTCCTTGTATCCCTGCATCTTGGATTGACAGTTACACTGAAAAAAGAAACAAACCCTTCCCCACGGCACATAATTTTTACAACTTCTGGTTTGATGCTGCCAGTGAAGGAACCAAGCAATGCACCTGAAAATCCCCACAGTGATATTATCCTGCCTTGTCTGTTTCTCTCAGATTTGTGGAGCTGTGGGATGTCTGCCAGGGAGCTGCAGTAAAGTCATAATGAACTGTAGGGTCTGCAGGACCTGGATGGAGGTACCTGTATATATATATATTTATTTAGGAATGCAGTGTTTCTGTTTTTTCACTTTAAATTAATTTTAAGAAGTGAAGTCTTGAAGAAATTTGGAAATAACTTTGATACTTGGCCAGGCCAGGTTGGATGGGGCTTGGAGCAACCTGGGCTAGTGGAAGGTGTCCCTGCCCATGGCAGGGGATGGAATGAGATGGGCTTTAAGGTCCCTCATAACCCAAATCATTCCATGGTTCTGTGATCATTAACAAGCAACTGAACAACTGAATGGCCGGAACAGAGGCTGCTGCAGAGCGTTTCTACAGCACAGGCAGGAGATGGAGCAATTCTACAACTGCTTTTGGTGACTTCTAATACCAAAAAGTCAAACAACATTTGAACAACAGCCCAGTCATACCTGTGAAATAATCCATGCTAGTTTGCTTTCTTACACTTTAAACAGATTAAAACCAAAAGGCAAGTGCTCTGCAGTCTGGTTGCCAAGTCACAGCTTAATTTGCCTGCCAACCCCACCATGCACTCAGGGGCCTTTTGGTTGCTCCTCCCTGTGAGGTCCAACTGAACTGGTTTCAGCTCTTTTTATGCATCACTCTCGTCTCTGGGCTTGTCCCCAAATTCACTTCCCAGCCCCACGGCGTGGCATTTGCTGCAGGATCTCTGGGTTCATGGGCCGAGTCCTTCAGCACATTATCATGAGTTGCATGGAATGGAACCACTGAAAAATTAGTCAAAAAAAGTTGTTTTCTTCAGCTTTTGGGAGGGACAGGGAAGAGCAGCCTGAGCGAAAAGCCCATCAGCCAGAAAACACAGAGGTTTTAAGGAATACTTTAACTACCTGGTTAATCTCACCTTAGGGAATTTTGGTATTGACAGGAATGTTCTTTTGGGGGGGATTTTTCTAATAACTTTTAATTGTAAGACACTGAAACTCATTGATTTCTAAAATTAACTTACACTGGTGCCTGTTCTCGGGCATGTGAAGGAAGGTGTGTCGGTGAAAGGAGGGGGAACACAGCTCAGTGAGAAATCTGGGAGACAGGAAGTGGAATTCTAAATATTTTTGCAATATTGATACTTTCTACAGATTTCTTTAGCTCTATTTCCACAGCTTTTCCTTTTTTTTCTAAGGATGGAAAGAGACCATCTCTTCCTTACTTAGGAGGAGGAGGAAAAGGGTTATTTAAAGTGAATAAAAATTAATTATTACATCCAGGATTGAAAGTCAAGGGTTCTATTTCCAGCTCCGTGGCTGGCTCATAATTGCTCTTTGGCAAGTGCTGGCACCATGTGACACACATTTCAATGGGCTCTGCCTCCTGAAACGAGCAGCTCTTGGTCCTTGCTGAGCTGCACAAGCTTTTTGTGGGGCAGGGCCATGGACCAGATGGAGGAACTGATCCAGCTGGAAACACACGCCCAAAGAAACCCAACTGAAAACCTAAAAAATCCCCTAAAAACCAGCAAGATGTGGTGATGGCTGAGCTGGGGGTTTTTCAGTCAGAAGAGCTGCCTGATCCATGTCATTGTGCAACAGCTCAGGGATGTGTCAAAATGTTAACTTTACCCCCCATCTCGTGTGCCTTATCTGGAAAAAGGGGAAGAAAATATTTGAAAATATTGTCTTCAAAATATTTATCTTGTAGATAATGTGGTTTCCTTGAACTACACGAGACTCTGGTGGAGTCAAACAATCCAAATAATTGTCCAGCTGCCTACAAAGTGTGGAGCTTGAGTAGATGTAAGGCCTGCACTTCTTCATGGGTCACTTGGTGGTGGGATTAAAACTATCCTGTAGTAAAAAAAATGTCTTGCTTGGAATATGCATGTAATAAAAGAGCCACCCAAGAGAAAGGCTCTGTCAGACCACATGTAACTCTTCCTCCATGGCTGGGCTGGTGCCTTCCAAATCATAATGAGGTTTAACTGGTATTGTTGTAATCTACTGAACTTTGTCAGTCTTCAGTGGGCCTTCTGTCCTACAGTCATGGAAAGGCTTGGGTGGGAAGGGACCTCAAAGCCCATCCAGTCCCACCCCCTGTCATGGGCAGGGACACCTCCCACCAGCCCAGGCTGCTCCAAGTTTATCCAGCCTGGCCTTGGACACTCCCAGGGATGGGGCAGNTCTCCAGCTCTCCTGGAGCCCCTTTAGGCACTGCAAGGAGCTCTCAGGTCTCCCTGGAGCCTTCCCTTCTCCAGGGGAGCATTCCCAGCTCTCCCAGCCAGAAGGGCTCCAGCCCTTGGAGCATTTTTGTGTCGCTCTTCTGGACTTGTTCCAGCACCTCCACATCCTCCTGCTGTGGGACCCCAGGGCTGGAGGCAGCTCTGCAGGTCATACTTTACCAGAGCAGAGTCCAACCTTGAGTACCTGTTCCAGTTGTTACAGAGGTAGTGCTGGTTGTAAGAACATTTAAAAATCTATGTTAAACTTTAATTTTTTTTCCTTATTGCAGGGCATTATTTTCCTTGTATATTTTATCTCTGGGCTATTCTTCATCTGAGCCTCCTTTTTCTGAAATCAGTTAAAAAAAGCTGAAAATCTCAACAACAAAGAAAGCAAATCCAAATGATTGAGATGCAAAAGCTTTTTCTCAAGCCCAAGTGCTCTTCCCTGTGTGTAAGAGATGAGCTGCCTTTTGCAAAATGAACCTTGGAAAATGAATTTTATTATGAAGCTCATTCTTTGTAATATGCTTATCTCATTTAGTCACAGTCAAGTATTAAAATTTCATATCAATCATGACTGTATATTCATGGGTTCCAGGTTCTACAGATGATTTGCTGTGACTTGGATTTTGGACCAGTTGTGAGGAGACACAAATGGGCAGTCTGTGCTGGGAATCCTTAACAAGCTGTGGTTATATATGGAGATGTCTTAAAAATGAAAGCTAGATTTTGCTGGTTTGTTGCCATAAGTGTAGAAGGAAAAAAAAAAAAAACAACAAACCAACCAAACCCCAAATGAAATAACTGGAAACTGGGGCAAAGGATCAAATTCACCTTGTTTTCATGAGTTATGTGGAAGTGGGGTGTTTCTCTAAGCAAGACACAAGAGGATTTGCCTGACATTACGTTGTGTTGGAAGCACCTCGTGGTACAGCGAAAACAATTAGTAAATAAAGCAGAACCATGATCAGTGTGTTCCAAACGTGGTGGCCAAGATGGTTTGTTTGAGGGAAAAGCAAAATGAAAGCAAATCAAGGGTTGCAGGAGTAACTTCAGTTTTGGGGGGCATTTAAGGTGCAAGACCTGTAAGGAAGGTTGCTGAGAACCTTCCAAAAGCTCCAGGGAGAAGAGGTGAGGAGCTGAGAACAAATGCAGTGTGACAGGGAGGGGCCCTGGGAGAGGACAGGAGCAGCAGGAATGGGAAAGGCTCCGTGTGAAGTGACAGAGGAAAATCCTGGGGGGTTTTGGTGTAAATGAGCTCTGTAGCACAGTGGGGTGAGAGGTGGGGAGCTGGGGCTGCAGAAGGGAAGCATCACATCAGGGACTGCAACATACATGGCTCTCCCAGAGAGGGAGAGGGAATTCCTGGAGCCGCCCTTCTTCAGGGGGATACTGGAGCATGGATAGTGAGGGAGCAGGAATGGTTTACTGAGGGTCATCAGTCTCAGTGAAAAAAGAGCTAAGCAGAAATCAACCAAGCAACAGGTTAAGTCCTTGCAAAAGACTTGGATATTTAGAAACAAAGTCTGCTTGCAGTAAACCAGATGGAAGTACCTAATGCAGAGAATCACAGAATGGTTTGGGTTGGAAGGGGCCTTTAAAGCTCATTGAGTCCAACCCCCTGCAGTGAACAGGAGCACTTTCAGCTAGCCCAGGTTGCTCCAAGCCCCATCCAGCCTGGCCTGGGACACTCCCAGGGATGGGGCAGCCACAGCTTCTCTGCCCAACCTGTGCCCTCATTGTAAACAACTTTCTTACATTAGATCCCAACTTACACTGCAATGAGAGTGTTCTCAGCTCACTCTCTGATGGATTTCTTTAAATATATTTGTGCCAACATCTGAATCTGCTTAACTCTCAAATGATATTATTTTCTACAGCTCTGCCAGTTTTCTGCTGCTCCCAGAGCTGGTTTGGTTATGATTACTCTGATGCTTGTGTGCAGTGACTGCAGTCAGGCATGTCCTCATGGTCTCTCTCCCCCTCTCAATGTGTGCCCTGCCAGCAATTAAGCTTCCAGCTGGGAAATAAGGGGAATGTGGTTGGGGCTGCATCACTAAAGGAATGAACATATATCAAATAAACTACAGCAAAATGACAAGAAGTGTCTCTGCAAAGCCAGTGATGATGATGTTACAAGAGTCTGTGACAGCCTCTGACTAAAGGAGACCAACAGCTTTACCCATAAACAGACAAATTGGTCTCTTCTGGAAAGGGACATCGTTCCAAACAATGGGGTAGGAATTGCTCTCATCCATGGCAAATGTCCCACCTCACCCATGTACTGCAGGTAAGGAGGGGTCTCTAAAAGTGTGGTTATGAATAGGCTACAAACTCCAACCAGCCTCAGGATTATCCTGCTGTGGCTGTTAAGGCTGCTCAGCATTTGAATACATGCTACTTACTTGGGGTTTATTTTTAATGAACTAATGGGATGTGCAGTGATTCTCCATTTTTAACCCAAATTCTTGCCTCTGATTTATTTTTTTGCCTCAGTTTCCCCACCTGTGAAACACAGCCAGTGCTAAAGGCTGCTGCCTCCTCCCTCAGTCAGTGCTGGGATGGTTGGCAGCTTGTTCTCTGCAGTGTGGAATGTTTGACACCATCTCAGGTGTCACAGCAGCACCAGAGTCCTTGTCAGGAGAGCAGCTTTTGCTGAAGTACAACATCAAACCCCCGGGAGGGTGCAAAGGTACCTTCAGCTGCACCCCCCAGCACCTGTTATTGCTTCTAAAAATGCAGCTGAAATGGTCAGTATGACAATTAAAATTTATAAATAAGGAGCAGCATGCATAGCTATTTCCCAAGGATGTTAGTTTTCATGGAGCCCTGCCCTGACTGAGTTCTGTCACTCATTGGGCTGGGAAGGTGTCAGTGCACAGGATTCACTCCTGTTCCCACAGAAAGCAGCAGTGAAATCATCTGTTTTGCTGTTCTTGCATATCTCCATTGCTGGGGCTAAATTATTGCTGAGAATAGAGCTAAAACTGCTCTGTCTCTCCTCTGATTTCCAGCCTTCCATGCAGTAATTTCTTACCACTTGCCTGGGCATTATTCTAAAGGCAATTGAAATCACACTGTGTGTGACAGCACATACAGGTTCCCTTCAGTCCTGTTTTGGCAGCCATTAATCCAGAACAGAAAAAATTGGTTTGAATTTATCTTAAAAATTCAATCACGTGAGATTATGGTGAAAAGAAATGATAGTGAAAATAAATGAGTCTTTGAGAGTGAATTCATTTTCCCTCTTGTAACTCTTAGAGGCCATAATTGTTGCACCTCTGCGGGTAACATTTGCTTGGAGTTTATCTATTTCTATTAATATGCTTATGGAATATATAGATAAGATTTTTCTGAATTCATGAGGGTGCCAAGACCTTTTGCAGTTGTATTTATGAGCTAGAGAAACATCAGGGGTTGGAGCCAGGCCACCTCACACTTCACCTCTGAGCTATTAAATCCACCCCAGTCTGGGTAACTTCAGTCCAGGCATTGCAATGCTGAATGTGTGACAGGCTAAGCTGGAGTGTTTGAGCTCTGGAATGCAGTCAGTTGGGCTGGAGAACCAAGGCAGTGTCTGGCCATCATCCAGTACTCCAGACTAAGTTTTCCCAAGAAAAGGTGTTGAAATGGCCTGGTGGTTTTGCTTTGTGTAGAGGCAGCAGTGGTGAGGGATAGCACAGCAGGTGCCTTGGCTTGCCATGCTGCTTGGAGACAAGGCAGTGCTGTTGTGGGACATGTTCTCCTCGGGAAAAACCTTGGGATTGTCTCCTTGGCATGTGTGAAAATACAAAATAACACAGGCTCTGGCTGCGCTCACGTGCCTGAGGTGGTGTCAGGAGGGCTCCTGTGGGGCCCTTGTTCAGTGGCTAAACCCAAAAAGGTCCATCTGGCACCTTTGTCCCCCTGGATGTGGCATGGGGGGTGGGAGCTGTGCACATGAGCTGTGCAGAGTGGAAGCAGATTGGTGCCCTTTTAGCTGCAGTTTGCAACCTGCCCTTTACCTTGTCTCCAGGTCTGGTGTAGGACAAGGCTAATTCTGATAAATGCTTATTAGTATTTCCCTGAGTTTACAGAGGGGAATAAAAATGACATCAAAATTATGTGGTACTGAGCTTTGTCTGCTTGGACTTTCAGGGTGACTCCCCTGAGAAGGTGCTGGACTTTCAGCTCATGTCACAGGTGCACATGACACTGTAAGAGCAAACCAGCCACTTCAGTGTCATTCACCCAGCATTTATCAGTTTGTCTGCAAACATTCCTTTTCCTGGGACCACAGAGCCCTTTTGGACTCCTCCTGCCCCAGCTGCTTTCCTCATGTGTCTGTGCCTAATCCCAGGTGTCTGAGCTCCACAGTATGAAGGTTTCTGTCTCTGAAGGTCAAAATCCTCACAGTGACATCACTGATTTGCTTTCAAACAGGCTGAGGCCATGGAACTATTAGGAGGCTTCAAGTCGAAAACATAAGGCAAAGCAAATCAGTAAATCCATCTCCCCAGACAACTTCAGCAGTGCAGTAAAAATAACACAGAGAAACTAAGCTGCTCCCAGAGTGTAAAATGGATCAGGCTTGCAGCTCGTGGGGTCTAATGGAGCAGGAGGATGGATGGATGCCTTCCTCCAGTCAGCCCCAGCCAGCTCACACCAGCTCCAGCTGCTCTGGAACTGTGCAGCCTTGACAGGCTTCTTTATTATTTTAATTGTTGTGACAGTGGTATAAATTGTTCTTACCAATATGTATTTAAGTAATGATTTGCACTCACTCAGCATCTTTGCATTGAAAATCTCAGAAGTGCTTGACAGAAGGAAATGAAAATCATCTTGTTTTTCCACAGGGAAAGCTGAAGCAAGTTTGTAAGGACCTCTGGTGTGGCTTATCTAAGAGCTCTTTTCCAGCTTTAACAATTCTCTGACTTTGGAGAAGCAGCACACTCAGATCTTTCTATTTAGGGTTTTTCTCTTCTAGTTCCTTTTCCTTTCTACTGGAAAGCCATTCCAGAGGCAGTGGCACAAGGCTTGAGTGAAGGAGGTCCCTTAGGCTGTGTGATCCCCCAGCCACAGGAAAGCTCTGCCTAGGATTTTGTGTGTGTTTTGACCCTGAACCCTGGAAGAGAGAGAGAGTTTTCTGTTGTTTAGTGATAAATTACATGTCAAAGAAGGGAACCTGTCACAGATCACTTCCAGGCAGAAACGGGATGAGAAGTGTCCCTTTGACACAGTTTATCTAACAGAGGGATCTCACGTAGGGAGGCAGTAAAGAGATCCTGGTTGGCCTGGGGATCTTGGACTTAGGCCAAAGGAATACCTGAGAATGATGAGGAAAGAGAGACAGGAGCCAAAAACACCCAACTGCTCATGTATCCTTTTAGTCCTTCTGTACTTCCTGTCCCAGTGGAATTCTTTCCCTCCTGGTTTTGTGTGCCCACGTTTACTGCTCCTGGCCATGGCCCTGCAGGGAGCTCCCTTGAGCACGAGGGGTTTATCCCAAAATGCACATCAGCACTCTGGCCCTTGGAATGGGCTGTTCGTGTCTCCAGAAAGCATCTGCTCCATCTGTCCCTGCAGAGAACTGAGAGGCTGGAGAGATACAAGGGAGCCTGTGGGAAGGAGGACATCCCTGTGACCAGAAAGATTTCCTGTCTGTGAGGAGACACCAGGGGAGAGGGAGCCAAAAAAATAGGGAAGGAGAGGGAACAGCCTGCAGGTGACAGGGGTTTGGTACAGGAGCTTGGAGACTGACAGCCTGGTGTGACAGCCTGGTCTTCAGGTGATTTGTTGTATGGTTTGTCACAAGGGGAACACCTTGTCTGTCAGTCCTGAATTACATTTCTGCAGTGCTTCCCAGTTCCTGGAAGAGCTTCAGGTCCTCTCCAGTCAACAGACTTTAGAAGTAACCATGAGTAGTGTCATCCCAGAAAATTAATGGAGCTGAGTGAAATACACTGATTTTATGATCTGAGGGGCTGGTGAGTAAGAGGTAAAACAGTAAACTCCTTCTCAGATTTGGGAAAAGGTTTGTAAAACCCTTGGGCTCCGAGTTCAGCCCAGCTGAACTCGTGGCATTTCCATCCCAGACAGGGACAGGAGCACTTCCTTACCCCTGGCTAAATGCAGTCAGTAGGATTATGCAGTGAGATACCATCCCAACACATGCTGTGCAGATGTCTGACAGGAAGAGCTGCATGGAGTACTTGAGATACTATTGCTGTGTATTGTACTCCCAGAATAAAGCTCCTAATCTGCCACCACATCTGTCTGCAAAACTCCAGAAAAGTAAGGAAGAAATTTTTGTTCAAGAGTTTTCCTTTTCAAGGGATAGCAAATCCTCTGGGAAAATAGTGGAAAAGATCTGTTGGTTGGCTGAACAGATCCTGGTTTACTTGTCATACCATGTCTGTGATCTGCTGCTGTTTGAACCATGGCAACTTGTGAGCATCACCGGGGCTGGCTTGGCAGAGTCTGTGCCCAGACTATTCTGAAGAGCACCTGGACTTCAGTGAAAGCTTAGCTCAAGTTTCACCAGTTAGGTGGAAACAGTGTTGCTTTTTTTATGTAATCCATGGTTTTAAAACCTACACTACTTCTGGCTGCCCTGCACCAAGAAACAGCAGCTACCCAACCTGTGCTTTGGGGTGTATTTCAAGATGTATCGAAATGCCCCAGTAACAGCAAACCCAGAATATGCAGCTCAGTGTTAAAGGAGATTGTTCTCTGGAAGGGAAGAGGTGGGGGAAACTTCTTTCCTCCAAAGGCTGGAGAAGCCTGACCCATAAATTTTTGGCTCAGAGGTGCTGAGCTGTTCCCAGGGTGTAAAGCAGATCAGTCTGCAGCTCGGGGGGTCTAACAGAGAGGAGGATGGATGTCTTCAACCAGTCAGCCCCGTTACACAACCTCAGCCCTGCCAGTGCCGTGCCAAAGCCTGGCAGAGGCAATGGGCAGGGCTCGGGAGTGCTGTGGCAGCTCGGAGAGGCTGGCAGATATTCTGTCTGGTTAGTGATGGTTAGGAGGATCATCCAGAGGAAACACAATCATGGATAAAATCACAATTAGAAGATAAAGTACTTTCTGCTTGGGCGTGAAAGTTACGGTTCAGCATTTTGATGCTGCTGCATCATTTTTCCCCCAGTTCTTGAGTTGTAAGTTGCTGATCTACTCCATTTTGGGCTGAGCAGTGTCAGAGGCGAATATTACCTGAGAATTAGCCTGGAATTTAGGAAGTGCCTCAGTTCTGGGAAAGGCACACGCAGCATCATCATTCCAGAGAGCCTCACGTGTGCCGGCGGAGCTGCCGCTCCGCTCCGTGTGGCAGGGCTGGGGAGGGCCCTGACCTTGCAGTGCGATCGCTTTCCCTCGCCACAGCCGCACAGGGATGGCTCAGGGAGCCGAGGCTCTGGAGCTGCCGGGCAGGAGCTCCGAGGGCCGGCCCATCTCGGCGGGGTGAGGTGAAATGTGCTGAGCAGCACAGAACATCCTTCAGCGCTGCGCTGCCCCAGCTCCGGCCCCGGCAGGACCAGCCGGAGCCGCCGCTCCCGGAGCATCCTCCTCCTTCCCTCCCTCCCTCCCTCCGCACGGGGAACTGTCGCGGCTCCTCCGGGGGGCTCGCTCGCATTTCTCCACGGCCCGCCGAACAATGAAGTCAGAGGTAGGTGAATGATGCAGTGCAGAAGTTGCTGCAGCAGGAGCTTTCGCTACGGGGATGATTTAATGTATCATGCTGGCGGTGGGGGGAATAGGAATAAATTCTGTTTGTGCACGGATTGGGCTGGGGGGGGGACGGGGGGAGGACAAACCAAGGCGTTCTGGGTGCAGCAGATGACATTTTTCTAATTAAACAGCGTTCTGTTACGCCTGAAGTAGTCGCGTACAAAGGTTTTGCTTCCCTGCTAATGATAGAAGCCCAGGCTTTTCAAGGCAGAGCTATCCATTTAACTTGCTGGAATTAACGGAATGTCGTGTTTCATCCTTATAAATGAATATCAAGTTCTCGGCAGAAAAATAAGGATGTTAATCATCGCGGCTGATGTGTGTGTTATGTAGATGGCTCGCATTGATTCCGGGCTGTGGGCTCAGCATTCTTATTTGCATTTAGTCAATCAAGCCCGTGCCCACCCTGAATCCCTTCGGGTGAATTTCGGGGGATTTTGTAGCTGGATGTATTTATTCCTCTTTGTGTATCTGCTTTCAAATAAATCATCAGAACAATAAACAATGCTACAGCAGAGGGAGCAGAATGTTTGGGGAGGCGAAACCCTCCGGTTACATCGCTGCAATCTATGCAGTTGGGGAAGGAGGGGTTTATGCAAACTATGAGTGTGTTCCAGGTTTATAGAAAATCAATCTCATGGCTGTGTTGTCCATAGGAAGGTGTGGATTCATGGGACAGACATGTGAATGGATTCTTATTAGAGTTCCCAGGGCACAGCCCCTGCACTGGCCTGTGTCTATAGGTGTTCTGTGCTTATATAAGGGCTGGCTGGAACTTAGGGGCTTAGTTTATTTTTTTTTTTTATATCTCTTAGTGTATGTAATGCATTTCTCGGGCTTAATATATTTTACAACAACTTTGTTAATTCCTCTCAGGGTCGTTTGGTTTAAAAGATACTAGATTAACGATAATAGACTAATACCTTTCTATTTTAATGTGGTGTTAGTCGCAGCTGGTTTCCCCAAGTACCAGTGACTTGGAACTGCTTTGGGTTTGCCTTGACCATGTTCCCTCAAAGGTGCGGAGTGCTTGGAGCAAGGGAAGCAGAAATCGGAGCTGCCACCAGCACCAGGGCAGGAAGTTGCAAAATTCCCATGTGAAAACCAAAGATCTCGGGATGAGCTGCTGCTCAAAAAGTCAGAGAAACACAGTGGATGCTTTTAGGCTTTACACAGCAGTTTGGTTTGGAGCCAGTGGTCTTATGGAGCTTTAATTTCTACAAACAGCTGGAAGTAAAGGGCTGAAAAACACGCTGAAGTCGTAAGCTGAGTTAGAGTTAAAATTCATGGCCAGAGTGCTGTTTTATGGGAATCCTTATCAACAGAATGAGAAATACCTTGACTTGTCATGCTCATTGATATAAATGTCAGCAATATTTCTGGACTGTAGAATAGGGAGGGTATGGAAAAAGTTAATTTGGACCTCAGTTTTGTACACTGTGAAGGTCGCCTTGTCAACAGACCTGGAAGGGGGAATGAGAGTGGCACCTAAACCCAGAGTGTCTTTGAGCAGACTGAGGGGCCAGTGGTGTGGCATCGGTGGATTAGAGGGTGTTTGGGAGTGAGACATTGTCACTTTGAGAAGGTCACAGGCACAGACACTCAGCCTGGCTTCCTGCAACTCCAGTCTCTCCTGTTCTCCCACGTTTTGCCAGCACAGCTGAGGAGGAATGTGGGGCACTGCTCTTCTCCCCAGCCAGTGCAGGGCTTAGGGAAGTCTGTGCTGGTCTCCTGAGTCACTCCTCTCCCCCATGTGCAGCATCTGTGGGTCCAGCCACCAAGTGAGAGATTGCTTCATGCTTTTTTTGCTTGAGAAAGAGAAAAATACTCCTATATAGCCCTAAAAGTGACTTTTTCTTGGACTAAATTATCATTTAAGTTTAAAGATGATACCATTCGAAGGCAGTAATCTAGGGGGCTTTTCCCTAATACTTTTTTGTTTCTGAAATAAATAAGTTTAAACAGATTTTTATCTCAATTAAATGGGAATAAGAGATACTGGTTTGCAGCTTAAGAAAAAATATAGGTCTTGAATTTATAAATGCATATAATTAGAATTGCAGTACTTGTTCTTGGTCAGATGCCTGGAGATCCAGAGCCTTTCCATGCATGGGTTTGGCTTTCCTGTAACCTGGACAGTTAAGGATTGTTCATGCTGGGTGTGAAAGTTTGGTATTCTGTACACAAATTGAGGGGCGATTTGGGGGACTTAAGTCCTCCTTGATGAAGTCATTATTTTATGGAGAGCAGGGAGACAAGGCATGTCTCATTCCTAGTCCAGTCATGCTCTGTGTGCCGGAGGAACTCCAGCAAAAGTGAATGTCCCCCTTGCTGAGCAGCAGCACAGCCATAAACCCTCATTTACACAGACACAGCTGCCAGTTGGAGACAGTCTGGGTGAAGGGCAAACAGTGCATCAGCAGCTGCGTGAGGCTGGGGCACCTTTGCATTGCTCCACCAACAGATTCAGCTGGCTTGTGATGTGTTTAACACTAGTGATGAGCAGGCAGGGCTGTGATGGGGCTGCTCTGCATCACTGGAGCTGCTGGAACGAAGGAGGCTCCTGCTGGGGAACACTGGGGATGAGCCTGTGGTATTCCTGGGGGGCACCAGTGGTTACCTGGGGGTATTCCATGGACAGCCATCCTTTTTCAGGGCTCTTACCTGGGAATGGCAGTGCTGTCACAGTAAGAAATGCATCCTCAGCAAGGACAGCCAGGAGTTTTGGTGACATGGAGGCAGCAGAAGTTTAACTAGGTAAATTCTGCAGATGTAGTGTTGGTCTCCCAGTGCTGTGACATTGCTTCTTCCCCAGTGCTTTGTCTTCAGCAAACTGAAAAGCTCCAGAAGGAAATTCACGTTTTCCAGGAGAGATTTTTTATTCAGGAAGAATTGCAGGCAAGTTGGATCCTGTTTTGAGACTTCTCCCAGGCAGAAGCCACTGCATTTGTTAGAGGGGAGTCCTTCAGAAGCAGAAACTTTAGATTTGTCAAAGCATGGAAGGTTACCAGGCTGCTGTGATGTGCCCATTGGAAAATTAAGTCATCTCCTGAAGCAGGATAAGCGACGTGAAAGGAAAAAACCCCAACTTTAAAAAAAAAACCCTTGCTTTTCAGCAAGGCAAAACTCTCTGTCTGGATCTCTTACAAGAAACTGCTTCCTCCTGCAGCTACACTCACCAAAGTGAAAAATCCTGCTGAAATTCAGTTTAATCCAGGCTTTAGGTCTCTGAGAGAGAAAATCACAGGCCTCGTACATGTGAAAACTGAGCAGCCTGGAGCTTAGGAAGAGTTTTAGCCACTTAGTTAGAAGTTTTCTGCTGTGAGCAGTGGGAACACGTACAGAGGTGATGCTGCCCGAGGGGCATAGTAGCTTTTGAAATAGGAAGTGCTCATTTGGGTGCTGGTCACTACTCAGTGTAGTAGCATCCAGAGGTGCAGGACTGGGATGTGGTTTGGAGGGGAGGAGAGCTGAGCCTGCTGCTGTTGTTATCACTCCGTCTGCTGTGATAGCTGGGAGGTGTTCATCTGCACTTGCAATGAGAACTCCCTCATATTTAATATCAGGCCTGAGGTACCTGTGCCATAACCTTCAGGAAAATTAATTTCATGGACTCTGGATCACATCCTTGATGAATGATCCCGGGTTTGCTGGTTTGTTGTTTTCTGTTCACTTCCACGAAAAGATAAATAAATGCATGAAATCAGGAATCCTTAACTTTTTCTCCTCAAATAATTTTTCTAAACATTTGCTGATTTATATGCACAGCACAGGCACCCACAGTACGGATGCAAATGTCTTCATTTTTCCAGATGGAAAGACTGAGGGAGAGGAAGGGAGAGAACGGTTTGTTCAGCTGCAGGGGAAAGTTGATCTTAGGGCAGAGTTAAATTCTAGAAACCCTCGTTGCAGTGCTGTGCTCTCCCAGCAGCCCAGGGGCATTAGCCAGTATCACTTTCATATGCCTGATCAGTGAGATAGAGAAAGACATTTTTCCAAGTGAGATTTGTGTGTTTATCCGTGCTGTGTACGTGACATCTACAGGACACGGGGCTTGACATTTTTAGCTCTTTCAGGGAAACCAGATCTCTCAGTGAGTTACACTCAGAGTCTTTCAGGCAATGCTGAATGGACAGTGTAACTGAAATGGGTGTAATCACACATTGTACATTACAGAATATCTTACTGATCCTGCTTTTTACTTCTGTGTGTTATTAAAATCCAGGGAAGCACAGCTGGGCTGCCTTGAACTTGCCATAACAAGCACAGCAATCAGAACAGTGGAGACAACTAATATTTACAGATGCACAGAAAAAGGAAACTCATGCAAAGATTTTTTTCAGTCTTTTCCAGTTTTCCCAAGCGTTAGGCAGTGCTGAAATCCACCCTGCAGGGGCAGAAAGCATGAGCAGCACAACTACGATGCAACTGGAGGCAAAGGGGAGACTTGTCGGGAGGCGAGGGCGGGCTGCGGTGACCAGATCGGGCTCCAGGCAGATAGTTCCATACTGATGCTGTGCACTCCAGCAGTAGTTTCCTAAGATTTAAGCCAAGAATTGAATCAATTGAGAGGGTCTTGAAGGCAGCAATCAGCAGAGGAGAACGCAGGGATCAAAGAATGTGCTGGAGAAAGTGGCCTGTTGTGCGGCCGCGTGTTACTCAGAGTGTGCAATAAAGGGTGTTGGTTCAGCTGTGTGCCCCTTCCACAGGGCTCCATCCAGAGGATATTCTTGGATTCAGTTCCAAAAGAAGAAAAAAACCCAAAACATTGCCTTTTAGACACTGCTCTCTTTTTCCTTGTTTGATAACTGCTGCCAACGAGGGCTGGCCTCAGATGTGTTTCTTTCCAGCAAAGAGCCATAGGAAAATAGTTCCTGGTAACAAGACCTTACTAGTTGAATCCCATCTGTAGGACTCCTTAGTATAACCATGATGATTTGTATCTCTTGGTTAACATGATGAATAGACTGATGGAAAAATAAAACACCATTGTGTTAACAGTAAGAGAAGTGATGAGATGGGAAATGGGGAGGGGACGCCCTATTTGTATCCCAAAGAAGAGCTTATCTGGGCCATTATGCTCTTAAATCAGTGGCACACATGAATTTCAAAAGCATTGCTTGGGGATCAGAGTGATGGGAACATGAGCCTGCTGATAGAAGTATGGAAGGCTGGGTGGAAAGGAAATAAGCCAAAGAAAATAATTGCAGGGTTAAATTTCACTCTGCTCTTCTTCCCTCCCTCCTTCCCTTCCTGTTTGTGTGTTATTGTGAGTCCTGTTGTCATGGGACTCCTCTGTAATGCTATTTGTTTTGTCACTTCATCCCACCCAGCGCTTGCCCTGAACTTCATAGCTCACCAGTGCTGCTTGCTTGGCTGCTCTGGTAATCTGCTCTGCTGCACCACGCTCCAGAAATGAGGATTCTGTTTGCTCAGCACAACGCCCAGCTGCCATCCAGAGTGGCACCACAGCCATTCCCAGCCAACTCCAGCCAACCTTTGCACCTCCTGGCAGCACAAGGGGCCCAGAACCTGCCTGAAGCGTGGCTTACCTTCCCAGGGAGGACAGGGAGCCTTTGTGCACCAGGGAGAGGAGCCCTGGAGCAGGTGAGAGCTGCAGGCTCCCAATCTGGAGCCAGCTCTTCCCATGGGATGTGGAGTGTGGAGCTCCCTGGAGTGTCTGTGCAGGACTGGCCATGTCCAGCTGTCAGCACAGCAGCCCCTGGGAGCACAGACCTCACATTCCAGGCATTGCTGAGGGAGTCAAGGATCACAAAGGCAGAGGACTTTGTCTCCTCACGAGTGCACTCTGTGGCCTGGCTTAGGGCTGGAGTTCTGTGTTCCCCCAGGTTCCAGCACAGCAGGGTGGCACTTCCATCCAGGCACTTCCACCCCGGGCACTTCCACCCCAGGCAGTTCCACTCAGGCACTTCCACCCCAGGCAGCTCCACCTGGGCATTTCCACCCAAGCACTTCCACCTGGGCACTTCCACCCGGGCAGTTCCACCCCAGTTTGGACCAGCAGCCCCCTGACCCTGCATCCCACTGCCTGCAGCCCCTACAGAGCCAAGGGCTTTCATTTTGCTCATGTCCCCATTCCTGCAGGGCACCCAGCAAAAGCCCAGCTCCAGCTTTAAGTCCAGCCTTGGCACCCACTCTTTTTGTGAGCAGATAAGGAAACCCACAGGGGTCATTTGTGTGCAACTTCTGTTCGGCTCCAGAGCTCAGCCATCAGTGGGAGTGAATGAAGGAGCTGTCAGCTGCAGGAGAATGCAAAGTATTAGTATGCAAAAGGAGCCAACCCCCAGCAATTCACATCTCTGCCGAGCTCTCCGCATCCTGCTACAATCCGTTTGCTACAGCGGCGTCAGGTCCGGGAAGGCTGACATAAAGCAAATGCCTGGAGTGCATGTTTGCATATCAATACCACAAGTGTTTGCTGGCTCGCATCTGACGCAGAACAGAACTGTGCTTGAGGTCGGGAGCGCTCCCAGGGTTTGAAACCCTTGTGCCTGCACTTGGTGTGTGTTTGCTGTGCAAGCTTTCTGCTCCAGCAGGCTCCGGTTTTTTGTCTGAACGCTACGGCTCCCATACAGCATTCTGGGTACTCTTACATCATCCTTTTGCATATCCTTCTGCTCACAGTATCTGATCTGAATTGCTCTGCCCACTGGAAAAGGGTTTCAGCACCCAGCAAAACATCCCAGCTGCTTCTGCCTAGATGAAAGGGTTCCTGGAAGTTCCTTGAAAAAATCCAGTTTGTGTCCCAAACCAGCAAAGGAGTGGAATTTTTTGTTTGTGTAGCCTTAGGTTTTAGTCAGATTGTGCACGACCAAGCTTGTCCCTCCATCCAGCCTGCCCAGTGCACTGGTGGCCGAGTTCCCAAGGCTGTCACTATGGACTGTTCTGGAAGCTCTCATCACTCCTCAGAGTATGAACTGCAGGTTACAGTGGAAGTGTGACAGTGGAGATATGTATGAAGTTGACTNTCAGGTCTCCAGTTTGGTATTAGAGTACGACAGACTGTGATGAGAAGACTTTCATTCTCTGAATGAAAGCTGGAGAACTGTGTGCCTTGATTTGCCCTTATGTTGCTGCTTTGTGTCCCTTCCCTGCTGCTCAGAATTCATGGATAGAAGCCTGAACTGAGTAATGTCTTGGCTCTCTGATCCAAATGGGGCTAAATGCTGCTTTCAGGCTGATGAGAGCACAAAGCAGGTGCTACATATGCCTTGGTAGGAAGGTGGTCACAGGAACAGAAACCCAACAGTGGTGAAAAGAAGCCATATTTTCTGGGAACCAAAGGTGGTGTTGGACACAGGCTGTATTCTTCTGTTTGCTTGTGAGCACAGTGCAGTTGTGCCATTGAATAGGTTTTATTTCCAGTTGGTTTTCTTTTGAAAAAAACCCTGGGTATTTGAACATTCTAGGAAAAGTGAGCCACCCTCTCAGGGTATGTTTACCCAATCTTTTAGAATGTTCACTTCCTCTGACATTTTTATTTATCTTGGCACATAAATACTTAACCCAAGCTGTTTCCCCTTTCCTTAGCTCAGTGTTTTTAAAGGAAGCTGATGCTCAGCCTTGCTAAAGAATTTCAGAGCCCTTGAGAGGAGGATGGTGGATGAGAAGGATGCACATCTTGCAGGAATGTCCTCCCAGATTTTCTGCTTCTCACAACAAGCTGAAAAAATCTCAGCTCAGAAGGGCCATGTGATATCAATGCTGCAGGTCTTACCCACTTCTGGATAATGTGATTACAGAAAGTTTAAAGGTTAGCCTGTGTTCTGTAAATATATGATCTTATTATATGAATTTTCTTATCCTAAGCCTGTCTAGAATGGATGAAACAGCATTTCCAAGTGCTTCACAAGGCCTGTCATTACAGTGGAGGTTTCTTAGCAGCCTTGAAAGCATTTGAATTGCAGTATAATGATATTCTGTCATCTCTTAGCAAGGTTCACACTCTAAACACTTTTACACACAATAGAAATTAAAATGGAATTGAGTAAATTCTGTCTCTCAAATTCATGGACTACGTAGTGATTGTCTGGGTGCTTTGGATTAAATAGAGGCTCATGTCTGATAGAGCTGGGTTACCTGGAGTAACAAATTGTAACATAAAACTGTATAGTGTAAAATAGGTCAGATGTGGAAGATCAAATATTAACACTTTCTGTACACTTTTTTTTTTAGAGTCTATGCATTTAGCATTATAGGCACAGGTTTGGTTTTGCCCTCTTTCCATGCTCCAGAAAGTTGAAAATGGAAGTCTTTTTTTACTGTAAATATATGATTTATTGAATGAAAAAACTATTTGCTATGCAACAAAATTTTCCTAAAACTTTACAAATGCAGTAGATATGCTGATGTTGAGGCCATCTGCACATGTGCCATTTTCCTGGTCTCATGAGTCTTGGTAGAGCTCAGTTCTCCAGGAGCTTTCTCAGGAGCTGTGGGATCTGCTCTCTCCAGCATCACACCTGAGGAAGATTCACTGAGATCATACACCAGAAAATACAAGCAGAAGCTGCCACGTTACCCTTTTCAGAGGACAATGATGAGGTTACCAAGCGACATGAGAGAAAATACATATTTGAACATGTAGCCCACATGTAGGAGGAGTTTGCTCTGGAGTTGCCTCCATGGACACCCCAGTGAGATGGTCTCAAGTTTATGTCTGTCAACTCCTGGGCTGAAACATGTCTTGTCCTCCTCGGGTTTGTGCTGTTGCTTCACACTTCTTCATTACTTCTCTCATTTAAGACTTCCAGGATGGAGTTCCATGTGCCTGGTCCTTCCCTTAAAAGGATGTTGCCTGTCTGGTTTTGGTATCAAGGACAGGCTCGAGCAGCCACATATGTCAGTGTGAGGGAGACAAGTGAAAAGGCTGGCACTGCTTGGAACATCATCCCTCCTGCCGTGGGCAGGTACTGCAGAGAGGAGCTGCTTGTTCATCCTTCCCTATCTCAGCATCACTGGTCCTGGGGCAGCTCCAGCACCCCCGTGGTGGGCACTGTCTCTGCTGCTCTCTGTTTAGAGCAATACCTGAGTTTACGTTTGTTTCTCACACAACCCTATTGAATTTGAAGTGTGGGAGATGAAATACGAAGCTGCTGATTGAATTTTACAGCTCAAAGCAGAACAGAAAACAGGGACATGTATCAAAGTGGAGAAGGATATGAAGATACAGCAGGATTTTCCCTGATGATCTTTGATAGCCAGCCAGCCTGCAACCTCAATTCATGGCTCATGCAAACAGCTGAGCAGCAGAGTGCAAACTTCAGGCTGCCTGGGGTGCTGGGAACTGAAACTTGCTGCATGAAGGTTTCTGTCTGCTCACTCAGTGCAGAGAATCTCCCCTCCTGGGGCACATTCTTGGGACCTCAGTGGCAAAAGCGGGCTGCTAGAAAGAGGAGGATGAACTGTGGGTGGGTTTGGTCTGAGCAAGTGGGTCCCTCTACAGAGGTCAATTGGTCAAATAAAGAGCTAATCTGGGTCCTAAGGCCATCAAATATGATCTGTCAGGAAATGCAAAACTTACCGTTCCTGCAGGAAGGGGAATTTAGACTGGCTGTGTGGCATTTTGTGGTTTGTACCTCTGAATCTGTTTTGCAAACAGTCTGAATACTCACAAAGATAGTGAAACTCTGAAGTAGCATTGTGGCCATCTCCCACATTTATCTGGAGCTCTTAACTGTGCAGATGTGATATTGCACAACCTAAAATTGGTGTGTTTTCATTCCTTCAGTTCCTAGAGGAAAAAATGCCTGCCTGTTTTCATGCATCCGAACACTTAATGAGAGCCTGCCTTGCCTGATTGTACCTGTCACAGCACTATTTCACCAACGACAGAGACACCAATTTGTGACTCTGCCCTGGCAGCACAGAGCAGACACTGCCTCGTGTTGGTAATGTAAAGAAAGAAAGGCTCGTGGGCATGAAGTGCATGAAATGAAAATACTTGAAACTTGAAACTATTCAGTCCTTCCTGAGCAATTTGCCAGCTTTGGTCTGGTTCTGACAGGTGCTCTGTCTGCAAGTGTTCTAGAGAATCAGAACTAATGGAAATTAATATTTTAATTGATCTCTTCAGTTGTGCAGAAATAACTAGATGGTCTCTGTTCCCTAAATAAGAATAGAAAAACGTGTGACCAAAGCTGGTCACACAGCAGTCCTGTTCCAAATGATTGGATCACTGCAAAGAGCCTTCTTTCTTTAAATAGCCACCCTATTAGCTGAAGAATGGTGGAACAGCTCTGGAAGGCATTTCTGTGACACTAAATTATGCCTGTGCAGTATCTAACTCCCTTCTCTGCATCTGACCTTCATCTGCAGACAAATTCTGACAGCCCCAACTGGAGAAACCCTCGCCGAACCCTGAGCGAGGTCAGGCCTGGCCAGCTGAGGTACTTTATATAATGCCTTCTGTGGCCAGGCCTTTCTGAGCCAGAAATAGCAGGTTTGCTGTCCTCAGACAGCTGGTGGGACGCTCATGACCACACCATGAGGCAGCCCAGCTACAGCAGCCCTGGAAAAAGGGCACGTTTTTGTGGCCGCAGTTGTTTGAAGAAACCACAAATGCTGTTTGTTGTTGAATAGGTGCTTGAATTGCAGGAGCATGATAGGAATCCTGTGGTGGTGCCCTTGCAAAGCACGGCAGCTCTGGTGCTTACCCAGCTGGGAGACACCTCAGAGAGCATGGCCAGAGGGTGTTCTGCACAGGGGCACATGGTCTCACTCATTTGCAGACTGACTACTACTCTCACATTTAAGTTTAATCCACCTTCCACCCTGAAATGACACAGTTGCCTTGTGAGGGTGGAGGAGCCACAGGGCAGTTTGCCTTAGGTGTAATGTCCATCTCAGCTCCTGAGGGATGCTGTGCTAGAGGTGCCTGCCAAGACTCTCTCTGTAACAATCATTCGTTGTGTGAAAATATCCATTTTGTTTGGCTGCCAGAGTGCTGCACGTTTATGGACCTTTAAATTAAGAGGAAGGAACTTTTGCTTAGAATAACATGTTTATTTCTTAATATAGAGTTCTGAAGCAGGACCAGGAGTTGGGCTCAGTGATCTTTGTGGGTCCCTTCCAACTTGGCATAGTCTGTGATTCTGTGACTTTACAAAAGCAGGTTTGATCCCTCTCTGCAAGGTTCCATAAACATCCTTGGAGGACTGGAAATGGATTTTTCTAATAACTGAAGCTCTTTTTCTCTTCATTTTTATCACCAAAACAAAGCAGGAAATGATTAGCCAGAATATGAGGAAATATATTTTCTATATTCATAAAATGCTCCAAACAACTACTCATTTTTATATGCCAGAACAGGGCGGAGTTGTGAGTTTTGTGGTTGAGATCACCACCACCAAGAGACATGAGGTGTTGGCTCAGTGGTGATGTAATCGTAATTTAATGGTCATGATTTTTTAATTCTATAAATATAGAAGAGAATTCTCAGACTGTTTTTCCCTGGCAGTCTCAGCACACAGATTCCTTGTTACCTTGTGCAAAGCATCTGCAGTCACAATTCCCTCCTGATGTAGAGTTCTGTCCTGGTCTAGTTGCATCTCTAAGCTCTGAACCATTCCCAGCCATCCTGATGATGAATACAAATCACTTCATGCTTTTAGTTGTCAGCACATTAAAGGGCAGAAACAAGAGAGGGAGTTTAATTTGGAGCATAATTGGTTCTTTTGTGGATCTGCAATAATTAAATGCGTGTGTACGGATGGGCGGTCAAGACAACGCCGTTCTTACTCACTGAGAGCTGAACTGTTGCTTTCCTTCAGAGGAAACTGGGAGCAAAATTTGCAGCAGAGCCCTTTTTAATGCCAACACTGAGAGATTCTCCTCTTTGAGTTGCCTTCAGCTGTGCCCTGCTGCTGACCCTGAACTGTCATTTGCAATAGGACTAAAATGCCACCTCACATGTTTTTCCTAGAGCAAGCTGGCGTTTCATGACAACTGAATGTGAAGTTGCCTGATGTAATTACTATGAGAAGTAATAGAGAATAGACATTTGGAGAGTCTAAGGAAGTGCTGTGTTCTGAAAGCTTACATATTTGGTTGACTTCTGGCAGCAGATTCCTCCTGTCAGCAAATCCGAGGAATGCCTTTGCCACACTCAGTTGCTTGGCGAGGATTAAGCGCCGAGTGTCCAGCTGAACCAGACTAATCCTCAATGAACTATTTGTGGGCCTGTTGTGCAACAAGTTCAGGGAGACTGCGTGGCTCGGAGTCCTTTCACAAGAGCCCAGAAAAGCTGCTCCCTCAGCCCTGTGTCATGGGCAGGTTAAAAACAGAAATTCAGGAGCACCCACAGGCTCAGCTGGGCGTGTGGGTTGAGTGTGGGTTTGGCTTTGCTTTGGACACCCAGGGCTCTGCATCTTCCAGTTTGTGAGCCTGAGTGTTCGGGTCATGACACCGAGGCAGAGAGGCTTCAAGTTGTTCCTGATTCCTGAAACTACTGCAGGCTCTGTTGGGTGGGGATGAACTTCCGCAGCTGCTTTCCTCATGGAGGAGCCTGAATTCCTGCAGCTCTCCAAGCACTGAGCATCCTTCCTACCCTGCCAGGCACTGTCGCTGCTCCTGGGAGGGAGGGAGGTGCTGAGGAGTGGCCACCATCTCTCACAGGCTGAACCCTCAGTTTATGATGGATGGCCAAGCTCTTCCTCTTCCCCTTTTCAGGCAGAGTAAACTACAGAGCTGGTGTGGAGTAGAGGGGAGGTCCAGGAAAGGCTGTTGGAGCAGAGATGTAACCTTTCTTCCCCTGCATCATGAATTGGCACCCACAAAGTTTAGTTCATGGAGGAAAGAGGGAGGGTCAGGGCAAGGAATAGAGAATATTTCAGTTTTATTCAAATTGGCCCTTTTCTGAATGGGTTGACATGTGGCAACGCCCATATCCAAAACGATCTGGTCCTTACTGTGCTGGGCTGTAAAACCAGGAGTACATCCTATACAGAGTGCCATAAAGAAAACTTAATATCACACTGGGGACTGGGCAGGTTTATTGTTCCTTTCAGAAAGCAGGATGAGAACTTGCCCAGTTTTTATTCCATTATATATCCACACTGTGTACATAAATTTGAGGTGAGGGCTTTTAAATGCATTTTTACAGCTTGTTTTGAAGGTAATAGAAGCAGATTAGCAATATAAAACTGCTACAGAAAGTCCTACTTATTACTGTAGGAGACTTGGCCTGAGCATAAACATGACCTGGAGTAATGACAGTCGTGGAGGCTGAATTGATGCAGGTGAAGAGTTGTTGAGAGCCGGGAGATACTTGTGCCTGTACACATGGGGTAAAGTAGAATATGTTAGCATAAGAACATGGCTAAAAATAGCCAAACAGTCCCCTGCAGTGTGTGGCTTGAAACAGGAAGATACACAACACAAACTGTGGAGCTTGGTTATCTCATAAATCACGTCTGTCTCTCGGTTATCATTCATAGGACATAAATGACCACATTGTGCACAGCGGAATTTGGGCACCTACTTAAATGAAAATTCAGAAGTAAATGTTTTTCCTTTGGAATTCATTAAAGAAGACCTTTCTGCTGTTGTAAGGACACAGTCTCATATGCTGCTCTCAAGTCAATTGTAGCCTCATTTAAAAGTGCTGTTGCATCCTACCCTGCACTGCTGTCTCATTTGCCTCACCCTTGGGCTTTGAGAGCAAGTACATTCTGCAGAGATAAAAAAACCCCAAGCATATTGTGTCTGTCTGCAAAATTACATGTACACACGTAAAATCAAGTGACTCAAATACTGGTTTTAAAAGCAATTTAATCAATAAAGGGTTATTTACTCTAAAGATTTAAGCAGAACACCATGGACAGTTCAGGGCCAAGAGGACTCTGTGCACCTCCAGCAGCTTCTAGACCCCAGAGTAAATACTGTGGCATTTTGTGTTGTGATGAAATGACTGGAGCAGAAGAGACAACTGGATTCTGGGCATGAATAATCCAACACCTCACAAATACAACCCTATAGTCTACAATAATTATATAAAATACATTTATATGTCTCAAATATAAACACCTTTTCCATTATTTCAGTTCTTCTCTTTGTGAAATAAGAAGTCCTAAGCTGCCTTTTGGAGCTGGAAAAGGACTGTAGGGCCTCTCAGATGGCATTTTGTAATTTTGCTGGTGCACGAACATTTAATGAGAGACAGAAGACATGAGGTTTTGCCTCCCTGGAACTCTTGGCCTGCAGCAAAGGAAAGCACTACAACTGCACACTTCTGCTGAGTTGCCCTTGCTGAATGTACAGCTGGGGACTCTCCTTGGCCTCCCATCCCAGCCTGAGCAGGCAATTAAGGCTTGGGGAAGCTGGAGCTGGTTGGGCAGGGATGGGTTTCTTTCCACTGTGAAATGTAATTAGCTGTAAATTGTACTTAAAGAGTTTAATAGCACAATATGCAGCTCATCTTCCCTGTGCCTGCGCGTTTATACCTGAGGATTAGGTTGTGATGTTGTTGTTTATTTACTGGTTTGGAAAATACCTTCATCAACAAATTCCCTTCAGATGATATGACAGGATGATGATCTGTCACATCAGCAGGTATTTATTGCTGATGGTGCAGGAGTGGGCCTGGGCAGAGTGGCAGGTTGATTACATGGAAGAATTTTCTTTAGTCCCATTTCATATTGAATGCCTTGCTCTCTGTGATGCTTGCTTTGTGTCACAGCCTGTGGGGACTCTTTCTTTCAGGCAGCATTCTTTCTGCCATGCTGTTATTAACTTATATGGTAAGTGACAGATACAAAGGAATAAAACCATCCCCACACCTCATGCTAGTCCAGAGTGAAGAAATAAATAGTCTCTTTAAAGTGATCATAAAGTCCTTCAGTTATCCCTCTGCAGTGCTGGAAGTGTTCTTCCTATTGGAAGTACTCTTCCTAAAGAGTTTAGAGTTTGAGTACTTTATGGCACCCTTTTTATTTAGCCTTTTAAACTATTGACTTGGAGTGACCACCTGACAACCTGCCTCATCTGTCCCTGTCCATCACCGAAGGGATGTTTCTCCCAGTCCATCACTGGGATGTTGACACTGCTGTGGATCCTCCCGTGGCAGGATGGTGCAGAATTCTGGGTTGTACAATGTACAGGCAGGGAAGTTCATAATTGATGGGCTCTTTATTCCTGTTAAGCGCCTTTATTCCTGTTGATGTCTTTGGCTGGATCTTAACAGTGAAAATAGCAAAACTGCTATGGCTCATTCTTTGTGTTTATGGCCCATTCTTTGTGTTTATGGCTCTCTTTGTGAATTAATCTGGTTGTATATATGTGGAATTTGGGGACTCTGGTGCTGCACATGTAAATAAAATCAAATAGAAAAGCATGTCTGTGTTCTTCAGATGTGGGTGCAGGAACTGTGGGCAGGAGGAAGAGCCCTCCAGGTGAAGTTGTGAGCTGTGTAGAAAGCTGATCCTTGGGAGTGTTCTCATTTTCTGTTCATTCTTCTTCCACGTGTTCTAGTGATCCTAGAAGCGAGAAATTAATCTAGTCAGGTTATTTCCTGATCACCCACCCAAAAGGGAGTTTGCCCTTCACTGGCCTTGAAGGAACAGGAGAGCTCCAGTTCCTGGTTCAGGGATAGGAAAATGCCACTGTAATGCTTTAGTTTCATCCCCCACTCCAGCCAGGGAGTCTCTGCAGGGAAAAGGTTGTAAATATAGGGGGGTTTATTATGCTTCTTTTTTTTTTTGGCAATGGGAGAAGTTCAGCTGTTGGGACTGTTCACTTTTTAAAAAAATCATCTAAACTTGGACACCGTGGCTGAGGCTTTCCAAAGCAAAGCCCTGTGCTGTCAGCTTTAGGCAGGATTTTCAGCAGCACAAACAGAAGTCCAGCACCCTGTGGTATCCTGTGAGAACCAGGCACTGCCAAGGTGCCTTTGAAATCTCCACCCTCAGTCCAGATTCTGGTCTTTTTCCAGAAGCTCTGAACTTGGTTGCTACAGTGACTGAGTTTTTTTATGTAATTTTTTTAAAGACACAAGCCTAATTTGTGGGTTTGAACCCATTTGTGAAGATGCTGGTCCATTGCTGGTGTACAAGGCAGTGAGTATTGTGAGCCTTCACCCAGGTGGGTTATTGAAGGAGGACCTTAACAGACTTTCATTGCCTATTCAGGAAAGGGGCTTTCTAAAATGCAGCACTTGGTATTGGCAGTAACATTGATTAGTGATTACCCAGGGAAGGGTATGCTGAGTTAATAAAACTGATATTATCATTTGGGCTTCTGTTTCCCAGATTCCTACCAATACCAAGCATATATTTTAGATCTTAAAGTCTTTTGTTGAACTAAGACTAGAAAGGGTAGTAGAAAAGACTTTGAATCACCTCTGATCAGAACTGGTTTGTCCTGCTACTTTAACACCTTGTTCGTAAGTTACTCTTTTAATACAGCTCATGACTTGCATAAAGATGAAAATGTGATTCCTGCTCCCTCAGAATTAAACATTTACAGCTGCAAATGGTGTCTTTTGCACTTGTAAATTTTGTCTTGTTAATATTTATAAATTCTGCTACAAAACATACTTGCACATAAGGCATTAATGTAGATTTTATATTTTCTTACAGGGGGCCATAATCTAAAGAGTATAAAATCTGAGTTGGAATATGCAGTAAAAAATATACGAGCTTTTACTAGGCATGGAAGGAACAAAGTAATTACAATGTGATGTGTTTACTAACCTTCTGAAATTCACTCTTTCTGTGGTTTAGAAAGAGCCTGAACAAAATAACATGGTGGTTGTGTATCTCCTCAGCTGGGATTCCCAGCTGGTGGTTGATAACAGCCATTACAGCTGCAATGGAACTATAAAGTTTTAAAGTGTTGGACATCACTGAATACATTTATTGTGGGTTTGTCTCATGTTCCAGTGTTTCTCCCTTCATTTCATATGCTTTTGCTTCAGTAAGATCACACCTGCTTCATTATCCATGTGTAAATCAAGAGCAACTCTGAAACAAACCATATTGGGAAAACACAAATGAATAATGCTGCTAATAATAATCCTTGGTGTCTCGTGCTCTAAAAATCCCTGTCTTGTTTATCCATATGTATATTTGTGCAGCCAGAATATTCTCTTCATTTTAGGATAAGGCAAAGTCCCTAAAGATGCCTAAACCTTTTATTCAGGGAAGGCTTTACATAAGGCTGTGTGTGTTTCCCCAACTGCAGCAGGATGATTTCAATGCACATTTGTCTGAATGAGAAGGAACCTCATTTTATCATTCTGACAGTGATTGTACCATGTTCTCTTTCCAGCAGGAGTAAGTTCCAGCAAGATGCATCTGAAAGGTTTAGTGAAAAAAGTAAATATTGATAGACTTTCACTTTTCTAAAACAGCACAACTTGAGTGAAATGCATATTATGTCACCTGATCTTAAATTCTCTCATGTGGGGAAATGACAACTTCATCAGAGAGCAGCAGGAGCCTGTTCAAAGCTGGCATCAGGAAAGATCTGCCTCTTTGTGCAGACTGACCTAAATGCTCTTTAGCAGTGTCAGGTGAAATAATAACGAGTCTACTTCACTGCAGGATTTTAATATGAAATGCCACATTTGCATGAACAGAAAGAAGAGATAGACATGCTTCTCAAAGCTCAATTGTTTCTGCTTTCATTGAGCAAAGGTAGTTGAGTTTTATATCTTAGAATATTCTTGGGATAAGAATACTCTGGGTATAAATACTGAGTAGAAATACTGAGCTACTTCTGTAGAGTCTTTGTTCCAGCACCTGTCTCAAGCCTCTCAGGTTGTTCTGATTACTGTCAGCTCCGTGCTGGTTTTATCCTACTTGAGCAGTTATAGCACTGTGTTGCTTGGTTCAGCCTGAAAGGTCACTTGGATTATTTGTACAGCAGCCTTTCCATACTGCAGTCCAAAAATATACATCCATATTGAGCCTTTCTTGGAAATCATAAGCATTATCTGTTTTGCTACCATTAATTGGGAAATCTGTATTATTTGTACCATTTAAGTAGAATCAGAAAAGGTTCTTTCATTTTTGAGATTGCTCTGCTTACAGAGCTTTAGGTTTACAGCTTTTTAGGAACAGTTGCCAAGAACTGCATACAGATTTGGGGGTTTAGACCTGATGTATGTTGTGTTTCAGCCATAAATAGAGCAATAATAGTAAAGATCAGCATCTTCACTCGCTCCTGCTGGAGCCAGGCAGTGTAATCTGTGGCAGCCTCTGAGCAGTCTGGCTCCCTTGGAGATGATGTGCCTGTTGTTTGAGCCCATGGAATATCCACATTATTTCAAAGGTGTCTGCAGTAGCTGGGTTTGGGCACAGCAAATAAAATGAGGCAGGTTTTTGTCACTGTTGTATTGACAGCATGGCAGAGTCTGGGTGGCTCATCTCTAATAAGCCCACTGAGCTCTAAAAAGGAGCAGAGAGAACTTCCAAATGTGGCTAATGCACCAACTAACAGTGTATCCTTAAAATGCAAATTCCATCTTAAATTCTCCTACTAGAGCAGGCAGGAAAGAGCTCAATGTGAGCCCCATTTTGGCCTGGCCCTCTGGTTTGGAGTGTGTCTGTCCACAATTCACAGAAACGAGCCAAGATGGGGAGCTTTTTTCGTGCCTTTGTCTTTCCCCCGGAGGGGAACGTTCTAATGGCTTTGGGAAATTGATTAAATTGTGTTTTGAGTGATCCAGACTTCGAACAGTGAGTGTGTTTCTGAACGCTCCTCTCACACAGCCTGACTTGCTCCGGGCATTTGTTCCCCAGTTGGGGACTTTGCCAAGCTCTCCCTCACCAGCAGAGCCATTCAGAGCCACCCAGAAAGCCCAGTTGGCTGCATTTAGTTCCAAATTCTGCCACTTTGGCTTTCATGTGAAGTCAGATCTTCTCTGCTTCCCCCCCAAGCACGGAGGGAGTTGCCACCTCTGAGGGAGATGCTGTTCTGCCAGCTGCAGCTGTGCACGTGAGTCGGCATGTTCTGAGGGCACAAACACGGGAATATTTCTCCAACATAAAACTCTCTGGGATTTTTTCCCCCCCCAAAGCTTATTGCATCCCTCTCTGTGTTGATATCACATACTTGTAGTTGTGCGTATGCAACGCTTTCTGTAGAATTCCAGTGTGAGAGATGAGCCCTCTCACTGCAGAGCTGAACATTCTAAGGAAAACTGTATTCTGGGTAGAGAAAATCTGGAATTAGTCTGAGTAAAGACTGAATTTCTGATGTTTTTATATGGTGATTTACTTGGTATAATAAATTTCAGCACAGACAAGAAGTTATTTTGATTTGAAAATTTCACAGAAATGTCTAGACTTCAGCAGGTTTAGAGTAATTAATCCATCGTTTTCAGAAGTGAATTAATTGAAGAATGTATGTGCCGTTACAGTTCCCTGCAGGACCACCATGGAATTATGTAGAGCCATGCAGAGCATATGCAGGAATTTCCACCAGATGTCTGCTCAAGAGCGTATCTTTGGCTTAAAGGAGACATAATTTGTGACAGACTGTTCAGCTTGTGTTGGGTGCAGGAGGAAAAGGAGGAGAGAAGGAACTGGAGTGTGGGGTATTTTACTGCCCAGTAAAATAACATTTGGGAATTCGGGAGGAACGATAGATGATATTTTTGCTATTAGTGTGTGTGTTCTGTGTCCTGCCTGTGAGCAGGGGTGGAGGTTGTGCCATCATTACTGTCCAAAAGAGGAATCTTATTTCTGAGCAGCCAGACAGAAGCAGCAATTGCACTGGATTCCAGTTTCCCCATGGAATACTGTTGCAGGGAGGGCTTGGGAGGCTTGAATTCAGTAATTTTATTTTAAATATGTGATGTTTTTTGCTTTACATGCATTTGTTTGCGTTGTAGGGAGGGTAAATCTAGACCTATGACACCGGCAGGTTTTTGGCAGAGCCCTTTGGTTGTGTTTTAGGGGAGCTGTGACTGAAGGCCAGCCTGGAATGTTCTGTCAAGGTGTGGAAGGCTTCACCTTTCTCCAGCGTTAATGGTGCTTCTTCTTTCAACTGTCCTAAAGTGCAGCCTCATTTCCACAATCCCAGTGCTCCATTACAGAGTGAGACCTTTCTTCAGACTTCCCCAAACAAAAAATCCCAGCCTCCCAGCTCTGTGTCATTCCAAGATAATGCCACAAACTCTCAGCTCGATTTGTCTTGGGAAAGGCTTGATGGGTGCCATTGGCACAGTATCCATTCTAGGGAAGAACCAAGAGCTTAGGGTTGTCTGCCAGGTGATCTTTCACATTGTTCAAAATGTACTAGTTTCCTGTGAATTGCAAAAAGAACCCATTTGAAATAACTCCAGCTTGGAGTGTTTGACTGTTTCATTCCTTCTGCTTTATGGGGGAGGTTTCAGAACAGTAGAAAAAGGGAGTATTTTGAATATTTTGCCATTAGTGAAAGCTGATTTGGTAAATAAAAACCCCCAAACCACAACACCTTCCTGCTATCAATACTTTCATTCTTAATAACTAGAGTATGCTCTAAGTAGGTATTTAATATAAAATTAATGTAAGGAAACATCACCAACTGAGGAGTATCAGGACAGGCTGTGCTGCCTTTATAAGCAGGGTCAAAGCAAAACAAATGATCTCATTTATATTTAGCCCAGGTGAATTCTTTGTCTACAATACACGGAAACAGAACCATGTAAATAAAGGTGCATCTTTGCTGCCAGTTTTAAGTTACTTGTTGAAACTCCGTGTGGTGGGTAACAAAGGAGTGCTGAGTGATATGGGAAAAAAACCCTGGAATGACTGCAGAGCAGGCAACTGATACACTTTGGACACACTCAATGGCTTGGGCAGTTATTTTTGTACATTTTGTCATCACCTGCCTGTAAAAATAGAGGACTGATTTGTCAGAGTATCAGATGCAGAGGACCAAGATTAAAAATTCTTAATTTCTCAGATTTTGGGGATTTTTGCTAGAAAGAAAAATAACATTAAATCAAGTATGACAGGATTTCTTGAGCTTGAATTTTAGACTGATTGAGCAATATTTCACATTTCAATTACTTTGCAGTTCATAATTTAAACGAGAGATGGCATAATATCCAAGCTGGTGATCCAATCAAGGACATGGAGAAGATTTCTAACACTGAGCTACAGTAACCTTCATTTGTCTTCTCTCTCTAGGAAGTCAGAATTCTCTTCCCAGACTTGCATAGTGGGATTTTTAGTTGATAATTAAACATGTCAGTGCTTGTTCTACAGTATTTTCTTCTTTGCAGTGGAGTTGCAAACCTCAGTTTTGTGTGACAGGCTTCAGGCCCAAAGCAGTAGTGACTGTCATGGGGAGTTTTGATACTGTAAAGTATTATACATGTGCCTGGGATGTGGGCATGGATTGCAGAGGCCTCATCCCTGTGCACCAAATTTAGCTGAAGTTCTCAGGCACTTCTGGAGAATTAGGAGGGGCTGGGCTGTTTTGTGCACAGGCCACATCTCACTCTCAGATTTCCACTAAGAGTAAAATTTATCCTCGGGGTTGTTCAGGAACAAAACACCTGCAGGATCTCAGACGAGCTTTGGTGACAAAATGTTGGATTGTGCCACCTCTTTGGGCTCACCCGCTGTGGTCTCTGCAGTGGGTTTTGCACCTTAAGCTGAGCTTTAACTTTGATTTAGGATTGGAGTCAGCTCTGCAGTCTATAAAATATTGTTCAGCCTGGAAACCTTCTGAGGATTCTAGATGGCTCCCCATCAATGAAATAGCCTGTTTCATCTTCAGCTGTGCTGGCACTACCTTGTCAGGCTCGTCAGACCCCAAGCTTTCCGGTGTGGTTTTCATGGAATAACAGTGCCTGGAACTAAATCCGTCTTCCCCAGCACCAGTGTCTGTGGGAGCTGATCCCAGGAACTGGCCATGCTCTGCCCTCAGCCACCCCTGTGCAATCCCATCAACAAAATAAAGTGCTTCTTGCAATGTAGTTTTCTGGCTTCCTGACAAACAGGGCTTTGAGCACACCAGGATAAATTCTAGCCTAGAGAAGGAGGAAACCTCTCGAGTCAGATAACACAAAGAATACAAATTGATTCAATTGCCAGTGCTCTTGCAGTCTTGTGTGTGTTGGGCTGAGGAGGAGGAAAAACTGGAGTCCCTTTGAGTGCAGAGTATGTTTCCTGAACGTGGGTGAAGATAAGTAACATTGAAATAAACTGATTCACTGAGTAACGTGCCAAAGATCACCCATTTACAATGCATTCTATTATCACCTCAGGGTCATTGCATTTGCCAAGATACTGCAGTTTGTAGTATGGGCTCCTAGACAGGAGGGGCAAAAACATGCTATGATGGTAAAGCAAATGAATTCATATTCCAAATTGGTTTGCATTCCTAATCTCCAGATTGGTTAGCAGCTTGTCCGAGGACACCTGGGGTGCTTCTAGTTGTAAATTCACTGTTTGCATTTGAAAGGGTGCCTACCCTTAACTGTACCGTGTCATTAATTAGCATAATGGATTTTAATTTTCTTATTGTCTAAGATTTAGATGAGACTTAATTTAGTCTGAGATTTAGATGCGACTTCATTTGTTAAATGTTTTCTGTGCCAGGACAAAAGGTCAATCAAAAGTGAAAGTGCCTTCAGTGCTGTAGGTTATTGTAAAGTAATCTTTTCAGTTTGGGGGACAGAAATGTGATTTCTTTTGCCATTTTTGCCTTTTGAAGGCAGTGATTTAAAATATTCTTTGGTTTATGGTATAGGTGCCTTACTACTCACCTTGTGGGGCAGGTGGTGGTTGGCTGTGTGGAAATTTTCCTTCAGAGGAGGATGAAAGGAGGATGGGTTGTTTCGGGCTGCCCTGCCCAGCACAGCAGTGTGTGCCACTCATGAGCCCCCTCTGTTCTCCCCATGGCAAGAGGGAGAGTAATTTGTTTTTCTATTTTATCTAAATTCAAAACAAGGACTGCAGTTAGCAGCAATTTTAAAAGATGAAAACTTAGTAGCCTGATGTCTTCACATTCAGTGTGCCAAAATATATCCCTTGTGTGAGACATAGGAGTTCTGCATTTCCAAAAGGAAACAAAATATGTCCTGTTCATCACAGAACAAACACGTACTGTGCACAGTCATGTGCAAATTCTTTCCTCTCTTGGTACTTTGCTAATGGTGCCTTATAGAGGTTTAAGGCAAATCTCACAGAAGCCTTTTCAACAGGTCTGTGTCACAGGGGCTGCTTTCTGGGTGTTCCCTGCAGATCTAACAGTGGGGACATGCTTTTCTTCTTCCATTTAACATATTAGCAAATGTAATTAGCTTTCTGCACAGAAGAGTTTCAAAGAGATGTTTTCCTGGTCCTTTTTTAACTTACCATACCTGTGCAGGTGAGTGTTATAAAGAGGGTGATGTGAAGATGTGCTGTCATCTGTACACTGGCAGCCCCACCTCTGCGTTCTGTATTGGCATGATCAGCATGACTGGCCAGAAACCACCAATATTTAAGTCTCCTTATGCTTGAATTTATCACTCTGTAATGAAAAATAACCTGCCTCTAAATCCCTGATGCACTGCATGCAAAATGCAGCAGTGTCACTTAGATTTGGTGTTTCCTGCTCACTTCATCCCTCTGCTTTAGCAACATGAAGAAATGTAACGTGATGTTGTCCTACCCTTTTACACCCTGCCTGTTTGTTCAGGTTTGGAGTGGCCTGTGCAGAAGGTGCATTTTCAGGTGCATGATTTGGAGCTGTCAGTGGGGCAGTGGGCACAGACTGGTGTGCCCAGTCTCAGCTCTGCTCTGCCCAGGCAGGATGGGCACGTTTGCACTCAGAGGGCGGGCAGAGGTGTCCTGCCTCCCTGTGAAAATAGCCCAGGCAGCCCAGCCTTTCTTCTGGGAGTTCATCATATTCCATGGAGAGGTTACTGAAACATGCTGTGCTGCCCTCCAGGCAGGAAACTGCGGAATAAAAATATCCCTTTTTTTTCGCACTCATCATTCCCTGTTGGCATGGAGGTGGGTTGTTATTTCTTCCTCTCCTATTTTTGTTTACATCTGGCTCAAAACAACATTCAGAGCTTCTATGAGCTATAAAGATTACCATGGAAAAAGTCAGTATTTGTTGCGTAATTTAAGGCAGGATGGAGTTTTTGTAGCTACTGAGTCCAGTTCACGGGCTTAGGTCTGTCAGTGGGGCTCAGGTTTGTTAGCACCCAGTGGTGTGTGGGTGCTGCAGCTGTTCCTGGGTTATATATCCATAGGGTGACCTTAGTACATAACTCCTTTTGCAACGTGGCCACGGCTGGGGAATGTGGGTTTGTTGCTTTGTTTTCCCTTGGCAGTTCCCTTGGCACTGTCCATAAAGCTGTGAGACTGTCACTGGATTTTGTGGAAAGGGACACAGGATCAGCCTAAGGATGTGCAACTGCCAAAAAAAGAAGTGTCATCTCTGTAAATGTTTCTGCATTTGAATCGAGTCTTTTATCTGAGTGATACTGTGCCTCTCCATGCTGGGGGATTTGACAAAATGTCAATGTAAATAAATACTTTAATTCATAAATACTGAATTAAAAATTGTTGTATTGCACAATCATGCATTAATGCAGAAGCCTTGAAAATACTTTCATAAAATGCCCTTAAGTCTAACTTGATTAGGTAAATACAACTTTGTTCTTACCCATGTGTTTAAAGCAGTTAGTAAAGTGATTTCTTTACCTTTGAATTGAATTTTGGTCAATTTTTTTATTACTATTTATATGTGGGAATTTCAGTGATGCTTGTCATTTTCCTAACAGTTTAAATTTAATGGTTGCTGTCAAAATAAGCAACTGTAATGCCACCTGAGCTTCAAGTAGAAAAATTCCTGGGTTTCAAATGGTGCTTGCAGGAAGGCAAGTCATGGAAAATATGTACTTCTCCATGGCATGGGCTGCACACGTGATTTCTCAGTGCAGTGATTATACTGAGCCAGATGTCACAAGTGCTGGGGGAAAGAGTTCTGTGCAGAACAGAAAGTAGCAACATTCTGATATTTACTTTAATACTGACTAGTAATTACTTTCACAGGCTTTCAGCCACTATTTATGGGATTTGTAATTCTTTCCACATATTTTTTTTTTCAAAGAAACACAATTCTGTATTTTTCAGGATTAGAAAATGTTAGTAAAATATGTTAAACTCAGTCATGTATTTTTCTACTTGACATCAGTGTATGCACAAAACCCACTGTGTACACAGAAGCTCAGTCATCTTACTATATTTATGAATTGTGCAAACAGGAAAGAAAACCCCAAAACATTAAATACCAAGCAAGCCTAACTGTGCTTTTCTTGGGGATCAAGAGCTTTTGAGATGTTGATGACACAAAGCATAACTAAGCATTGTTAATCTCTGCTGCCGTTAATCCCAAAGAAATGCTTTTCTCAGAAGGCACATTATTACTGCCATGAAATGAAAGCAGAAAAAAAGCAGAGGCTGTGGGGGACCTTCTTGCAGAGCATATTTTGAATGGATAGTTTGGCTCAGTTGGTTTACAGAGTGTCCAAGAGCATTAACATACTATAGATTAGCAACTGCACTGTCTGTATCATCTCAACGTGTGTTTTCTGTCCAACTTCATTGAAAGACATTTTATTCAGTGACAAGTATTTTTTCAATGTTTTATTTATGACTAAGTAAGTCTGGAAGGGGGAGCTCATGATTTCAACTTGCCCCCTGTGAAGTCTGCTGTTGTAGAGCACCAGGACATATTCCTTACAAGCTGAGTTTCTCTGCCTTGACCCTCATGGGCTTGGTGCCCACCACCCTGGCTGGCTTAGTAGTGGCACCAAATACACAGCCAGAGAAACCCTGGAACCCGGTGACTTGAGATTGCAAAAGCTTTAGGTGTGTCCTAAGGTGTGGGAACACTGGATTCATCCAAGAAGGTGGCACTCCAAGTGAAGGAGCCAGGAGGGAGTTTGAAAATGAAGGAGGACAGCAGAGAATCTGAAGTCAGGAATCCTGGCTCTGGTCTTGTACACATTTCACTCCGAAGAGGCAAAAGACTTTTATATGTATAATGGTATCAGCAAAGTTGTAATTGCAGTCACCTTGTGTTCCTGGTACAGAGTCCTGCCTTTATTGTCCCGAGAATGCAGATAAGAGACTTCCCTTTCTCTTTTACTCGACCTACAACACCTGGTGAACAGAGTGGCCTTCTTGGCTTGCAGATGAACTTCTTTCTAAGGGGCTCTCTGGCTTCTTGTCAGCCTCTGTACTGCCTCTGGGAGATTTCCAAGCATCCACCATCCTTCTGTCCATGGATTTGGGAGAAAAAAATGTTTTCTCTTGAAGAACCACCGCTCAGTGCTGACTGACCTGGTTTGCAGCGTCTGCCCCTCAGGTATCGTTTCAGTGCTGGGCTGAGCCGGGGCAACACCAGCAACTGCTGAAAGCCCTCTGCTAAATTCTCTCCAAAGGGAGGTTACATGCTATTGGCACCAAGAAAAAAATAATTCCATGTGGCTATGGATCTGTCAAGAGACATTTTAAATGTCTCGATAGGATTATAATGAAATGTAGCTATCCAGCAACTGATTTTGTGGAGAACCAAAACTGTGTCTTGCTGTGAGCTGCACTGTGGGGAGCAGAGGATGAACACATCAGCTCAGGGGCAGCATGAGACAGATACCTAAATATTGCTCTGAAAAGCCTTGTCTAATGTAACCTTCCCCAGTGCTGTTCTGGGGATGTGAATAGCCAGGCAGTGTTACAGTGCACCAGTAATGCAGTTTACAGCAGCTCCCCACACAAGAGAGTGTTTGTAGGATCAACTCTTGACTCGGAGGGACAAAACCAGGTCAGAGTAGTGACAGCAGGGAATTTTGAGTCAGGAATGCTGGCTCTGGTCTAATGGTTTGGTGGCAAGCTAAGCCTCTTTAGGCATTGTCTCTGTCATTGCTGAGATGTTGTCTGTGTGCTTCCCAAGTTGCTGTAGTTCGCAGGGCTGCCTGGTTTGCATTGCTCCCACCCTGGATAAATCAGTGTATCTTAGCATTTTGAAAACTTGATATATGGAATTTCCTTTTTTTCCCCAAATCGTTGCTCTGATCCAAATCTTCTAGCCAGGGCTAAGGAGAGACTCTTCTGCAGAGCACAGCTTTTCGTGGGTGAGTTTTCTCTTGAGGGGCCAACAACAGACACTGATCTTTTCTCCCTCTGCAGAGCGAAGCATCTTGTTTTATGGGAGGGGATAAAGAAGCAGAACATATAGAGAGATCTGTTTCCTTTTTAGATCTCCCACTGATCTGTACAGAGACTGTGAGAGGTTATTCTAATTCTCCTCTGCTCTGGTTTATACCCTTTGTGCTTCCCTATTCCCATCCTTCTCATAGGCATAATGCTGGTTTATATTTTGCAAGGGTGGGGGGGCTTCGAGACAGGTTGTTGCAAAGTACCACTTTGAGTCTCCAAACCCTCGAAGTCAGTGAAGATTCCCTTTGCCTTAAATAGGCTTTGGATCTGTTCTTAGGAGAGCAGAAAGACTACAAAGATTCATTGTTTTGCCTACTCCATAGCAACCGACAACATAAAGCCTTTTCCCAGATGTGTTTGTTTAAAGGCTTTCTGAGTTCAGTTTAAAAACCAAACTGAAGTTGTAGCTATTGTTTTATGCTGATTTTTGAGTGTTGGCATTTAAAAATGAAATGAGTGAGTACACAGCCATAGGAAATGCAGAAATGTGTATGAGGGAAGATAAGAAATCCACTTTGGGGGGACACAAAACTGGGATAAGTAAAGCAGCATGTCAGCTTTTGAAGAATTACCTGGCATGTTTGAGAATTCCTATGTAGTTCCAGGCCATATGGGAAGATTATGATGTTTTATACAGTTAGAGAATCCATGACTGTTCATTGATAATTCTCACTGTGCACCAAAAGAGAACACTGTGAAAGAGCATTGTGCTGTACGCCCCTGAATCTGATATATCCCCATCTATTTTAAGGAATACTTAGTTTATGTTAGGTGTACAGGTAAGCATGAGAAGCAGAGATTTCACCATGGGAGGGAGGAAGTGGAGGATCCATATGGGTTAACATATTCTTTTCAAGGGATGAATTGGATTAATATCCCCCAAAATCCCACTGTGAGAGGAATAACCTATATTTTGACCTGTGAATGAATTTTATGATACAATGCTGCATGGTTATATTTATACTCTGCAGGAAGAAAACTACTCTCTGGCAGTTTCTTCATTTTTTCTGTGTAACCCTTTGCTTTTATTCCAGCAAAATGCAAGATAAATGCCTGTTTCAGCCTTGCAGATCTTGGAAATAATGGTGTATTAAATGTGATTAAGTTGGGAATTACCCTTTAAGCAGGGTCATAATTACTGTAGATTTAGATGGCATGTTGTACAAATTGCTGTGTGCTCATAATTACAAATTGAGTTTGTTGCACTCTGGGGGTTTATAAACTTTGTTTTAGCCATTAACACATTAAATAGCAGTGATTTATGAAAATTACTGGATAAACCAAAATTCCAGTGTTGTGCTTAATCTAAGGTTTAATTATATTTCTGTATTAGAAATAAAATAGGGTTAGCTTTGTCAAGGAAGATTGAACTGTTTAAGCATATATTCACTGCTGAGATATTGTTAAACATGAGAATGGTAAGGAAGTTGGAGCTGCCTTTGTAAGTTTGGCAGTGCCCAAAGTGAATGAAGCAGCAACTACTGCTGTTGCCACCACCAGCTCCTCCCATGGTCAGCCACCCTGCTTCCTTCACACTTATTTCCTCAAACCTCTGGTCTAGTAAGTTCATGGTTTGAAATCTTTGTTTGCTTCCTCCTGCATGGAGATTTCCCAGTTGCTTCATTTTTGCTGAAGTCAAGTTGGTGTATTTTCACAGCACAAAGATAACTTGGTGTTGTGCTGTGAGTTGTGCTCCAAAAAATCACCAGAAATAAGGATACCAGGATGTGGAAAGTTACTTTTCCGTCTCCTTACTGCACTACGTGTTAATCCAATATCTTAGTGGCAACTTTATTGCTAGTTCAATGTAAAATAGCAGTGGGAGGACAACAGAGTATTGGTGCTACTGGTGCTGCCAAAGTTTTCCATATCAAGTGCAGACAAATAAAGTGGTACAAAAGCCACCTTGGCTCTGTGTTATTATAAGAGCCTTTCCTGCCCATCTTACAGGACCTGAAACATCAGCTCTGGATGTTCAGCACAGAGCATAAGCACTGCACCTACGTTGTTAGGATGGCAAAGAAATGTAGCTACATGCCACCAGAAAATTGTCCTAAAAAATGAAGATCTATGATAAATCAGCACCTGAGAGAGGCTGGATTGTGCAGTATGGATTATGGTTATTGTTACCCAAGGAAAACTGGGTTATGCACTATGGATTATGGTTCGGCAAAGATGGTTTTGGAATGTTCAAACTTAAACAAAAAATCCCTCCAAAAGCAATTGCATCAGGCTGCCTCGACTCGGAAACCACAATGGTATCTGCATAGTGCAGCAAGAATTTGTTTTTCTTTATTTAATTCCCCCAGTTGGAATACAGGCGAGGTCTTAAATATGTAGATGATTTTAGCACTTAACCTCTACTTTAAATTTTAAAGACTTACTAAAGCAAGAACCGATTTAACAGCTTTGTAGCAGAAGGGTTGAAACTAAATAGAGAATTCTGGATGCTTGACATTGATGGGGGGGAAGGCTGTATGTGACAATTACCCACGCAGAGTTTGGAATGGGATGTGTAAATGCTGCCGGGTTATTTGTGTTAGCATTGCTCGGTTCTTTGCTGATCTAGCGTGATCGTATCTGTTGAAGGAAGGTTGTGTTTGGAGTGGCTTCAGAAAAGCACATTCTTCAGAAAATTCTGTGACTGCTTTTGAGGTCAGAGCTCCTCAGCCGCCCTTTGCAGTACCTCTGCTGCTCCACAGCCCACGCTAAAACTGTCTGCATGCACTTGGTTCCTAAATGGAAACTGGTTTCCCAAGGAGCAGTTGACTTTTTGGGAACTGCCTGTGTCTGCTTTGGATTTGTCTCTGTTTACAAGTGGAGATGGAGCTTGGTGCAGGGGGGCATTGAGTCAGGACCAGAAAAAAGCAGGCTTGTTTCAGTCCCAGACCTTCTGGAGGGAAGAGACTGTCTGGATAACCGCTGGGTGTTGGAAGTAGGCACGGCAGTATAAATAGTCTCTGGTTAGAGACTTGCAGTGACATTACTGTGAAAACAGTCTGAGTAGGTGTGGCCTTCCTTGAGGTATTTGAGTTTCACTGAAAGCTAGTTAAACCCGGGCTTATTGGAATCTCTGCCTAACACCTCCTTAGGAAACTATGCAAAACGCACGCTCGATCCAGAAGTTTAACGGGGTTTAAGTAAAGTTGCTTCGATTCTTTTTATGGCCCACAAAGATGGCATGTACTGTAAATAAGAGGTGCGCTGTGTACACACCACAAGGGCTGTCGCTGTGCTTTTTCTGCTCCCCGATTTCAGCAGCATTTTAAGTTTCTCGCTAAACTCCGGAGCTCCCCAGAGCAGGGCGATCCGCCAGCGCTGCTGTCGCGTGTTATTACAGGATATTACTCATAGGGAGCCTGAGAGGGGGTGTCGCTGCTCCGCTGTCGGGGGGCCCTCGGGCGCGCCCAGGGGCGATGCCGGAGGATGCGATGGGGGCGCAGCGCGGAGGGCCGGCCCTGGGGGCACCCGCTTTGTCCCGGGGGGAACCCACTTTGCTCCTGGAAGCACTTACTTTGTGTTTGAGGGCACCCACTTGGTCCCCGNCACGCGTGCGCCGAGGGGCGGCTGTGGCGGAGCGGCGCTGCCCGGCCGGCACTCCGGCACGGCCATGTGGTGCCTGCANGAGTCACCCACTTTGTCCCTGAGGGCACCCACTTTGTCCCTGGGGGCACCCCCTTCATCCCTGGGGGCACCCCCTTCATCCCTGGGGACACCCACTTTGTCCCTGGGGGCACCCACTTTGTCCCTGGGAGTACTCACTTTGTGCTTGAGGGCACCCCCTTTATCCCTGGGGGCACCCTCTTCATCCCTGGGGGCACCCTCTTCATCCCTGGGGACACCCCCTTCATCCCTGGGGGCACCCCCTTCGTCCCTGGGGGCACCCCCTTTGTCCCTGGGGGCACCCCCTTTGTCCCTGGGGGCACCCACTTTGTCCCGGGGGAAACCCGCTTTGTCCCTGGGGTCAGCCCTTTTTGTTCCTGAGATAACCCCCCTTTGTCCCTGGGGTCACCCCCCTGTTTTCCCAGGGATCACCCCCCTTTGTCCCTGGGGTCACCCCCCTGGCCCCGGGGCCGTGCCGGGCTGTGTCCCGGTGGGCTCTCGGGGGTCGCGCAGAGCCCAAACCCCTGCGGAGCTGGGCGAGCAGGGTGTGCCCTGAGCTGGGCGTGCCAACAGCGCTTTTGGGGGAGTTTGGGAGAGGGCAGGGAGTCACATGAGCGGTGTCAAACAAGTGGTGAGTTCTGCTTCAGAGCTCGGCACAGGCTGTTCCCGTGTCCCGGAGCCTGGTCTCATGGGAAGGCGGCTTACCCTCAGCGGGACTGCCTGCATCCTTTGCCTCTCATGCCCTCAGCCAGAAAATAAAATAAAAGGGAAAAAAAAAGTTTAATCCAAAGGCCTTTAAAGTGCAGATACTTGAATAACTGATGCAAGAGAAACAGAGAGTGGGATTTGTCACTCACAGCCTCTATTGTTGTGATGCTGTTAACTACCAAAATAATGTGTGTCAAAAGTACAGGAACACAGAACTGTGTTCCATGAGCCGCCTGAAAACGCGATGCACAAACTAGTTTTTCTGGTGTGGTGCTGTGTGTGGATTTATGATAGACTAAAATTATCCTGGCAAGTGCACTTGCAAAAGAAATGTATCTCCAGTGCAACGCGAAAGTTTATTCCACCGAGTAATTCAGTGAAGTGCTGAGCTGTTTGACTGTTAAAGGAATACTCAACTTCAAACTAAAGATAGAGAACGTCTTAGACTGGGTGTGGGCATGTGTGGAGAAACATAAAAGGAGGAAGTGACTGGATTCGGTGTAACTACATATGAATGCAGCAGTCTCTTTTCTAGGAAAGAAAGGAAAAACGTTTTTTGATAAAGAAAAGGGTTTCGTAGTACAGTCTGGTCACACATTTAATGATCCTTCAACCCGTTTTTACCCCTAAGGAAAAGATTAGTGTATGTTTCCTGTGTGGAGTTGGTAATGTTTGCATAAGTGATGTTACTTTTGCATGGCTTGCTCCAAAACATAATTCATAACTGTTCCTGTAGTGACAGATTTGCCTGTTAGACAGTTGCATTCTGCTATTCATCATTGTTTTGGAGTTTTTTCCTCCATTCACACATTGCTCTGCACTTCCTTTCAGTTAAACTTCATTATTCTGCCTGATGTGCTAAAAGAGGAATTGCTGAGTACTTAGTTTGGATGTTGTATTTAACCGTGTCTATTCTTGTGGCAGATACCCTTCATATAAACACAGAATTCGTTACATCTCTCTAGTGCTTTGGGAGAACTTCGGCCGTGCTGAGTAAAATGACCCATTTTCTGTTTTACTTCTGCTTTTGTACCAGATTTGGTTTTGTTGTGGCATCGTGTTCTCATTCCTGAAATTGCAGATACTGAGAGTACTGTTGTTCAGGAGTCAGCTGTGGGTTTTTCTTTTGCCTCAGTGTTGGGGTTTCATGTGTGAAATCAGCAACCATCCAATTTTTTTCCAATTTCTACCAATCTGATACAATTCATTATCATCAGATGCACTGACTGTAATACAGGATCTGGAGCTAACCAGTGACAGTCATGTTCAGTGGATCAACAGCATCCAGTTGTTTCTTTGCCCCTTTGGAAGCCTCATGCAGTTAATAAACAACTTGCAGTTCAGTTCCATTGAATAATTGGCAACTTTCAGGTAAGGAAACCCAAGGATTCAGCTTTTTGCTGAAAAGTGCAGATACCAAGTTGAACAGTAACTGGGATTTCATCTTCCTGTTACAGACTTTTATGGGAAGGTTCACTAGGAGTTGATCCTTGCTGAGCAAGCAGACTTTGTGCCACAGTGGTATCTTCACTAGTGGTTCTCACGGTGTTCTTGGAGAACTGGGAAGTGATTTCTTAGGATAGACAGCCTCGTGGCCTTACGTGGTTTTTATCACCCTGTGACCATTTCATCTTTGCAAAATGAAAGTTCTTTCAAGGGACTCATGTTTCTATTCATATGGATATGGAAAGCATTTCCCCAAATGTGGAGCCTTCATGAGAATGCTCTTCCAGCACTTGGACACTGGGATTGTTTCATGCCTTTGAGGGTCTCAAGAGCAGGTGCGAGGACTTCAGGTGGAACAGCTCCTCTGAAACAACACGTGATCTTGATCATGTTTTCTGTGAAGTATGGAGATGGCAATTCAGGGATCAAACTCTCTGAAGAGGAAGGTCTCTAAGGGTGTTGCTGATTAGGTGATTACTCTAATGATGCCTCAAACTGTACGTGCCCTGAAGGCTGGTAAGAAGTAGCTGTGAATTATAAAAGCTGGTCTGAAAGCAGTCACTGCTCTGGTGATGGGTGCAAGGTGTCATCCCAACACCTGTGGAGATGTTACCTGTAGGTATCTCACATATTTCGTTTGTGTTTCTTGGTGTTTAACACCACTGATACTCAGACTTCAGAGGTCTCTAGCAGAACGTGGGGAAATAAGAATGTTTAGTGAGAAGGGAGGTATTGCTTTCCCAAGGAAACGTGTCCTTTTGCCTTCTGTGCTGTTCCAATTGAAATTCAAGACACTGCATTGCCCTAACTTTATAGCCTCAGCTGTGTGACTCTCAGTGAGTAAAATGGGATTTAGCCTGCTATCAGGGCATGCTGGAAATATTAATGCCATAAAGATGGCCTGGAAATTATCCACTAGGCCTTCATGGGATTTTGACATCCAAACTAATGCACCCTCTTTGTTGTAAACTCGTGAGGCTCCCAGTTTCTGCATGATTCTGACAGGTGCAAAGGAAGGTTCAAGGTACTGTGTTGTTGAATATTGTATTTTTTTTAATATTGTGAAGGACCACAGTCTGAGGTGAAAAAAACCTACTGTGTTGCTTTGAGCAGTATGAGACATGGGCATATACTAGCTGGGTTGTTGTACCTTTCCATTGAAAGGATTTGCCATAATTCAGAAAGGACTTTCAGGATGCAATTTTTTTGCACTTTCAGCATTTACTTCATTTTTTCTCTGTCAGATTCAATGGTAATTTTATCATTAATTTCAGAGCCAGGTGTATTTTAATCACACCAGCTGTCAATCAATTATTTCTTTGTATGCTTATTTAATAACAGAACTGCAGGAGACCTTAGAAACTGCAATCACGATGGAGCCCTGATTGCTGTGTTTGTTACATGAAATATGTGAGGATGTGCCCTTAACTCAGGCATTGCCCGATGCACAGAGCAGCTGGAATTATGAAGAGGTGGATCATGGCTTAGGAGAGAAAGTGTGTTGGTGCATTGTTTTTGTAACCGTGCTTTGTTTAGATGTCACTTGTGTTTAAGCAGAGCATGGGCCACAAGCCCAGTTCATATTCCTGACTGTGCTGCTTTATTTCTTCTTTATTTATTTTCTAGGATGGCTGTGTAGTTGCAAGAGCAGAATCAGGCCCTGTGTTTGGAAGTTCACTTTTAGCATCCTGTATATTGTCATTTTATGTCAAAAATTATGTGTATACAGATTTAGCTTAATTCACGCATCTTGGTTATGCAAAGATAGATACTGATCAGGGACTTTTTTAGCCAGACTATTAAGCAGAGATATTTTACTTGCATAGCCCTTCTTCTGTCTTTCAGGAATTCATTTGAATTTATTTAGAGGAAGGACAATTCTAGCTAGGGTACAGACAGAGATGGCAACTTCAGTGCACTGCTGTGATTTGACTCCAGGTTTCCAGAGAAGAACAGATGCTGCTTTAATCCACTGTAGCACAAAGCCCTAGTATTACATTAAAGGGGACTGCAAATTTAGCTAAATAAATCCTTTTGCTTCCTTACAATAGACAAAAGACTAGAATCATTTTCATGAAATTATGGTGGGGATGTCTTTAATAAAAATAACGTAAAAAAGCCAAGCTTTGGTATGATAAAAAAAAAATTAAACCCTTTTGTCTCTGTGAGAGAAGCAGAAAATTAGAACGATGGCTTTGATAGCCTTTAATACAGGAAATTGATGTATTATATCTGTTAATCAGATTCTTTCTGTAGTTCAGTGTCATCCAAGTTAAAACTTGTGCTTAGAAACAAAAGACCCAATTCCCTGTTTCCTTATGCTGTGCAAGCACAAACAAAATGCAGCAGTTGTGATTTGGCTTCTTTTTACATTAGTGGCTGCAATACAGGGCAGGCCAATAGGAGAAGAATCTGAGGCTTGGTTTGTGGGGTACTTGCATTGTTTAGTCACCCCTAAAATTCACCAGTTTAACAAAGGTGGATGTGTCATGAGCTTAAATGTTTCTGTAAGAAGAGAGGAAAAGAAAAATAACCTCCTTGTGTTTGTTGGTATATACATGACCTTTACAGTCATCTTTACACAGGGTAAAGAAAACAAGGATGCAAACCTGATGGATTTTCTGTTGCAGGGCATGTCTATAGCCAGTCCTGACTCTGCCCCACAGGAGAGTTCACGAGTTGTCTTTAATTTAATTTGCATTCTCCACCTCTGTGTCAGCAGGGGCCAAACTCAGATGCCATGGGGAGTTGGACACAGCAGTGGCTGTGGGCACTGGAGCTGAGACAGATGTGCTCTGAGCTGGATTTAACTTGGGCTCAGTGTTTGCTTTTTAGAGTAGCTACAGCTGGAATGATTATAGGGGAGATCCTTTCAGTGTTCATGAGTCAGGCTGGGATAGGCCATGTCAGTGCTTGCCCAGAATTCCAGGGGTAAAACTGTGGGAAGGAATGGATGATCTAGTTGGAAATCCTCCTGCTTTTAAAGATAACACCAAAGACAGGGTTTCTCTCGTTGTTTGAGGGGTTTTGCTGAGGGAGTAGTCATTCAGATGACAGGGACAGCAGTGTTCCTGGTTCAGCTGCAGTTCCTAGGGGTCTATCAGTACAGAGAACAGCCTGCATAAACCCCTGACTTTCTGATTGTGTTGCAGCCTAATAATAGGTTTTCTCTCAATCACTCTGCATTTTCAATAGGGAGTTAAAATTATATTTATTTCTTACTTGGTTCTGCCTTATTGTAATGTGCTGTGAAATAGCTGTTGAATTTCCATTCTGGAGGTGTCTGGGGTGATTCCCATGCTTCAAAGTTAACATTTCACAAGATGTTGAGTGTTAGATAATATTTTCATCTGCTTTTAGATTTGTGAAAGAAACGCAGTTCATTATTTTTGTTTATGTATTCTATTCTTATATTTTACTCTGTGAATCTTGTTTAGAAGATACCACTGAGGGGAAGCATTTAGTAGAAACTGGTTTCAGGAAGGGACTGATTTTAATGCTTCTAGATTTGGGAGAATGAGACTTTACAGCTAATAGTTTCCTATTAGTACTCATTATTAATGCTTTGTGAAATGAGAGAGAACAGAGGATTACCTGGACTTAATGGAAATTATCCCAAATGGTGATGAGTGGCAAACCTGGATTCTTCTTTTGTTATTAAAATGTGATTAAGATGTTGTTGATTAGGTTAGCCTAGGAGAAAAGTGTGTCAGGTTTTCCTACCATACTGCAGCATATTGCACAACACTGTTTCTGCCTGTCTTGGTTGAGACTTTCAAAATCTGTCCCTGCACTGTGTTTAATTTTCAGTTCACAAAATGGTGACCCCTGTTTTTGGGAACTGCACTTCTTCTCTTGTCCTAAAAACACGTTTTCCACTGCAAGAGGATCTATGAACTGTGTCATGGTAAAGAGCTGATAAATACTAAGGATTCTCTGGGTTCTGTATTTTAGACCTCACAGTGTGTTGTGGTTGATGAGCCTCACGTGCAGCCCCAGGTAAGACCTGCTGCATCAGCAGGAGCCGTGTCCCTTGTGTGCTGCATCCCAAGGGAGCTGCTGCTCTGCTCCTCTGGGTGTGCAGTAAAAGACTGCCAAGACAGGAGTTGCTCTGTGTTACTCTTTTGTTGTCATCAGTGAGGTGAGTCAGACGTCCTACTGAAAGCCTGTGCTTAATTCCTCCCTAGCAGAGAAAGAACTCTAAAATATGTAGACTCAGCATAATGGAGAGGAAATGTAAAAGGAAGGAAGTTTGTGAATGAGAAAAAGTTTCTGTCAGCTCTTTGGCTGATTTAGAGGGTATAAGCAATCTTTTGAGGTCTCATTTCTATAGAAGTGAAGATTTATGTGTAGTAATACACAGACTCTCCTTCTATGTCTGCAAATATCTTCTGCATTTGAACACAGTGCCTTGAATCTCAGGAACATCTATGACGTTGTCTTTTCCACTAGACTTCATCCTGGAAGCAAAAGATCTCTTTCTGTTTTCTTAAGCACAGTGTTCTGTACACTTCGGTGTAAACCTTGGGTGTGTTGCTGAGGATAAAAATCTCACTTTTATGAGGATGCCTGTGATTACAGAGAGGTTGGCAGTGAGTTACAACACCTCTCTGTGTGTGCCGAGCGCTCAAGGCCAGTCCCTGTTCCCACTGGATGGTAAAAACAGCCTGGCCTTCACTGGAAGCAGGAATAAGTGTGCTGTGTTCTCACCCTTTTCTTCCCTACCTGCTGAGAGTTTCCCATGCCTGTTTCGAAATGACATTGTTTTCCCATAGAGAAAGAGTAGGGTTTTGCTCTCCTTTGGGTTTGTTTGTTTCAGATGTGGCATGACAAAGCTGGCAGTCAAAATGCAAGGTTTGCTCAGGGTTTAAAACTGAGTGGTACTTTCATATTATATAGACTTCCAGATTCAGTTAGCTCAGTAAAGATTCTTCCTCTGATCAGACTTCTAACAGTCCATCCTCTTTTTGGATTGGCCTTTTAAAGTATGTTGCTCTGTAATTTTATGAGTTTTTTCTGTAACTTCAGAGAGAAGTCAACCAGCCACTAAAAGCTGAACAATCCCTTTCTTTCTGATTTTAAAAGTGGGAGAGTTTTAGCCAACTATTTCTTAAATCCTAGAGAGACAGTAAAGTATCTCACATTCATCAATGACATCTTTTGAAAGCACAACTCATTAGATAACAGCACTATATTATTAACCAGTTGAAATGAAATCCCTTGGTTGTTTTAAATAGTTCTTTTTGTACAGCATTCATTTGCTACTTAACTGAAAATATGGCCTAAATGAGTACAATTACAGAGAGATTATTTGGTTGTCATTTCTGCTGCATGGACTCTCTGCATGCTCTTTGATTAATGATGATTCTTAATTTCCCTCTGCCCAGGCCCACAGACATACTCTAAGGGAAAGGCTGCCCTGCTCAAAAGTTGTTTCTGGATCTCTATTTTCCATCTTATATGTTAAAATTTCCAATAGTAAAGGGACAAAACCTTAAAATGAGTCAAATTGTAGGATTTATCAAACGTGACAGTATAGTTTTGTCCTATGTAGGAAATTTCAATCCTGAAACATTTACTCAGTAAGCAGGATTTTGTGAAGCATCTTTAATTAATGCTTATATGTTGTATGGAGTATAAGAGGGGAAGAAGAGTATTATCCACCAAAACGTGAATAGAGAGAGGAAACCAGTATTTAGTCTCTTCCAGAACCTGATTGCCAGCAAGCTGATTTCTCAGCAGTGCCTTCTGTATCACCCCTTCCTCTGGTGGGCTTGACATAACAGCTGAAGCCACAAGAGAGGAGAAATAGAATGGCTGGTCAGGACACCAAGGATTCCTGCATTATATCAAATGCTGCCTCAGCTGTGCATGCAAATCAGGCTTTTCTCAGCTGCAGAAACTAAATCTTCCTTTTTAAAATTAGCATTGTATAAAGGTCATGTCATGGTATAAACAGCAGAATGCCTATTGATATCCTACTATCTTCAGTATGGCTCACATGTAGTGCAGATATGCTAAATAAGAGGATTCCAGCTGAGTGGTGTCTTTGAATAAATGATAAATAGTTGAGGTCAAATTCTACCATGGCTAAATTGAGAAACTCCACAGATTTCTGCAGCTTATCCTATTGTGTAAGAGTTTGCATAGGAGGGACAGGACAAAGTCTGCAGTGGCAGGAAGACCTTCACAGGTTTTGATAAATGATCCACACCACAAATACCACAGTTACACCTAAAAATGGTTACCTTTAGTCCCTATAAAAACTACACATCTTTTTGAAGCACACATGGCATTTTCTGATGTTAGTGTGTTTTATGCTGACACATCAAGAGGAAGAACTGACCATCAGAAAAAACCTCTAAAAATTCTAAAACTTGAGATGATTTGAGCCACAGGCCTCAAATTATTACCATAGTAATCTTTTAATACTATCCATTTTTTAAAGAGTTTGCAAATGGAATGTGATTGTTGCTGAATAAATATATGCTGGGTGATGATTAACAGATTGGCAGAGGGTGATGTTTTCTGACTTCACCTGAGACAGAAGCTGACAATTGTAAGTTGTGCTCAAGTTCTGTTGGTGCTGTCAGTCTCCTTTTCTGCTTTCCAGCTGCTAAATAATGAAAATAAAATGTGGCTTTGCCTTTAGCAGATCGAGTTCATAAGGCATTAAGTGGGTCCTGTGAGGGTTGGTTGGTTTGACCCTTCTGTAGTACATGTTGTGTCTTGCAGCAAAATGTGCTGCCACTCTTTGACAGAGGTGATCTGGGAGGTGTTTAACCTTGGAAGCTGACGATAATCTCAAGTAAGCACTTTCCAAATGGATAGTCTTAATTCTTAAGTCTGTTGTAAATGTTGTTCCCTAAAAAGGAGCACTTAGGTTGGTTTTTGCTCTGCTCTGTTTTCATCTTGCTGGTGTGCATCTCCGTTTCAGCAGAGACGCTGCATTCATTCCCACAGTCTGCTCTGGGGTGGAGAAAATAACCTCTCGTCTTTCCTTCCCTGCTCTCTGCTACCACTAATGGCATCTCAGACTGTGGCTCAAAATGTCCTGTTTTAAAAAGCATTTTTGTTAGTGCCTTTCATGGGGTTGGTTAGTGAGAATTAACACTTGGTAGTGTCCAAGTGAGTGGATGTTGGGGCTTTTCTGTAATTTCCAGTGCAGGGCTCGGACGAGAGAGCAAATGCAGGGTTGCAGTGCACTGGGGGTACATGTGAGGAACTCTGCTCTCTCCATCCAGGGCTGTCAGTGCTTTGACTCAGCCTGGGTGTTACGGGCAGTTTCACCATGCAGAGTATTACTGAATGAAGTGACTGCTTTGTTAGTGTTTGCTTCTGAGACACATGCAAATTTTGTCTGGATTTTTCTCGCAATGATATTTAACTTCAGTAAGATGAATTACCTGGGACATTACTTTGATGTGCATTCAAAGGTCTCATTTGTTTTCAACAGAAACAGCTGAACTCAGAGTGCATTCTAAGTAAAACACATTGGTCAATATTTCTTTCCCTGATCAAAGCTTTGGTGAATGCTGTTGTCCATCATAATGGCTTTGAACTCTTGACAGTGTGTATTTGAAGGTAGATTGGTTTGTTAATGTTATTGCATTTATTGAATTTGGGGGTTTGTATAAGCTCTTAATATAATTGACTTTTGTTTACTAGACAGCACAAAACAGACATGGCAATAAGAACTACATGCTAATCTGTTGCAAACTGTACTAATAACATACTTCTGCTCAGATGTTCTCACTCCACTGGGTAGTATTTTAGTGGGGGGTGTGTGGAGCAAAATAAAATGCTCAAACGTTCCTTGCGTGAAGTACATCTGGCTGGTTTTGCATTTGGAGAAGTTACACTAAGAACGTTTTGTGGAGAGTAATTTGAGATAATCCAATGCATACATCAGAGCTTTAATTAAATACACCACCTAGTTTATAGCAGAAGGCACCACAGGTAGTGAAGCGCAAGCCAGCTCTGAAGCAGTGGGGTGGACCCTGGTGCCAAGGCGTGCTGGTGTGCAGCTGAGGTTGTGCTGGGGAGGCACAGTTCTGGTTGGCAGTGCTCTGGTCCTAATTGTCGCCTCCAATTTCACAGGCAAAGCAGGGCTTCCTTGCACTTGTAAAGGCAAAGTTATATGCAAGAAATTAACTTTTGGGGAGGTTTGTTCCTATGTGGAATGCTGCATTGGGCCTAAGCATTATTGCTATTTAAATGGTTTGTGTCTGCCTTCATGGTGCAAGTGTCTGAGCATGCCAGCTGCTCCAGCAGCTGCCCTGTGCCTCTCTCTGTCACTGACTTAGTTCCATGGGCGACTTCTGGTCTGCATTCCTTGAGCTAGGTAGAGAATCTGGATCTATTTCAAGTGGAAATCTATAAATAGGAGCTAGGATCAGAGTTGGACTGATTTTAACCTCCAGATTTTAAAAGGAGATATTTGGTGCAAAACAGATGCATAACCATTTTTCCTCTCTGTTTATACAGAATATCTATTTTTGAGTGAGGCCGAAGTTTTACTGGGAATCATGTTTATGAAACAAGTTTTTGATACAAAAAGCTTCACTCTTTGGTTTGCATTCAGATCCATCTCCTAAATAATAACGCAGAGTCCCTGGGTGTCTGGATACTTCCAGCGTAGATATGTTTGTGTTTATGGACAGGAAAGTTTCTGGGACAAAGGAAGAAAATCACCTTCCTGAATTGTTCTATGAGTAGATATGAGTTAAAGGGAACCAGATTTGCATGCAGTTTTCCTGATGAGGGAAATAAATTATATGGGTTTAGGGAAAAGCAAGCAACTTGGAGAAGGGAGGGATTTGACTGAGCCATTTTATGAAGAACTGCTCATGCAAATGCTTCACTGTTGCAACAAATAAAATAAACTTATCAGTCCTTCATTAGGTTGCATTTGAACTCAGGCTGTGCAGACTACCTGGAGTTCTGACTGCTGTCCCTGGCGAGTGCTGCTCTGCCACAGTCCTGCTTTCAGAACTGCCTGATTCCTGAAGAACAGAGCACTTGCATTGTCATGGCTAAGCTGAGTGTTTTACCATCTCGTGCTGACTGGAATTTTAAGTTGGCTGTGGTTTAGTTGCTGTGTTCATAATACTTGTGCTTTCTTTCCGTGGTGTAGAAATAAAGAAATTTATTCTGTATACCTTTGAACTAGTAAGGATCTCAGATGCTATGAAAATCTTTAAGATGTAACAGCACAAACTTATTATATTGTCATACTTCTCTTTATGTCCAAACCAGATTTTTATAGCATTAATATAATGCTGATTGGTTCTCATGCGTGTACCATCCAGTTGTTAGGGCCTGTTTTTAATTTCATGTCTTTATATGACACTGTTGAAAGTCCATTCTATAAATGAATGATGAAAATAATAGTGATTTCAGAGAATACTCATTGGTAAAACAGTTTCTCAAGTATTTACTCTGTTTTGCTGGGAGGGTCTCTTTGGGTCTATTTTAAAATGTTACATGCAGTTTTGGTTTGGCATTTGCATTATTTAGAAGCATGTTGAATTTCTTTGTTCCAAACTAAATCTGCAACATACTGGTTTGAACATTTGGATGATTTCTGCGAGCATATGTTCCCATTATCTTTGTATTTCAGTCCTACAAATGCACAGGGACACTTTACTGCTTGTAAACTGTGGGGTTTCTGGGGTGAGTGACAATACTGAATCACTCCTTGCATCTGATATTATTGTTACATACTTCCTTTTTACATTCATGTAGTTTTAAAGATAAGGTGCTGGGCCTCAGTAAAGAAGGGACTTCATGCTCTTCTGGTTATCAGATGTCTGTCTTTCACAGCACAGTTTCTGTGACAGATAAATTCTTGTGCCTCTGGATCCAAACCTGCAGCTCCTCTGGCCATTTTGCCATTAGTCATTGGAACAGACAAGTCTGTACTCATGGAAAAGCTTAACGTTTGTTCCTTAGTGGAATTTAAATCTTGAGGACTCTTTCCAGTTTCCATTTTATGCTCAAATGCTGAGGTTTTCTTGTTTTTCAACATTTTATCTCTGTTGTGCTTATTTTTGGTTTTGCTGAGAGTTTGGCAAGATTTCAAGGAAAAGGAAGACGCGAATATAAAATTGAAAGATAAATCGAGGAATAGCAGAGGATAGTCAAACATCCTGAATAATATCTTGGTTTAAAATATGATAGTGGATTGAGTGTACTGGTTGCTATTTACAGCCCTTGTGATCAGAAGTAGTAATTCCCCCAGAGGGCGGTGGGCACTGCCCAGGCTCCCCAGGGCAGTGGGCACAGCCCCAAGGCTGCCAGAGCTCCAGGAGGGTTTGCACAACACAGAGGGACAGGGTGGGATTGTTGGGGTGTCTGTGCAGGGCCAGGAGTTGGTTTGGTGATCCTGATGGGCCCCTTCCAGCTCAGGATATTCCATGATTCTGTGAATTGAAGGTATGAAATGAGGATCAGGGAGGAAAAAACCTGCCAGGTGTCTGCTGCTGAAGTGCCCATAGACGAAATGTGCTTTGGTCATGGCTAACCACACAGCTGCAGAGGAGACAGAGCCTTTTCTTATTAGGTAGTTCTTGAAATCAACTCATCTTGAAATCAACTCATCCCCTGAACAGTGGGAAATAACTGTAAACCCCACGACATTTCCCAAGCAACAACATCTGCCTCACATTTTGCCAGCCCAGTTCTATTGTCAGTGCTTGGGTGCAGAGCTCCAGCCCTGCACCATCACTCAGCTTTGGCATGTGGGCACATGAGTCAAAGAGCAGGTTCTGGCAGCCCCTGCCTGTGCACTGCAGTTGCTCTGGATTCAGCAGGAGCTTTTGGGTCTGTCACTGAGAGGGCACTGTGTGTGGGGTGGGTCCCACGGGGGGAGCTGCACTGCTCAGGGATGGGCACAAAGGTCCTCCTTCCGGGCCCGTGTCACTCTGGCTGATGGATTTTATTTTGGAAGTGCTTGCAGAGTGTGTGGCTCGTGCAGCAAAATGCCTGAGTGCAGCTGGTGGATGCGGGTTTCTAACCCATTAGAAAAAGTAATCTGATTTTCACCAATAGTTTTATGTGTCCACTGCAATGCACTCAAAATACTGTACGTGGCCTGTTTCTGTCTCTTCTCTGAGCCTTTCTTCTTCCCTATTGTTCCTTGAGACAGTGGTGTTTGGGGGTTTTTAGCACTATTTTGAGTTTTATGCAAGAAGAAACTTCCAGTGTCAGTTACTGTTAAATACTGATCAGTCAGTGCTGGCCACTCTTTCATAAAAAGTGATTTAGATGTCCAAAGTTTTTCAATGGCTCTATTTTAAATTTTTGTTCATGCAAAATCATATTAGCAGTGCTAATTATTTTTAAATATTTCATTTTCATTCCTTAGCGGTTCCATTCTATTCCTCTTTGTAAAATACTGCCAAGCAACCTTTCACTTTTTCTGGCTTGGCAGATAATGGATGTCTATTTTCTGCTGAAAGAGGAGTGTGATAAAACAATTAGAATTCTAAAAATGAAAGGTTAATTTCAACTCTTTTTGCATTCTCCTAATATTAAACAATTGGTCCATTCAACAGATTGGTGGGCTCACTAGTTATATGCAGGGAGATGAACCAAATTAATCAACTACATTTTTTTTAAACACTAAAATCACTACTAATTCTACTGGACATGTGTGGGAGGTGACAGATGCCTCAAATTGGAGACCTTTATTAAGTTTTTTTTCTAATTTCAGCTGGGACTTTTAATTACTATTTATTATAACACACACATATATATATATATATATATATGAAAACATAAAATATTATAATAGTAATAAATTAACTAATTAACAAGGCGTTACCTTGCCCATTTCTGCAGTGTGCTCAATGCACTGTATTTCTCAGGTGTGAGGAAGGCAGTGTGTGCAGGGTGGCTGCTGGGGTGACCCAGTGCTGGGGGGTGTCTCAGCTGCTCCCTCTCTCTACCCCTCCCTCACAGGGAGACTTACTCTTCTTGCTGCTCGCCTGGAGCAGCATCCCTGACGTTCTTGTGTTGGCATTTTTAATAAGTGGATAGATTAGAACCCCCCTGGTAACCCTGCAGTGACTGGCTCATGTTCCGAGCATGTTTTAGAGTCCATTTTAGAACTGTTGGGTCGGAGAAGACCTTTAAGATCATTGAGTCCAACCATCCCCCGGCGCTGCCAAGGCCACCACTGACCCCTGTTCCCAAGTGCCACATCCACAGGGATTTGAAATCCCTCTGGGAGTGACCCCACCCCTGCCCTGGGCAGCTGTGCCAGGGCTGGACAGCCCTTTCGATGAAGAAATGTTTCCCAGTATCCATCCTGAACCCCCCTGGCACAGCTCTGGTCCTGTCCCTGTTCCCTGGGAGCAGAGCCCGACCCGCTCCGGCTCCCGCTCCTGCCAGGGGGTTGTAGGGAGCGATCCCATCCCCCCTGAGCCTCCTTTGCTCCAGGCTGAACAACCCCTGCTGCTCCAGCCCCTTCCCCCGCTCCCTTCCCTTCTCTGGTCTCCCTCCAGCTCCTCAATGTCTTTCCTGGCCTGAGGGGCCCAAACTGCCGCCAGGATTCGAGGTGTCACCTCAGTAGTGCCAGCACAGGGGGACAGTCCCTATCCCGGCTGCCCCGTCTGCCTTCCTGCCCCCCTGGGCACAGCTGGCACAGCCGGGCCCGTGTCCAGCCGCTCTCACCAGCACCCCCAGGCCCTTTCCCAGCTTCCCAGCCCCCCGGGCCGGCCTGGAGCGCTGCCTGGTGTTGCTGCGATCCAAGGGCAGGACGCGGCTCCGGACACCGCTGAGCTGCCCTGGCCCCGGCCCCGGCCTGGGCAGAGCCCTGTGCGGAGCCCTCCTGCCCCCGGCACATCGGCCCCCCCGCCCCCCGGTGTGCCCCGCACTCTGACCGAGGGGCCCTCGGCCCCCTTGGCACGGTTATTGCCACAGACATTGCACAGAGCCGGCCCAGCCCCGGCCCTGGGGGAGCCACTGGTGCCATTCCCTGCCCGGCCCGGCACCAGCCAGGGCTGACCCCGGAGATCGGTGGCCCATCCATGCCATGGATAGCCGGTGTCTCCAGGGGAATGCCGTGGGAACCGGTGCCAAGGACTGTGCTGCATCCAGCTCAACACCCAGAGCCTTTCCCTCTCCCACTGAGCTGGTCACCTTGTCATGGGGGGAGCTCAGGCTGGTCGGGCAGGACCTGCCTTTCCCAGCCCCACGCTGGCTGGCGGGATCCCCTGGCTGTCCTGCCCGTGCCGTGTGGTGGCACTCGGGGTGATGATCTGCTCCATGACCTGCCCCAGCACTGAGGGCAGGCTGGCACACCCCCGATCATCCTTCTGTCCCTTCTTGCAGATGGGTGTGGGTGGATGGTAACCTGCAATCAGCTGGGACCTCTCTGGTTAACCGGGGCTGGTGATAAATGATGGGAGGTGGCTCAGAGAGCACTTCACCGGCTCCGGCTGCCGTTCCCCTTCAGTGGAGCAATCCAGCCTGTCTTCCTTACAGCTTCACACAAGTCATATTCGTTGAAATGGTTTTCTTCTCCAAACATATGTAAAGTAGTAGAAGTAGAAAGCAAGCTGCTTTTCTTTGTCAGTGGAGTTTCATTTTAATGAAAGAACTCATATGGAGTTTCAGCTGCTCTTAAAAGGCAGAAGAGCCTAAAATACGTGGTCCTGCGTGTGCACGAGTGTTTGCTTTGAAGGGTTGTTGTTTGCAGGAGGCTGCCTGTTGTGAAAGGTAATTAATTCCCTGCTTCAAAGGTCAAGTGGTAGAAAATAGGTAAGGTCAGGTGGTAGGAAATAGGCCTATGAGCAGAATGAGACCAAGCATTGCAGTCAGTCAAGCATCACATTTATATCTTGAGAAAGTACTAAAGGCAAACTAAGGAGAAACCCTAACTTTAATCAGAGCCTTGGGCAGACCTTTCACCTTTTTCTGTCAGGGCAGTACCCTTTTTCTTGCTGAAAAAGTTAAGTGATCCATTGAAGGTATCACTGTTAAGATGTCAATCGGAGGTTATCATGAACATGGAAGGATTACTGGACAGCTCGCAATGGTGAGGGTGGCAAAAAAAGGCTCAAACCTAAGAAGGGGGAGAAAAAGTACCCATGGATCAGCTTGCACTGGGAACCTGTGATGTGCAGAATAGCGTGGCCTCACAGCTGGCAGAACAGAGACATATTTGAGAGTTTAAAGAGAGAATGTGACACTATTTCTTTAATGGATGCTTTAGAGGGGATGATTTGTTTGTTTGCAGCGGGTGGTTACGCAGTTTCAATGTCACTAGAAAAACTCTGGCTAATAGATCATTTTTAAGTTGAAAGCCAGCTGTATCATGAAGGGAAAGGGGTTAGTTTCCTGTCAGCTTCCTTTTTGGAAAAAGCAATGTGTGCTCACTGAAAATATTGCCAGCTTGGGTTAAGTATGTTTGAAAATACCTTTTGGGCAGAGTCATATTTTGATGGGCAAAGAAAAAGTACTTGCTTTCAGTTTTACATGTTTACAGAAGCATTTTAAGAAATCTGAGGGGCTTTTTTTCCTCTTTCCCTTTAAAAAGTACACACTGTTCATGCTGGGAGGGTTTGGCCGGTGTTAACCCTTTTCTGTCCTGGCACTGCAGTCTGGGGGAGAAGGTTCTTCCAGAGACTGCTCTGTGCTTTTTGAAGGGACCCTTGAGAGACAGCAGGAGGGCTTTGTTTCTGATGTTCCTCTACATGTGAATGAAGGCAAAATAAGAAATACAGGGTGTGGTGGGAATGTGGAATTTTTCCCTGAAACAAAAGGTAGGGAAAGTGCTGCAAATGCTTATGTTTGTGCATGTGTGGAGTGCTTCCTAAGTCTTTTGAGGGATTAAATAAAAGTACAGTTTTGTTCTTCTATCAATGCTGTGTATACACAGGATGAGACAGACAGGAAATACTGAGGGGAAGTATGTGGAAAGGTGGAAGAGTGAAAGTGTGTATCCTATTGCAATGTCAGAGTGTCCTACTGTAAATACAAACCAAATACAAATTCCTGTGCCATCAGTACTTCAGGATATACCTAGAGCTGACCTTTAAAATGTTTCCTATTGTGTACAACCCTTTTTAATACTAAAGAGTTTCCCCCTTTTCTTTATTCCTTAGCAATAACAGCATTCATGTGAAAATGAAGTGTTTTATTTGCCAGATAGTTCCTAATGTATTTTCTTCACCTGAAACCACGTTGCTTTCATTAGCTGGAAATAACATCCCTTGGGGTGCTTTACTCCAAAGGATGCCAGAAGTACCCTATGGGAGCAGTCTTTCACTAACAGAGAAATAAATGAGATTCCTCCCAGCTGTAGTCTCTAGAAACATACTAGCTCCCAAGATCCCTTAAATCCCAAATCTCTGCTGAGTAATCTCCAGAAAAGTAATCCTTTAATGTCAAACTGTAATATGAGGGTAAGAAAATATTACTTTAATTTGTCAAAGCAAGGAAAGACACAAGCAAGCATACAGCAACTTGGAAATGAGCTTTATTATAAGAAATTAGAAGTTTTCATTCATTTTACACAGTAGTTGCTGAGTGACTTACTCAGGATGTTATGGATAATCACTGTATAAAGTCAAATAATGCTTGAAGCCTGCATTGTCCTGCTTGACTCATGATCTAAAGGTGATGCCTGCACGACAAATTGAGACTTGCTTAGAGCAAAAACCGTGGTGTCTGACATGAAAACCACGTTACCTGTAATAACTGCACCTGAATTCCAGCAAAAATGTGGATGTCTGAGATGTTGCTGAGCGAAGCTCTGCCGTTTGTTGCTGAGGATTTGGGTGTGCAGTTCTCACTGAGGATTTCCTGTCTCTCCTTCCGTGCAGTGTCGAGGGCGAAGCTCCGAGCAGTGAGACGGGCACGTCCCTGGATAGTCCCTCTGGGTATCACCAAGGGCCCATAACACACAGCTCGGCCATCAGCCCTGAGCACTACGACCCCTCTCCCTACGGGCTCTACTCCATCTCCCCGGGGCAGCAGAGAGCTCGCAGGCCCAAACTCCAGCACTCCACGTCCATACTGCGCAAGCAAGCGGAGGAAGAAGCTATCAAAAGGTCAAGATCACTTTCGGAGAGCTATGAACTCTCTTCAGACCTACAAGATAAGCAGGTATTTGAGCTTTGTTACCTATTTGAAGGCAGTGGCGACATGTCTGTAGGCTGGGAAAAGAATTTTCTTTGCATCACTTCAGTTGTGATGCTGAAAATGGCTTTTTCCTGTGACCAGCTTAGCTCAAAATAGTCCCGTGCCAGCATTTCTGAGGTTTTTGAGTGTTTTATCCTGGGTTCTGTCACCCCTGTGTCCCATACGCCTTCCCCACTTCCTGAAGAAAGGTGTAAAAAATATGTTAATAGTTTTAATAATAAAAAACAGTTCTAGAAACTGTGATTTTATGCTCAGGACAAGTACTGGAATGTAATAATGCAAAATATTTTTCTAAGCAAAGGAGTCATTTTGAAACCTGGATATTTTTGCTGTTACTGAAAGAAAGGAAGAACTTAGTGCAACTGATATTCTCTTGTATCTGTGAGGTGAATTCAAGGCATTAATTGGCTTTATTTGACTAGGCAAATCTCCTATATACTTTGCAAGGAACTGGATGGAGATGTTCAAAGCCTTTGTCCCTAAAAAAACATTTCTGTAAGACAGTCAACCTTTCTTTTTAGGCATTTGTTTGAATGTTGTCCTATTTGAAATTTGTTTATTGCCACATTTATCGTTTGAAACTGGTGCTCTAAGAGCATAAGATACGCCAATGTGCAGGGTGCACTGGAAGATGAACAACAGCCAGTGCATCAGTGTTCTTTGGTTTGGAGGGGCATTTTTGGTTAAAAATCTTATCACAGAATCACAGAATGTGCTGAGCTGTGGGAAGGGACCCACAGGGATTGTCAGGTCCAGCTTCTGGCCCTGCACAGCCATCCCCAAGAGTCACACCACTGTGAATCACTGTGGTGTATTCCATAGTCACTCCAACTGGTATGTTAATATGGTGAAAGTGGCAAAATTCCATAGACAGGAAGCAACCTACTCCTGATTTTGGAGCAGCCATTGAAATTTATAGGGGTTAAGTCTCATTTTCAGCTTGGGGGATCATAAGATGTCATTCCAGAAGGATGTGAAAGAACAGATCTTGAGCTCTGCCTCAAAGTTGAAGCCAGTTTTTGGGATAGCAAGTGTGGGTTTAGTTCAGTCTCCATGCTCACCAAATTGTAGGGACACACCAAGCTCCCGATGCTCTGCTGTTAAATTGGACCTCCTTGTGAGCTCTAAACTGTTCCTTCCTGTTCCACCTTTGGCAGCAGTTTTTGCTGGATGTCCTGTCAGGGATTGTAAGGCTTTCTAGAGAGATTTCCTGCGCTGCAGGTATTCCACAGAGCCTAATTCCATCTGTCCTGTCCTGCCAGTTTCATAGAGAATGAGGGCTGCAAATGTTATTTTGTATTTGTTTGGGGAGCCCTGCAATAAAAAGTGACAGTGATACATGAAGGAAACCTGACACTGACGAGTTGGTTGCTGCTCCTGAAAAGCTCTTCTTGAAATACCTGATGATACTTAAAAACTAGTTAGAAAAATGTCTAAGGCTTTATCTAAAGGCAACCTGCATTAAATATGCATTGAAAAGGTTCATAAAATAGGTATTAAAATCTATTAGAAATATTAATCACAAGTCTAACTCATCTCAGCAAATGTGAAAATACTCTCAATTTAAATTCCAACCAAAACCCCTAATTTATGATAATCAATGATAATGTTGTTTTCTGTGTAAACCTGAATAAAGTCCAGGTAATTTATTTTATAGAATATTAGGTTTTGTCTTATTCTCTCTCATTAGCTATGCTAGTTTGCTTTTCATTAGGTTTGGCATTTCATATTGAGAGGAGAACTAAATTGACAGTTCATTTGTTTTGAGATTAGTCCAGCTAAATAATA
>VXBX01001138.1:391414-433410 GCA_013400415.1 Scytalopus superciliaris
CTATCAAAGGTGTGGCAGGAGCTGATAAAAGTTCTTAATAGATTTTTTTGATCTTCAGAATGCCTTACGAGTAACCGCATAGTCTCTTTGACATGGGCAAATGTGGGTGTAATATTTGGGAGTGAAAGGTCAAACAACTGTTTTAAAGAGAAACTATAGAAAATTATGCAGAGATTTACATCTGAAAATGTAAATCCAGATGGAATTTGGAGCTGCTCAGAGATCAGTAACAGTTTTTGCAGCTTTGTTAAAAGAAGTTTAAAGATACAGTCAGAAGAGCAATTCCTTAGCAGTAATCCTGGTCTGAGCCCCCATCTGAGAATTTGGCCTCCTCAGTTTATGCCTATAACTGTGCAGAATATCTTTTGCATCTGTAATTAATAAAAGAAAAAAAATGTGTGATTCAGTGAGCAAAAAGGGAGATCATCTTTAATGTGGAAGGGGAATGGAGCTGCTGGACCTGGCAATAGCACTGAAAGGAATACAAATACATCAGCTACTCCCAAATGATAGACATAATGGACTAGAAAATAATTTTGAGCAGCATTTAGTTCCTTCCACAGAAGGGAGATGAAATCCCTCTGCACATCAGTGTCTGAGCATAACAGTTACTGGGAGATACCTTGGAGAGACCTCCAAGGGGAGAGGCATGTTTACATGTGCATAAAATGGGTAAATAAAACAAGGTGTCTCATGAAAAAGGGTACCTGGATTTGCAGGCAGGAAAAATTACTTTTGAATCATTGCAGCACTATGAAAATTGCATGGACTTACACAAAAATGCTGCCAGAAAACTGGTGGGTTTAATTGTAGCACTAAACATATTGATTTGTCATAAATGTTTTGTGCTTGCGAATCGTATCAATGTGGCAAAGACTAATCAGAGCAGAAATTAATTATTGGGAGTGGTGAGGTGGTAAATAGATGCAGTTATTCATCTTGTTCAGTGTTTTTTAAATAAGTGAAAGGGTGAGGCACTGGGAGTTGCCCAGAGAAGCTGTGGCTGCCCCATCCCTGGGAGTGTCCAAGGCCAGGTTGGACAGGGCTTGGAGCAACCTGGGCTAGTGGGAGGTGTCCCTGCCCATGGCAGGGGCTGGGACAAGATGAGCTTTAAGGCCCCTCCCAACCCAAACCATTCTAGGGTTCTGTGATGCTTTTCTTGTTTTGAAAGAAAAGCTTTGAAAATATATAATGACTATTCCAGATGTATTGACACATCATTTTTCACTAGTTTAAATTGATAGCATTGACAATGTGTTTGTTTTACATATTCGTTCTGTTAATTGGAAACACTGGCTATTTTCAGTGTAATTACAAGGATGAAAATAGATGTGAATTTGTATTTAGAAGGTCTGAAATATGTTCTTGAGATGAGGAAAAATGTGCTTGTGGATATTCTGTCTGAGACACCTCTCTGGAAACGTGTGTTCTGGGAAGCTTAGTTTTGCTTTGATATCAGATCTGGGTGAAATGATGCCCCTTGGGTTTTATTCATGTAAGTGCAAGCCTGGAAAGGTGAGGACCATTTTAGAATTTACTCCCAAAATATGGCCATTTTCATTGCGCTTGGACTTCCCTTCCATGCAGTCGTCCCTACGGAGAGAGTGACAGCCTCACACTGCAGTGGAGTTCTGTCCTGTCTGCTTTGACACGGGCACACCAATGCTAACGTGTGGAAACCAAAATTTAAACGAGCGCACAAATTGCCACACCTGAATTTTATGTGACAGCGTTCACATTGTCGTGGTTTTGTGTTTTAGGGTGGAATTTGCAAGCGACTATTCAGTTTACTGTTAAGAGTTTTGAGTTTTGACTTTCAAAACCAGCGTACACCGTTTGAAGAAGGGCCGAACATGAAAGTCATTCTAAGAATTGTTGGTTTTGCTACATCAGCCTGTGCTGAGTTACAGATTAACCGCGTTGTGCTCCCGCAGGTGGAGATGCTCGAACGGAAGTATGGGGGCCGTCTCATAACTCGGCATGCCGCCCGCACCATCCAGACCGCCTTCCGCCAGTATCAGATGAACAAAAACTTCGAGCGCCTCCGGAGTTCTATGTCCGAAAATCGCATGTCAAGGCGCATTGTACTGTCCAATATGAGAATGCAGTTTTCCTTTGAAGGGCCTGAGAAAGTCCACAGCTCTTACTTCGAAGGGAAGCAGGTTTCTGTTACAAATGATGGGTCAAAGCTGGGAGCCCTGGTGCCGTCTGAGTGTGACGACCTTGGAGAGACAGCCACAATGAAGTCTCCAGCAGCCTCTACTGACTTTACCGATGCTATAACAGAGCTGGAGGATGCGTTCTCCAGGCAGGTGAAATCCCTGGCGGAATCCATTGACGATGCACTGAATTGCCGCAGTCTGCACTCAGATGAAATCCAGGCTGCAGACCAGGTCAGAAGTCGGGAAATGGAGAGGGATAGTTGTGTTCCAACCAAACCAGCGATCCACAATGTGGATCACAGGAAGCTGGATGAGATGACAGCATCGTACAGCGATGTCACGTTATACATCGATGAGGAGGAGTTGTCTCCACCCCTTCCCCTTTCCCAGTCCGTGGACAGGCCGTCCAGCACAGAGTCGGATCTGCGGCTCCGGTCCGTGAACTCTTCCCAAGAGTACTGGTCCATGACCCACAAAGATGATAAGATAGACACTGATACGAGCTGCAGGAGCACCCCATCCCTGGAATGCCAGGAACAGAGGATGAGGATGGATCACCTACCATTACTAACTATAGAGCCACCCAGTGACAGCTCTGTGGACTTGAGTGATCGCTCCGAGAGGGGCTCCTTAAAGAGACAAAATGCCTATGACCGAGGGATCACGAGCCAGCAGGGAAGCCCAAAACATATCCCTCATGGTATTCCTGCCAAGATCATCACCCGGGAGGAGCAGGAGGCAAGACACAGGACCAGGCCTATAGACAGTCATTTAGCCATCAATGGCACAGCAAACAGGCAGAGCAAATCGGAATCTGACTATTCTGATGGAGACAATGACAGCATCAACAGCACTTCCAACTCTAATGACACAATAAATTGCAGCTCAGAATCCTCTTCTAGAGACAGCCTAAGGGAGCAAACCCTGAGCAAACAAACCTACCACAAAGAAACTCGCAACAGCTGGGATTCCCCTGCCTTCAGTAACGATGTTATCAGGAAACGCCACTATAGGATTGGACTGAATCTTTTTAACAAGTAAGTACAGCATTTCCTCCCTTTCCCTCTGCATCCCTGGGAGAATGAACTGGGAATGCATTGCTTGTATTGGATAAGGTAAGGCTGATCCCAGTGAATAAACAAGCTGCGTGTGGTGACTGTTCAAGTACTTACAAGTTGATGTCTCCATAGTTAAAGAGCTTCAGGGGAAAAGAAAAAATACAATTACGTCTATATAAATGGTAGTAAATTATTGAAGATGAATCTGATTCCTTTATTCTGGAGCAATATGGTGGCTCAGTCCTGACCCATTTTTTGGTGTTGTAACAAATTCAGTTTTCTTCCTGTCCTGATCATGTAGGTGGTGTAAAACTTGTCACATGGGAATTGGAAAAAAACAGCAGTCTAAGATGAATTTCCTGAGTTACATGGGCAGGGCCTAGAATTTGTTCAGTAGATTTCACTAAAATTTTGATACTAAAAACCAATGCACTGAATATTTTTATGCTGAATATTTATTATTTATCATAGAAGTATCACAAAATTTGTATTTCTGCCTATGACTGATAGTTTTCCCATGTATGGAGTTGTTTAAAATTTCTGTCAATGACTTTCTCACATTTCTTTGTTCTGTTGAAAAACTTCTTCTTTGGCTGCAGAAAACCATGATTGTTATGAGAGAGGGTAGCAAATAAACTGCTCTAAACTCTGTACTCCCATGATTGGAGTTACATGGTTATCATTAGAATTATCATAACCTGAAGATAAGAACAGCTGGGGGGTTGCCATTAGAATTCCTGGTCTTCCTTCACTGCTTGGTGTGCTAGTTTCCCTGTCCTGGAATGGGTATAATTTACTCAGACCCTTCCTGGTACTGTGCATTCCAGCCAGGTAGGGCTGTAAACACTTCCAGGTTTGGTTTTATACCTTTGGGAAAAGGCCTTTCTGGAAGCTTTTAAGCAGCTGGAGTTACGCAAGTCATAGGATCTCTGCTCATGAAGTTGACTGGATAGGAAGACACACCAATTTGCTTTTTTTAAGAAGATTCGAAAATAACACCCATGGCAGGGCGGGTGGGGAGGAGGGAGGGTGGTGCTGCTCTTGGCTGACATTTAAAGGACTTGGTGTTTGCTGGGGTTTTGCAGTCAGTGATCAGTGAGCTTCAGGCTTGGCCACACTCTCTTCTGAGTCAACTGCAGAAGCCTGTGAGGAAAAAGGTGAATGGAAAAATTGCTCAAGCAGCAATGAATGAGAGCTTTGTAAGCTGTCAGATGCTTCCAGTGACACATCAGTAGGAGGCTGAAAGGGAAAAATAAACATCAGGAATAGAGACTAGAGACTGTTATTTGAAACACATCTCAACAATCTTGCTGCACGGACTTGAGCAGTGACAAACCTGTTTTATATACTGGCTGGTTGATGTGCAGCTCCTTGGCAGTGAGTGCTGCAGGACAGGACTGCCCAGGCAGGAACCCCGGGGTGGGAGCTTTTGCTGTGTGTGGTTGTTCATTCCCCCACTGCATCAACCTCTGTTATTGATGGAGCAGTGAAGGTTCTCATTACCTTCTGCTGAGTCACTCTGATTGCACTGATAGCTCAGACAGTCCTGAGTATCTTGGGTTTGATTGTGGCTCTTCAGGTCTGCAGATTGTGACATTTTCAATAATGTGCAGTGTCAGATATTGAACCATCGTAGAGTTTGATGGAGCATGAGTCTGTAAACTCTTTTGAAAAGGGAGCTGGCAATAACTTCTGAAAGTCTCCTAAGAGTGTATCAGGTGGGATTACACATTGATCTTGTGAGGTGAGTGAAGGGAGAGAGATCGTGTTCAGGCACTTGCTAGAGTTTGCAAGGGATGATTTCTTCAGGATGAAGAATCCTTTTTCCTTCTAGAGATGTGCTGTACAGATGCATTAGTTTCAACTGACCTTCTGAGCATTATGTTCATTCTTCTTGGCACATGAGGTAATAGCATCCTGCATGTCCAAGTGTTTTCTGACAAGACAGCCTCATCCTAGAGTGTCTGTTTCCCTGGCAAAGGCTGCTGTTCCAGAGGCAGAACAGGGTAAAGGAGGATTGCCCAGCCAGGTCTGATGGACTTTCTCAAAATCAGTTCCATCTTTGCATGGAAAAATGCAGCTGCCCTGCATGTCATACAGCAAGGGACTGGCTGTGCATGGGCTCGGTGCTGCAGGCTGGGTGTGCTGCTGTGCTGTGACCAGGGGGACACCTGGGAGAGGATGGGACACGGGTGTTTACTGTGCTCTCCAGAGTCAGGTCAGTGCAGCAGAGTCACTGAGCTTCTTTGGGCCACGTGATCTTCATGACACATTCCTGGTGGTGCTCTGAGGGAGCAGTGACAGCCTTGGCAGCCAGCTCCTGAGAGGATGTGGGCTCCACCCAGGGGGAAGGTCTGAAAGAAGTTCCTTTGGACTCACCTAGTACAAGGAGGAAAGTGTTTTTCCAAATGTCCTCATCTACCAGAGGAAACTTTAGGGATGTCTTTTACAAGGATTTCACGTTCATTTCACTGCATCTTTGAAATCTTCCTTGCAAATGAAGATCCCAAGCCTTCATTAGCAAACAGTCATGTCCTTCTTTATGATACATGAAGCTTGGCTAAAATGCAAAGAATTCAGGACCTTGCATGAATTGTAGCAAATACTTCTGCTTTGTTCACTAGGAGTGCCGAAAGAAAGAAGTTTGTGAAAGCATGGAAAGCCACTATTGTCACAGTTGAAACTTCAACTTACGATTTTTTCTGGCTTTCCTATTACAATAACAATTTTCAGAAGCCAAAGGGCAGTTTTTCACCAGAGGCCCTTTGTTAGAATAGGCAGTTATGGGTGGAGTGGAAGTTGAGCCCAGCTGGTGGTCTGGTTAACCTCATCACTGATATGTGCAAAGCATCAGCAGCACAAAGGTCCCTGGAGAGTGGACAACACAGGACACTGCAGAAAAAATTAGAAGTAATTGAAAATCATTTTTCTAGGAGTTTTTGAAGTTCCAGTGGCATATGTCCCTGCCCATGACAGCAGGGGTGGAACTAGATGATCTTTAGGGTCCCCTCCAACCCTAAACCAGTTTGTGGTTCTGTGATTATCACTCGATCATAGAATTTGTTTCATACTATAGCTTGGCAGTCAGTTTGGAACTGTAGTGTTGAGTAAAGAAGTGTACTTTTTTAAAGATGTTTTGTATTAGCCATGATATAGTATCCCCCAAATGGAATGATTTCTGCCAAAGAAATTGCAACTGAGCACCAGCTTCTGTGCATTGCCTGGTGTTGAATGGCAGTGGTGATTTCACTGTCAATGGGCTGTCAGTGTGTGTTCCCATTCATTGCCTCCCCAAAGGAAGGATGGCAGGTGCATGCCCAGAGAGCAGCAGCTCCCAGGGAGGCTTGGGCAGGCCAGCTGTGTTGAATTAGGCATTTTCCTCAGTGTAGCTGGAAAGGGATGTAGTCTGGGAGAATTTACACTAGAAACCATTCCTTCCTTATAGGCAGAAGGAAAACACTACCTAGAAAGGTTTATTTTGCAGCCTCCAAACCCTGCCAATGCAAATCCAGCCTTTGAGACTGGTTTGCTTATAAACAAGGCTTCAAGAGGCCTTTTGACTGCTGCTTTAAAACGAAAAACAAGAAGAAAAAAATTTTGAAAGGGCCATGATTTCATTCTCCTGTTTGTTTTGACTGCAGGCTGGAAATACCAGGTTTACCAGTTATTGCAGCCTGATCTGGGAGGATTTTCAGGTTCCATTCTGCTGGTGCTGCACTGATGGTTCGAACAGATTAAATAGGACTGAATGGTTTAACCTCAGCAGTGTGAGGAGACACATCCTGCCCTTGGCTCAGCTGTGCAGTCAGCAGGGACAGGCTGGAATTCTCTGCATAGCTGTGCATGTGTGGAGAGAAATGCATTGCCTTAAAGCCTTCCCTTGTGCCCCCGGGAGGGTGACAGTAACTCTGGCTGCTCCCCAGGTGTTTGTGGCTGCCAGGTGAGATGGTGATAACAGAGCCTTCAGTCTCTGCAGTGCCACACCTGCCTGGGCATGGCAGGGACAGCGGGGGAGTGTTCAGCACTATTGGGCAGGGGACACAAGCATTTTCTGTATTAATAAACTGTTTTCAGCAAAACTTGGGCATCATTAGAGTGGTTTGGAAATTCGATGTGCCTGTGCCTAGGATTATAAAATATGGGAGATAAATTTTGCATGGCTCTGTCTCCTTTTTTAACCTAGCAGAGCCCAGAGTCATATTTAGCATCTCCTTCAAGATACCAGCTGTTGGAAGGCACCAAATTGTCTCTCATCTGGCAGTGTTCCTATGGCATTGTGGCTTCTTGCCATGGGAGCCAGTTTTGCTGGTGTTGGTGCCAGTTTCTGCCATGGCTGGTGAAGAGAGCCTGGGACATGCAGCTCATGGGCCATTTCCGCCACACCGCTCTGCTCTTTGTGCTGGGGCAGTTTTGTTGAGGGCTCTTTTTGTACATAATGATGTTACATGTACATCTGGGAGGTGCAGGGACATAACACCATTGTCCAGTGCTAGAACAGAGCATAGGCTGGCAATAGCTTTACAAGGAATTTTCCCCAGATGCCTTTTACCCCCCCCACCTTCCTTTTTGTGTCCTCTTTTGCTTCTTGGAAAGGGTACTGACAGATGGAGGACTGTTCCCAAGTGTCCTCAGTGCATTACAACACACTGTTCCAAAGGGTTGGCTGTAGCTTCCTTTATAACAGGCCATTATCAAGGTTCCTGCTATTCCAAAGTTCTCTCAAAGGATTTATTGACAGAGATAAAAAGGCATGAAGATCTGTTTGCAGTACGCAAGGATGGATCATCTTTTGCCCTGAAAGCCCCACTGGCTTCATCTATAGCACGATGGGGAGGATTTTATTCAAGATTTAAAACCCACTGTTGATATGAATTGGATACTAATTCCAGAAGCAGACTTGTTTTAACATTTTGAGATTCCTTGGAATGTTAATTTAAGAAGTTATTTATTTTACAGAGCAGACCTGAAAGAAATTTGTGGAGTGCTGGTGGGATTACACCAAACACAAAATTGCAAATTACAGTTACTGGAGAAATTCTTGTTGGAAATCTGAGGCACACAATAATAATACTGTGAGAAGGCACATTTTTCATTTTCCATGAAAGCAGCTTTAGCAGTTCAGCAGAGGTATAAGGTTTCTGTCATTTACATGTAAGTAAAGATTGAAGGTAATTTGGATTCAGAAAGTACTGCAAACTTTTTCTCCATTTGAAATCCTTAAAACTTGCCAAATGTTACTAGTCTTGTTTTTAAAAATAAGTTTTGCAGTAGTCATTATTTTAGCTGTTACAGTAAGTGCACTAATCTGATGTTGTCAGTTTATGCCAATCACATGCTAATGAATTTCACTTTAGATGCTGAACATACTCTGTATTGCTTATAGTCAGGTCTCATGGCATCCATTCAGCATTCTGGTCTGTAAACATGTGCTTTTATACTGTTCCCCCTAGAATTTTGAGTTGAAAGCTTGTTGGAAATATTTCTAATGACTTTAGACTTTGTAAGTGCAGAGGGAGAAGGAGTAACTGAAACCAAGTTGGTTCTCTTTACCCTTGAACTGATTCTGCTATTTTGTCAGCTGATCTCTATCTAATATCTTTGCAAATTGTGTGTCTTCTATGATCTTGTGAAATATTCAGTGGAAAGAGGAAAGGGGGAGAGAAGAGGCCTATTCAGGATTTCACAGTGGGGCCATTTGCCATCCTCGTGTATGTGCTGGGGGACTTTACTGTCGTTGCAACATCTGGACTGCAGATTATTCAGCCACAAAAGGGTTCCAACAAAAATGAAAATCAAAGCACTCCATGTAACTTTTCCTTTAACATGCCGAGGACTTAGTAAGAAGAGAAGAATGTTCTTAGTATGACTCTCATTATTTCTAAAAACATTTAGCCCTAAGTGAGAACACCCAAAGAAAAAAAAAAAAGCTCTGTGTGTTTTGCTTTGTTCTGTGTGTGTTTTATCTTTTCTCCCTGAGGACCCATTTTTTCTCCTTTTTTTTTTCCCCCAAACAAATGCTTTGATTAGCATAAATTATGTCCTGCCATTAAAACCAGCTGAAATGTGGAACTGTGGATTCAACCAATAGCATATATAGTATATATGTAATAGTATATTTAAGCACCAGTTTCAAATATGGGCACCAGGATTCCTTTTATTGCAATGAAAAGCAGGTATAAACTCCACCAAATGCTGAAGGCAAATGTAGCTTTGGAAAGGCTGTGCTTGGACCAGCAGTAGCTGTGTGAGTGTCCCTGGATCCCTGAAAGAGCCATTACCTCATCCCTGCCCATAAGCATTCCGGGCACATGCCTCCCTCCCACTGCTACGTGCCAGGAATGGGGAGCTGCTGTGCCCTGGCAGTGCCTGGGTGCTGCTCAGGATGCAGCCAGGGATGATGGAATGACCCCCGGAATGGAGGAATTTGGCTGGGGGAGCAGCTCCCACACAGGCAGTTTCCCCCCATCCCAAAATCTCAAGTGGTCAAAGTTGGTGAAAAATGTGAGCAGCTGCTTTTGCAGGCATACAGGGAACAGTTTGATAGGGAGTTGGGAAGGCTGTGTAGGAATCCTTGGAAGAATCCCAGAATCTGCTGGGCTGGAAGGGACTCTCAGGGCTCATGGAGTCCAACCCTTAGCCCTGCACAGGACCATCCCCAAGGGTCACACCAGAGTCAAGGGGAAGAGAAGGGCACCAGCTCTCTCTTCTTGTGTAACAATTCACATCTGACTCCTGAATTGGGGTTTGGTGGATCTGTAAATGGAATATCTGGAGATCTTCAAACATCATTGTGCTTTCAAGATGAATGTGACTGTCAGTGTTTCACACACTCAGCAGAGGTGCAGAAATGGAAGCTGAAGTGCTTCTGTTGTGTGGAACTGGGGTGAGGGTGTGGAAGGAGAATTTAGGGCAGGGGCACCAGAAGACAATAAAGACAGGGACAGTTCCTCAATGTAAAGCACATAGTCATCCTGGCATCTCATTCCTGCCCACAGCTGCATAAACATGAAAGCAATGCCCAGCCCTGGCAACCAGTTCTCAGAAAGTGGCCCATTTCCCATATGTTTGGCCAAAGTGGAGTGTGTTTTGCTCTGCTGGCAGCTGCAAACTCCTCTCCCTACTCCCTAAGAAATGCAGAGATGCAGGGGGGTCAGAGGAGGCAAGAAACTCCTCAGAGAGTGGTTTGGGCCATTTATTTAACTAAAACATTTCTTTTTTTCTCCTGAGGAAGGAGGGGGGATAGTGAAGAAAGCAGGTTGTCCACTGCCAGGAGGGGATAATGAGGAGCTAGGAAATGTGCTGTAGCATGATGACTCAGGATTGTTTTTACTAGCAAGGACATGTCCAGCTACTGCATTGCAACTGCTTGGGGTGTGCCTTCTCATGCTCTTCACTGTACTTTTGTTCCTCGAGGATGATGCTTTTTACACAGAAAAACTCTTTTCCTGAAATAGCTTTAAACTTTTCTTTCCACCTTTTATTAGAATAAACCCAACTTTCTGCTTGGACTTGTGCCTTTTATATACTTCTTACCCTTTTATTATCAGCTCTGATCCAGACAATAATTTTCAGACCAGCCTAAACATTCACAAGTAGTAGTAATGTTTAATGTGTAATTTCCTAGCACTTTACTGGGAATTGGTGACATAAAGAATCTGGGTGGTCAGGCAGAGGGTAATGGTAGAACCATTTAGGTCAATTACCCAAATTTATGGAAATAGATATCTACAGTTTCCTCTCTTTATTTTGCTCCCCCACCAAATAGAACTGGGCACTGAGACACTTCCTAGGGAATTCTTTCATTGGTGACATGAGCAGAAATTAATTTTCCCTGAACAGAGGTTACTCCAGGTAATTTGGTGTGATTTCAAGTATGCTGTGACCTTCACATCTGGGGGTGGTGGGGGGTTTGTGTTTGGGTGAGTTCTTGAATAAACCTTAGAAAATTGCCATACCATAATGTGAGGAGGAACCATCTGCACCGTGGGGCAAATGGGAGGACCCCTGCCCAAATCATGGGAATAACTATCTCCCCCTTTCCATGAGATACAGAGGAACTGTGAGAAATGTGCTGTTTCTTGGCTTATTTTCCTGACCCAGGGGCTCTTTCTTGTAATTACCAGAAGATTCAATTTACACCTAGTTTTTCTTTCTCTTCATTAAATAATTGTGCAGCTGAGAAAGACACAGCTCAGGCTTCCCACTCAGTTTCTCTGATTTTCTTCTTTTTGCCTTTGCTATGTATTTGAGTGAACTCTGACAAGTTGTTTTGGTATCATTTTAAGGATCTTGGGGTTTTTTTCTTCCTAGCCAGAGGGTTTAAAATAGACATAGGGATTCTCTTGGCTTCACTGCAGCAGCAATAGGCTATTCAGCAGAAGCAAAGGAAGAAGTACAACCATATAAAAACAGAATTTAGCTGTCTGCCAGGCTGAGAATGTTCAACCAGCTTGTTCTTGCCAACTTGGTTATTTAAAAATATTTAGCTTCTTCAATGATTCTAAAAAAGGTCTTAGATTCTTGCTATAAGAAAGCCATCCCTGGTTTTTAATGTTCAAGTGATGCTTAGTTTTGTGACAACTGTAAATATTTTCAAAATGAGGTCTCTGGTATCAAAGGCAAGGGAGATTATTTTTTTCAACAGAAGGCTGGCATCATAGTTGCATTAAATTCTCCACCCCTGACATGAAACGATTTCTTTGGCAGCAGCACATTTGTGAGCTGTTTCTGTTTGCAGTGTTAACAGCCTCTAAGAAGTGTTTGTACTTCTGGTTTGCTTGTTTTTAAGATTCTCTCAGTTTATGGCCCTTTCAGTGTACTGTGTGTGTGCCTGAGCACAGGCAAGGAACCAAAAATCATAGATACACCTTCAGAAATATTGACTTTCTAGAAGTTTCACCAAGCTTTTCATTTTGAGTCAGGCTGACTTTATCCCCCTTGTCTCAGGCAGCTGGAAGAACAGTGTGTTTCTGGTTATTTACACTGTTAATAAATCCCTGGTTTACTTGAAATGATACTTTTGGCATTGCTGGGTGTTGGAAATCTAGGCCTGGGCAAGCTGCTTTCTGTGCTTGTTTGTTAATTAGTGCTTCCATTTTACAGCTCTATTATTGTCTGAGCTCCAAAAGGAAACATAAAGATTTCATGTGGTTTGGCTCTTCGTAAGCTTTACATGTCTAGTGAGTAGGGAAGGTTTTATCCACCTTTGTACTGTGGTTTTGTGGAAGGTTTCATTTCGAGGTAGCACTTGTTATTTATTCTCCTCTCTTGGCTGCTGTGGACATTGGCACTTTGTCCACACTGTGGCTTAGGTGGTACAACTGATGGTGCAGCTGTGGGGGAGCTTGGCTGGATTAAACAACATAATAGTAAAAGCCAAAACAATACCAATCAAACCACCAAACCAAAACCCCACACACAAACACACACAAAAAATAAAAGAATCCCCACTTAAAGCAGCTTTTTTCTCCCAGTTCTGCTTGTGAGGAAATGCCAGACAGCAACAGGAATGAGAGAAGAGGCTGGTGCCAGTGCTGGCACTGCCCTGCAGGGCTCCCCCAGCTGCAGCACTCGGGTTTGGTGTGTGCCCTGCAGTGGGACTGGCTGTCAGGTGACAATACAGCCTGTGCTGAGCTCCCTTACCAGCCAGGGTCCAACTAAAAGCTTTTCCTCCATAAATTCACTTTTCAAAATCACTGCAGTGTTTTTTGCAAAGGTGGTATTTCCCGTGATTTTAAAGATAACATTTTGAATACCCTGGTAATGCAAGTCCTTTGGAATCTGGTGTTACTTCACGTCCAACAGCAGTATAAAGTGGTGTGTTCCTGTGCTTCTTTTTGTGGCTCCAGCAGCAATCTGTGTGCCTGCCCCGGGAAGTCAGTCAGCAGATTATCCTTCCCCTCCTCAGCTGAGGCAGGAGGTGTTTCTGACTGACTCTCCTGCTTTCTCAGACTCAGGCAGGTCTTGAGCACTTCTGAAGACAGAATTCAAGCAAAGGAGGTGTCAAACCATGGGCCGGAATGAGGGCATTTTGATAGTCTGTATTTAGTAATTTAGGCTGGTTTTTATCATTGCAGTCCAGACATTCTGCAGCAGCTGGAAGGTGGTTGTCTTTGCAGGCAGGCATAGTCTCACATGATGTAAATGTCTGTAATGCCATGTATCTTAAAGCTGTCTGTCAGCGTTTCCTCTGACAGGTGAAAGTTGACTGAGACAAATAATGACATATTCCGAATTACAGGTGGCTGAATCACTGCTCTCCTTACTAGTTTGCTCATGGCAGTAGAAGATGAGGAATGCAGTGTTTTTGTAATGATCCTGTGCTGCTTGGACATGAGTAGGTTCTAGACTAATGAAAAAAAAACACCTCTCTTTTTTTGGTTCCTTTCTATATTCCTAACTTGAATAAGGGACACTTCTTTCAGGAAATACCAACGTTCATGTGGTTGCCCTGTTTATTGTTGTTCTCCAAAGGAGAGCTCATTCTTAGGAGAGCCTCATGCATCACTTGGATTAACAAAACTCCTAAACATACAGACCTTCTTGTGGTTTTTTTCAGTTTCAACCTGCACAGCTGTTGAAAAGAAATTGAAACCAATTCCATCTTGACTTCCAAGCTGTAAACACCCAACAACCCACCACTTTAATGAGATCTACACAAATGTCAGCAAGTTACATGAACTTCCCCTGAATTTGCACTTTCATTACAGCAGGTAGAACTTGCTGAGTAAATAAATAATTCCCACCTAAATAAATAAATTCCCTTCTACTTTTGCACCTAGGAGGGCAAGGCATAATACTGACTGGGGGGAACAGCAGGGATGGGCAGGGATTTGCTGTTGTCTTGGCTTTTGAGGGAAGGGGTTTTGTGGAGGTTTGGGGTTTTTGCTCTTTGTCTTTTGACTGTTTTCTCTGCTTGCTTTTGTACTCTTCTTTCCTGGAATGTACTTCCTCTTAAAGATGTTAGTTTCCAAGAATTGCTGCAGGATCCAGGATCCGGCATGTTCTCAGAAACACACAAAGAGTTTGACTTGTCCTATGTACTATGACCAGTCCTCTCGAAGAAGTGAGCTTGTTAAAATACACTGGTTTGATCTGTTATTTTGAAGTTTGCATTACTTCCTCCATCACTGTTTTCCCCTGAAAGTCACTTTAAACCACCCTAAAGGATCAGTTTTTGGCCAGATCCTTAGCCCTTTAAGCATCACCTGAGAATCTCAAGTAAAAAACATCTTTTTGTGTTTGTTGATTTTTTTTCTTATTATTCTTGGTCCAGTAGATTCCTTTTGGTTTGGGGTTTTTTGGTTTGTTTTAGTCTGAGGGTTTTTTTGGTTGGTTGTTTTGTTGGTTTTTGAGACAGAAGTCGTTTTTAAGTTTTATTTTGGAAACAATCCTGTAAATATCAAAAGTTCTCTAAGTATGTATGTCATCAGCTGTGTAAGCTGGTAGCTTTAGAGGGTTTATTTTGATAGTAGTTAATGTATTCAAATCTGGAAATAACTGTTCTGCTTGTGCTCCCTCCTCGATTGCTATTTATAGACTTCTCATCTTCCCTGTTATTGGTAGGTGTAATTAAGAAGCCATCACTGGGAACTTTCCTAATCACAAAAGACTCTTAAGTACAAAAGGGCCTGTGCTCAATTCTGAGCAGACAGAAATGAGGTTCAGCTTATGCCAGGTGTCCTGTCCCGTGTTAAATCCATCACCCTTTCATGTCCCACTCCTTTCTGCATCCTGTCAACAGTTGGGGAAGAATTAGAGCTTGGTGAAAAAAGAGAGTTTGTCCAGTTTGAAACAGCTGTTTTTGCCAGCAGGAGAGTCCCAGTTTGCTTGTGTTGTCCTTTAAAACTTGCCCTCCCCAGGACCCGGCCAGGTCCCTGGTGCTTTGTGCACAGCCCTTCAGAACACTTACAGAGTCATCCTTTTCTATTAAATACTTTTCCTCTTCAGTAGGATAATGTCCCACCTGGTGTGGGGTGGAGAGGAGCTTACAGCAGCAATAAAATGAAATAAAAATCATGTGTCACCTTTGTGCTGATCTGAAATGGTCAGGTGTATGCGGGGGGTGAGAATTCGGGTTTGTTGTCAGTAGGGTAAGTAATGATCCAGCATTTTCTGCATGTCAAGTGAAGGTGATCTTTGGATCAGGCTGTGTTTGCTGAGTATTCTTTGTGTTCTGTTTTGACAGTTGCTGGAACAACCCTGGGTTTGTGTCACTTTCAGTGGTATGGACGAGTGTAGCTCACTAACATGGAAGAAACTACTCCTGCTTTTGTTGGGCGCTGTGAATTTAAATGAAGAATTCTGAAATACAGCTCAAAAGCACATGAACACAGCAATTACATGACTTACCAAAAAAAGTGGTACTTTATTATGAAGGAGATTAATTTTAGAAGATGACCCTGTGTGTGTAATCTTATTTCAGATGAAAAGAGCCACAAAGCTGATGCAAGAAATTGAGATTTGAGAACTCCTTTTTGATTAAATTATATATATTTCTCTGATCTGTCTAATTCTTAATAGGGTCTTAAGTGTATAATAATGTAATGTAAAGGAGTAGGAGAACTGAATGGGGTGTATTTAGTGATGCTGTTTGCAGTTAAAAACCCTGAGGAAGGGTTATGGTTGTTTGATCAACCTTGTCTAAAAATAGTACTGTCACCTTGTCCTTAGGAATTGATTTTACTTGCCTTAAAGGAAATATCTTTCAAGTCAGACAGGTGGACATTTTATTATAATTCCTTATGAAATGAAGCTGATGATGGAATCACTGATTCTGTAAAGACTCCTCTTTCATATCTCTAAAATGAGTTCCTTGGTGGTTGTGTGGCACTGTCTGTGCTGGGAGGGGAATTTGGCATCAAATTAAAAAATTAAAGTCTGGGCAGCATTCGCCTTTTTACCCGGTATGTTTTATTGCCAGAAACCAGCTCCATCCCAACCCTCCTCCCCAGAACAGCTTCTTAACAACTTAAAATTAGTAACTTCAGCTTGCTTTGTTTTGAGGTGGGGAAAATGGTTCCAGCTAAGTCTGGAGGAGATGCATAAAGAGATGTAAAATACTGCAACATCTAGGAAGGTGCTTGTCTGAGGAAGGGAAATCTGGGGCAATGGGTGTGTTAAATACAAGGAAGAAAAACTGTATTACTTGGGAGCTGCACCATTTTTAATTGTTCCTTTTTGCTTGGCTGACTTTAGTTTTCCCCCTAATTTTTTGTACTCTTAGCTTTCAAGTTACACCACTTGGTTTTGTTCAGTAAGTTTAACTTTTGACAGCAACAGGGTGGGAGGTCAGGGGGGGGTTCTTTGTTTCTTGTTTTTCAGCAGCAGCTTTTCAGTTCAGTCTCTGGAAGGTCCATCTCCCCCAGCAACAGGAGCATTGAGTAGCTGGTGTTGGGCTGGTCTTTGGCATTGGCAAGGGGAGCTGCCTCTGAATACAAAGCTTCTCTTTGGAAGGGTTATGGAGCAGGGAAATGTGTAATAACATGCAGAGATGCTTTCAAAGCTGTTTGATGCTTTCAAAGCTGTTAACAGTGAGCAATGTGTTCTGCAGGATGGCTGCGTTCATCTGAAACTGCACCAGCAAGAGTGTTCCAAGGTTACAAGGTGGTTGTAAAGGTTCACTCAGATGTGCTCAGGTGCAGTGCAAGAAAACTGATAGTTTTGCATTCCCTTCTCTCCTCAGAAAACCTGAAAAAGGAGTCCAGTACCTCATTGAGCGAGGATTCGTGCCAGACACCCCAGTTGGTGTTGCCCACTTTCTGCTGCAAAGGAAAGGGCTCAGCAGGCAGATGATTGGAGAGTTCCTGGGAAATCGGCAGAAACAGTTCAACCGGGATGTGTTAGAGTGAGTATTGTGTGTGGGAGGAGGTGATGATGCTCTAGTGCTCATCCTTCATCAAGGGGCTTCACCAAGCCCCAGGTGATGGTCTCTGGATGTCTGGTCCTTGTCCCTGAGTCTTGTCTGCAGGAGGAGGAAACCAGACTAAAGGTTCAGAAAAGATGCACAGGAGCCAATAATGATTTCATTGCTTTCCAGTTAAGTTACTGGTTTGGTTATTGATCCAGCAAGATACTTAAAAGGATTTATATTCCCTATAGTCGTGTACATTTACTGTAAATTTATGTTTTAATTTCATAGGCCTTAGAGTATGTTATTTTCAAAGCTTTATTCCTTTCTCAAACTCTCTGATAATTTACTGAATGAGACAAAATAATATTGTAGGCAACATAAGGCTTAATCAGTAACAGAACTTGAAAATCATTATTGCAGCCAAATGGCTCACGTGTTAGATAAGCAGGGATTGCCTGTGCAGGCACATGTTGACAAGATCTATACAAACTGTTATTTTGCAAAAGATTAGATAAGCAAAAACTGTTTTAAAAACCAAAGAAATGCAAGGCAGAAAATTAGACTTTTAGCAGCTTGGTCATAAATATCTAAACCTTATATATAGAGTAGATGAAAAAAAGAAGCTGCTTTATTTTAAGAGGGTGTTAATTTAAAACACGTGTTCTTTGGGGCTTTTTTTGTATCTGCCATACTGGCCTGTAATCATGAATACATCTTAGTCCATTTTTTTTCAAGATACTGCATAGAATTTTAGCTAGATGTTTAACAAAACTGCTGAGAATTAAAGCAAGAAACACCTTTCCCACTAAGGAAGCCTTGGAAAAATTCTGACCACCGTGCTTTTATTAAATAACTGTTTTATTTAACAATATAATGAAAGCTGTAGTGGAATCTGCCCTGGGCTATAGATGCAGGGGCTTTTGCTATAGGTCTGCTCTCCCCTGTGCCTTATTAAAAGCTGCCTTCTCCCAGTCCAGCCCCCAGCACAAAGCAGGGGGAGCAGCTCCAAAGCAGAGCCTGGAGCCAGGCTGACACTGCAGAGTCATGGCATGGGGGTGCTTGGGTGCAGTCCCTGCTCAGCATGAGTTACTCTGAGCTGCTCACACTGATCATCTGGGTTTTGCAATTTTGAGTCAGACTAGGGTGAAGGCTGTCCAAAAAGTGTGCATTTTAAAATTTTTTTTAAAAATAAAGCAGTCCAGGTTCAGGATGAGATGGGTTATACTCTTAGATGATCTCTGAGGTCCCTTCCAACCCAAACCATTCTGTGATGTATTTTGTGATACTGAGCAAGTTGTTTGCCCTCACCACCTCAAACAGAGCTAAGCAGAGGTGTGTCTCTGCTAACCCAGGGGCTGTATCTGTGAGGAGGAGAGTTGTTAAGGACAAGGTCAGAGTCACCCACCTACAGCCCCCCAGCAGTTTTTATTGAAATGAATTAGTCCTTACCTACGCTATTCCAGCTACACTTTGGGGTGAGGAGCTCCCTGTGAGCAGTGCAGGGCTCTTGATGGGGCTCTGAAGGTTGCCTGCAAATGGGAATGAAGTATTTGCTCTTAAAAAGACACAATAGAATGGCATTTCATCCTAAAATCATACTTGTGGATTGGAGGTAGATTTTGTCCAACTGATAATAACTCCGTGTGGGTACAGAGAAAGGATATTTTAAAACACTATCCATTTCCCGTTATGTGATTTAATTTCAAATTACTTGCCTTCATTTGTGTTCAAGTTTCCCAGAACTGGGTGCTTTAACTATTGGATATCTTGAGCTTAGAAAATATTCATGAGACCAGCCTCAATTTTTGACCAGGAGCTGCACTCTGGGCCTGCTGTAGCTGCTGCCTGTGGTGGTGAAGAACATCGACCACGGTGGCAGATCTCAGTCAAAGGAAACCTTTTGAGACCCCTCGTGTTCTGTTGTTGGCCAGCATGTTTCTGGAAGTCCTTAATTGCATTTATTAGTTCATTTGGACTCCAGCTTGGCTGCACATGTGCTTTACACCCTTGAAGGAGAAAAGGGTTTTGAAAAGTGCTGCAGAACTTGGAATAAATGGAAAGACTGAGAGTTTTATTGCAGAACTGATGAGTGGATTTAGGTGGGGAGTGGAAAGGGTGAGAGAAAGCCCAAAGTGCTTCTGTATAAAGGGAAAAGTATTCAAGGCAAGGGGAATAAATTGCTTTGTTACTAATCTATGTTAGCTACAGTTTTACTGGAAGAAAAATACAAGCTGCTCTCATTTGTCATTGTAAACCTATACATTTAAGAAAAAGCTTTTAAAAGTGGATTATGCTTTCTGTGGTTTCTGCATTACAGTAATTCATGTCTGGTTGTTTAAAAACTAAAAGGTAAGTTTAAAGAAATTTATAAGCTTCTGATTTTAAAGCAGTCTTTAAACAAAGTATTACAATGACATAATTCACTTTGTTGATTATATTAAAATGGTTCGTTTTTCTATTTTTTTCTCAGCATTATTTTCTGAGCAAGAAAGTAATTCTTTCTCCTTAAATGATAACTCAAAGACATGGCAAATAATGGGGAGATGTGAATTACAGTAATAATAAGAGAGTATCCAAACAGGGTTATTTTTTTTCTCTGCATGTAAGAGCGTTCCTAGACACAGAGCCATTTGGTGCAGATTATTGTGCCTGCTGCAGGCTGTTGGAGATATGATATTTTGAGCTGTATAAACTATTTATTATTGTTGTAGGCATTGTGATGGTTGATTGGCCTGGAAGCATGAAACTAATAATTACTGTTGGCAGTGGTACATCCCTTGAATTGGTCAGACATTTGTCATTCCAGCAGCTCTTCTGTTAAAAGAGAATAGGACTCTGCTTACATATTCTGACTGATCCCTTGTTTGCAACCTTCCTTCACAGCTTACCTGCAATCACTGCAATTGGTGCTCAAGGTTTGAAAAACAATTCCATGAATCTCTGAGTTGAAAAATTGAAAGGTTTTTTTGTCTTGCAGTCTTGCCTTTGGTGCTGTATTGTTAGCAGTCAAGGCACAATGGAATATGTTTCTCTCCTAGCTGTGTGGTGGATGAGATGGACTTCTCAACAATGGAACTGGACGAAGCACTCAGGAAATTTCAGGCTCATATCCGTGTCCAAGGAGAAGCCCAAAAAGTAGAACGGCTCATTGAAGCTTTTAGGTAGGAGACAGATCTGTGAGTCACCAGAAACTGCTGCTGTCCCACAGTCCAGCTGGAGAACTGGGGGGTTGAGCAGATCCAAGTTGCTTCCCTGCTTATTTGCAGTGTCCTTGTGAGCTACGAACCATTTCAAATCCATGTTTCTTGTGGGGGTTTTGCTGAGTATGAAAGAGGAAGATTCATTTGCTGATGCTGTTCATGTATGGCATTTGTATTAACATAATGAGGTTTCTCAATTAAAAGTTCTTTCTGGCACCAGTTTAAAAGATATCCAAGGATTTTTGAATGTCTCTAACAATGTATTTAGATATAGTCTTTTATATGAGTGGAATAATGAGCCCACTTACATTTTAGAGTATATATGCTCCCAACTTTTCATTAAGCACTTCAACAATAGTGGAAGAAAGAGCATTAAGTTGTCAGTACTTAACACTGGTGTGCTTTATCCAGGGCAGGATAAGATGGAAATCACCCTGTGGCTGTAAGCCAGAATCAATGCTGTATTCTTACCTGGTGTCAGGGTATTAGTCACTGAGAAAAATGAAATACTGAAGTTATTGTAGCTCAGAATTTGTACTAAGAAATGAAATTACCGTGGTGGTAGAAAACAAAAGCCTTCCACATTTGAGGATTGGCTTATGCTAATACAGGGATGGAAAGCTAACTGTCTGTGTGGAACACCATGATTAGCCTGCTCCTCAGGCTCTGGAATGCAGCAGCTGGTTTGTTTGGTGGGATTGGCAAAGCCTCTGGTGGCTCTGACAGCTCCCCCTTCCCCCTGTCCAGCCAGCGCTACTGCATCTGCAACCCCGGCGTGGTGAGGCAGTTCCGCAACCCCGACACCATCTTCATCCTGGCCTTTGCCATCATCCTCCTCAACACCGACATGTACAGCCCCAACGTGAAGCCCGAGCGCAAAATGAAGCTGGAGGACTTTGTCAAGAATCTGAGGGGTAAGAAGGCTCTGCCAGTGGAGGTCATGAAAGCTTTTCCCCGTAGCTGTCCAGGGAGGGACACTGTTACCTGCTGGGAAATAGGCAAATACCTGAAGGGGAGTCACAGCCAGGGGGGGGTTGGTCTCTTCTCCCAGGCAGGCAGCAATAGGACAAGGGGGCTTGAGCTCTGCCAGGGGAAATTTAAGTTAGATATTAGAAAAAAATTCTTTACAGAGAGAGTGCTCAGGCATTGGAATGACCTGCCCAGAGAGGGGGGGGATTCACCATCCCTGGAGGATTTTAAACTGAGATTGGCCGTGGCACTGAGTGCCCTGATCTGGTAAAGGGACTGGAGTTGGACCAAGGGTTGGACTGGATGATCTTGGAGGTCTTTTCCAACCCGATCCATTCTATGATTCTATACAGGGCAATTGATGCTGATCTAACCTGACTGAAAACCTCTGCCATTTTTACAGGAGTTAATTATTTCTGCAATAGTGAAAACAGAATTAATTATGCAGTATTTTGTCATTTCTACCTTTTTTTTTTTTTTTGAGTGCGTGTATTCTTAGGTCCTTTTATTCCTTTTATTATACATACATATATATTGAGAAACAGAAATCCCTATGCCCTTATGAGGACTCTTGGAAATAAATCAGAGATTTAAGTTCTTGCTGAGTAAAAGAAAAAATCCCAACTCCAAAACTTCGCTGAAAGGTGTAAATAGCCCAGAAATTTCATTTTCATTTCTTCATTGGTGTGTTTTCTGCTCAAGACATCATTTGCCAGGCTATGGCACACCTGAGCTTGCAATTAGATTGCCAGAAAAATACAGGTACTTTTTCAAATCTGTATCTCAGATCTTTCTATGCTGGTTCTTTGTGGTGAAATAATGTTTTGTGAAGTGCCAGCTCAGCTCTTTGTAACCGGAAGGAGCCACTGAGCAGAGCTGAGAGGGAAGCTGAGGAGAAGATCCCTCCTGGTCCTGGGCACTCAGGGGGGAAGGGCTCAGGCAGCATTTCTGTGTTGCAGAAGAGCACACTGATGGCAGAGAAAATAAAAATGAGCTTCACATCCCCATTCCTTTTTTTCTCTTTACAATAGTTTGTGCCCATGGGGAGAAAGCAGCTTTTGCTGTAGTTCCATTACTGAGTGTAAGGCCAGGAAAATTGTCTGCTCAGTCATTGCCATCTCCTCCTCCTCCTCCACCTGCTGCTTTTAAGCACAACTTGGGGCTGTGTCTCTTCTGTGGGCAGCAGTGGCTGTAGCAGCAGGGAGTAGTTTAACAGCCCTTCCCTCAGCAAGAGGTAAAAGTGGGGTGAATGGCAGATAAAAGAATCAAGCTGCTTAATATAGAAAGATATCTATACATATATATATATGTGGGCACATCTCTGGTGCAGGGCAGTTTGTATTCATGTGTACATGTGGCACTGTCATTTTAGGACTAGTGAAAACAAAATAGTTGTGGTGGTCTGGAATTTCAGATCTTGAAAAATGAAAGTCCTGTTTGGTGATTTTATTCCCTGAGATTTATACAAGGCAGCAATGAACAGTCTGTGCTCAGCAGATGTTTTAGCTTAGCAAAGTTTAAGTTAATGCTGAGATTTTATCATAAAGTCCACAAATATTCCAAAAGGCCTGATATCCATCTCTTGGCATAATACTGCAGTTATATTTGTTGAATTATATGCAGTACATTCTCTCTGATCTCCGGCATGAATGTCAGCAATTTTTTATTGTTGCAGGCATTTTTGTAACAGGTTCCCTTGCCTGCAACTTTAAATCACTGGATCACAACGGTGGTCTGTGCAAGGCTTGGTGGTGTGGAACAAAACAGAAGCAGTTTTGCTTCCTTCTGTCTGCAAAGAAACTCTATTTTATCACAGTGTTTTTTATGTGAGCAGCTGTTCTACTGGGTGACAAAATACTCTGAATGGGAGATAAGAGTTTATGGCTTTAAAACCTGTTTAAAAAACAGACATGCATCTCCCTGTCCCTGGAAAATCCAGCTGGAAGCCACTTAGTGAAATTGGACTCCTTCCACCGCTATGAAAAATCCAGGATCAAGCATTCAGGGCTGTGTGGCATTTGTTAAAATGACATGCCAATGATAATCACACAGTGCTAAACAATAATCTTGTATCTAGGCTATTTTGTTGATTTGCTTTTCCAGAGTAAATTAGTTCTTTTTGAAGTCTTACAAGAAATATTGGTTAAATTAATTTTACTGGGTGTTCATAAGGTTCTAGTGTAGGAAATGATTTTATGAACTGTGCTGAGTAATAGGCAGAGGCAAAATTAGATAGTTCTTCTGCTTCCTCCCAATGGTGTATATTCCTAGGAGGAGGTCACATGGAGGTTTTAGTGTCTAAAGAGTAATTTAGCTCATTGGAGCTTTGATACCAAACAGAGGAAACTTGAAAGGAAAAAAAAATGTATGGGAAATTAGCCTTTTTATGGCTTGGTTTTAGCTCTGAGTTTTAAAACAAAAAACCAAGCCTGTGTAATTTCCATCAATGTCTCAGTGCTTTTGGACAAAAATCAGTGCGTAATTAATGAGTAGCATCACTTTTGCCTTGGTGAGGGGGGACAGGGACACACAGGAGGTGCTGGCCAGCAGGGAGCTGTGGAACAAACCAGCACCAACACATGAGCAGTCAGGCAACAACAGCTTTCCTGTGAGCAGAGGGAAACAGAGTGCTTGTGTTGTTGTGCTCCCCTTGCCAAGAGGGCAGCAGACCTCAGTACCCTGAGAGCCAGGCTGCTGACAGCCTGTTGGCCCTGCAGGTGTGGATGATGGCGAGGACATCCCCCGGGAAATGCTCATCGGCATTTACGAGCGCATCCGCAAGCGGGAGCTGAAGACCAACGAGGATCACGTGTCCCAGGTCCAGAAGGTGGAGAAACTCATTGTGGGGAAGAAACCGGTGAGTTGCCTCTGCCTGGGACGTGGGGACAGTGCCCAGCACAGAACAGCCAGAACAGGGCAGCAGGGTGTTGCCTAGAACATTAATTGGTTGGTAAATGGCAAACTGTCCAGATGAGAATTCGCTCGAAGGTTGACTTGAATTCTGGGGTGTTCACATGGATTTTCTTGTTGTACCTTGCTATTCAGGGATAATGATGGTAAGAGTCTTAAATAAAACTCTTTATGTGAAGCTTTATGATTCTGAAATTACACTGAAATATCTGCATTTTAGGCAGTTCTCTTGTTTATTTCAAGAGAATTGAAATGTTTTGTTAATGTGATGTTGTAGAGAATTGTATCTCAAGATGTACACTGGCAGTTATGGCTCCATAATTTACAAGAGTAAAGAGAACTTCTGTTCACATGAGCACCTTTCTCAGCTCCACAGCTCCCATGCCCTGGTATTTGTGAGCTGGAAGGACTCATTTTGTCTCAGGACGTGTCTGGAAATCAGGTCCCAGGGTTTCTAATGCTGGGTTTGAGCATCTAGAGATAACTCATCCTATGTTTTGGGAAAAATTCTGAAATACTTGGCTATATAAATAAACCTTCAAAGCATTCGTTGCAAAAGGAGGGAGAAAAGAAAGGCCATTTTAACTTCAGTTTAGGAGCTGAGTGAACACAGAGAAGTTAAACCCAGTCTTTCATGTACTAACAGTAGTGTCTAATGTGAAGAAGGACAGTGGATGCTCAGCCTTCCTGAATTCAAATCACATGTCAGGAGTCACAAAGACAGCCTAGAACAAAGCCAAAAAAACCCAGACCTGCCTGGTTTTGAAGTCATACATCAGTTTTTTATCAGCTCTGGGAACTTCCCTGCATCAGGGTCTGGTGGGTTGGGGGATTTGTTATTAAGGAGAAGAACATGGAGCTCAGGAGTCTCACTATTACTTCTAAAGAGCTTTGAATTGTAATCTGTTCTCAGATGAGCCTCAGCACAGGGAATGGGGGAAGGCAAAGAGGGACCACAAAAAACACTAGTTTAGGCCTGTTTCCCAATAAAGAACTTACTGAGGAGATATCTGAAGAAGCAGAAAAAAGAAAGCGAAATTTTCTTAATTAAAAGCTTTTAACTGTTTTTGAGAAGAAGGGAAATAAATATTCTGAAGTCAGCATTTGACAGTCACTTATGCTTTCGTGTGAAACTTTTCTTCTGTAATTGTTTGGGGACTTAGATTACACATATAGGCTTCTGTGGGAGGTAGTTTTTTCCCTGGTTCTTTTTTTATTCAGACATGTGGCAATTCAAATCCTAAAACTCATCCTGACCTTGTCAATTAAGTGGGATTAAGAAAACAATGCCCTCGATGGAATCCTGTGCTCAAGGATTCTTCTGCTGGGAGACTTTTTGACTGTGTGTGGGAAAATGTAGGGAACAGGCAACAGTCTTTATTGACAGATATGTGTGGTTTCACATAAATGTGGGCATTTAGTCAGACTGTGATGTATTTACTTGCTATGATACAGTTCTGTGTTTCTCTGAAGTTTAACGAACTTGTATGTGTCTTTCTGCTGTAGATTGGATCTCTGCACCATGGACTTGGCTGTGTAGGTATTTCTCTCACACTCCTTCAAAATTTGAAGTCATTGTAACTGGAAGCATTTTCTTAAACTGGCAGTAAAGCATTCTGTTACATTTTAAAATCTTAAATCAATGGTGTTCTTTCAAGCAGAATTTTCCTAGTGTTGTAGCAATAACTCTCCAAAGGACAAAGGTTTGCTTAAAAATATATTTCCCAGAGACTGCCTAATTTATTGCCAAGAGCGCTCTAGACCTTTTTAATACGTTTTTATTAATTTCAAATGCTATTATCACTGTAGAAATCAGTCAGCCAGTAAAGAATAAACAAATCAGTAAAATCACAGTTGCACCTCACTTTGCATCTGGGCCCTGGTGTGTTTATTCTTTCTGCTCCATTTGAGAATTGAAGATACTCTGAAAAGATACTGCCAGTTGAAGTTTGCTTCTGAAAGGTAGATGAATATAGAAAATGTGGATTCCATATTTAAGTTATAGGCATATTCTTATAATGCACAATTTTATGGATTTATTTTGGTACTGTTAGTGAGATCTCATCATATGCATTTAAAAGGAAGTAAGTCTCACTAGGTCAGAAGCAGCAGCTTTGGAGATACCTCAGCAGACATTTCAAATAAGAAAATGGAAAATCAGTCTTGATTTTCTTAGTGACATGAGAAAATAAGACAGACTGAAACTGCATTGACTTTGTCCTGATGTCACCATGTCCTTGGCCCTGGGAAATGAAGAAATTGAGTTACTCAGTGGCTGACAAAAAGTAACCTACAACATCAGTGTATTCCCAAAAGCTAAAGTTGCTTTGCAGCCTTTCTTCTAAAATAAGGATGTGCAAAAATGCTCCTGGAAGCAACACCCTTTGCTTAGAGCTCCCACTTAATGTCCAGGTTCTGTCATTTCACAAAGTAAAACTCTCTGCCCAAAGAACTTCCATGGGCATCCATCAGGAATTAAAGCTGTTGGGGGGAGCATTTTATACAGGAAGTTTGAATGTCATGCAAGTTTGTGGCACATAAATCTTTCTATTCCTGTTGTTGGTCCTTTGATGGAAAAGTCCAATGGGCATAGAGGTAAAAATATTTGCAGTATTTAATAAAAAGAAAGATTCTGTGTATGAAAGATGCTCTTCCTTGGCTAAATGTTGTTACACTGACCATGAACTGTTGTATCATCCCAGGTGCTCTCTCTGCCCCACCGGAGGCTTGTTTGCTACTGCAGGCTCTTTGAAGTTCCAGATCCCAACAAACCTCAGAAGCTTGGATTGCACCAGCGAGAAATATTTTTATTTAATGATCTTCTTGTGGTATGTATTTCCAGGCAGGCAGACTGAGAGTGAGGTATTCAGAAATCTTATTTCCCATTAAATACATGAGCATTCCGAAAAATAAATGTCTATACTCCAGAAATCTTGGGATGATTACCAGATCTATATAATTTGCTTTGAAACTGAAGCCTTTTCCTGATTGCTACCGTCTTTTGTAAGAAGATACTGGATGCAGTAGGTTTTACTGTAGAGAAAAAAAACCTCACCTCCAGGTTCTCCATTTCCCTGATGGATAAACAGAGATGTTCTTTATTTTGAATAATGAATTCAAGGTATTTGTGGAAAAACAAAATTACATGCTACTTTGTAGTCCCCAGATGTTGTATGAACAAGTATATTTGTGCACTGAAATAGGAGTAGGATATGCTGAAATAAATTTTACAGTTGACTTTTTAGTGTGCACTTCCCCTCACAGACTTGAACTTGACCTAGTCTTTAGAAAAACAGACATACAAAACTAGTGACAGCTTGGAATTATTTGGTTGATTTACTCTTAAAATAGGAAAATTTCTTGCACGCTATCTGGAATGTACCTGAGAACTGTGAACTAAGCTAAATATTTAATATTTTGTTATGAAAAAGACAGGCTTCACACTTACTGTGTGTTATTTTTACAGACCTTCAGAAGTTAAAACCAGGAAGCAAATACAGAAAATTAATCCTTTTGGTTCTGAGTATTTCCCTCTGGGTGTAAATGTGAGCTTGACTGGAAACTGATGGACATTGCTGTATTTGGGTTGCAAATTTTCTGGCATTTTTTATTTCTTACTCACAGTTTTTCAAACTGTTTGGGGAGTAATACAGACCCAATTTATCAGTGCTAGTAAAATGCCATCAATGAAAGTTAAGATTAGAAAGAACTAGTGAAAATAAACCTCTTTATAAAGGGAAGGAGCAGTTGCATTCAAACTGCAGGAGATTGCCATCACTGGTGGTCAGCCCTAGAACGTTCCTTCTGTGGTAGCACAAGGCCTGGGCTTCCACAGCCTTGGTGGAGCTTTTCCAGTGGAAAGAGCTGTGGAAGGATCAGGGGAGCAGGATGGGGGGAGCAGAATGAGGGGGTGCCAGGCAGGTTGGAGGTGCCTGGAAGTACACCAGGTTTGGAAGGTGAGAACTGAACTGGTAGTCAGACTGGGAGAAAAAAGCATGAAGGGAGGTGTGGTGGCTGCTGATTTTGGGGGGTCTTAAGGATAACATATTTACATTTTTTGCTAGCATGTAGAAAGGAGGCAGAGGTTTGTGTCTTCTTGGAATTTCAAAATGTAGATTTCTGGAGAACAGAGGACACAAAGCCTTTGTGTCTGGATAAAATACTAACCTTTTGCTTAAGAGATACGATGCTGCAGAGCCAGCTTTGCTTCCTCAGCAGCAGCAGATTAAATACAGCACTTGCATTAAAGAAAAGGAAGAAAAAATTGCCATTAGCGTATTTTTAGCAGATTATACCTTTCTTTTGAATAAAATGTTTGCTTTTATGCTAATTCTTAAGAGCAATCATTTTCCACAAACATATATGGTAAAAGGGATATTTAACTTTGTTTCTTTGATCCCTTTCAGGTGACCAAGATTTTCCAAAAGAAGAAGAACTCGGTTACGTACAGTTTTCGACAGTCGTTTTCGCTCTATGGGATGCAAGTTCTTCTCTTTGAGAACCAGTGTAAGTATTTCCTCACTTCTTAAATGACTGTTTTGCTAAAAATGAAATAAATAAAAAATTTTAAGAAAGGATAAAATGAAATTAAAAAAAAATATTGTAGGAGCAACAGAGATGGATAGGACTTGACTCTGGATTTTGGAATAAAATTGCTTTGAACTTAAGTTAGCCCTAAAGTTTAAAACAAGCTGCTGTCAGCATATGAAACAACAAGACTGCTTTAAAGAGTTTTTCAGTTGTAGCCAGAAGCCAAATCTCCCCAAATGTGTTGTTTGTGAATACTTGTAAAGAACAAAATATCTGTCAAGAAACAAACACATCTGTTGCTGAGTCAATGGTACAGTTAGCTGGAACTGGATGATAATAAATAATTATTATTATAATTTTATGTGGAATTCAAAACACAGTTTATTTTCCTGATTCATGTCTTAACTTTGCCTAGGTAATACATCCTCACTCAAATATAAATACAAAGCAGAGAGTTTGGATTCAATCTTGTATTTTCTTACACCTTTTATTTGTGTCTGTTCCAATCTGCATGAACCCAATATTCTTTTTGTCTTTAATGCTTCTCAGGCTTAATCTGAGCAGACAAGAACCCAGCAAAAAAACCCAAAGTCCTGCTGAAGTCCTGCTTTTAAGACCAGAGGCAGCACCAGTACTAAGAGCAGAGCAGAGTGTTGGCATAGTGGAGGGGACAGCCTGACCTGGCTTTGTGGTTGTAACCAAACCCTCACCTCCCTGATAAGTTGTTTACAGTCCAGTGTCACATTCAGTAGTTCCTGTGCTTCTCTGTCCTGGAAGACTTTTAGTTTCCCCATGTCCTTGAGAATGTGCTCCAGTGCTCAGCTCACTCAAAAGAAGTTCCTGTTATTGAGCCAAAGGCTCTGGAGATTTCCAGAGGGAAGGTTTTGTAGAGCTTACAGCAGCTGTGTAGCCTGCAAATTATTTATATGCTTACACGTTCAGTCTCTCTCTTGTGCACACATTATATGATATACAATTCAATTTTGGAGAGAAGGGCAAATGTATTTATCCTGGATTCTACTAAAAATAGAATAATATAAATTTCCTCTGATGTCAAATTAAATACAACATAAAAAAATATATGTCTCACAAACATGCTGAGAAGCAACACTATTCAAATAAACTTAGAAACATATATAGTAAAACGAGGAGTAAACGGTTGGATTCCTCCCAGGGAACTGGAGGAATTTTAACCGAGGCACATCAGTAGACAACATCAGTTGGGCTTCTAAGTTGAACTCGCTCCAGTGAATCAGTGAGAAAATTGTCCTTCTCATATCCATGCACTCCATGGAATGCAGTGCTTTCCAGTTGGGAAAGAGAAGTTTTCTTCCTCACTGGTGTTATAAAATTCCTGCTTTGGTTTCCTCTGTCCCCAGCAAGCTTTGGGCTCTTTTGGCCATCGTTCAGTAAGTCTCTGTGTAGCAGCTGTCACAGTCAGCTGCTTCCAAGTGAACAAAACTGAGTGTTGCTAAAGCAGAAACAACAGAAGTATTGGTTTGGCTGCTGGGGAGGCTGAACAACATGATTTCATTGGTGGGAGAAGAACTGACTTATAATGATAGAAGGCAGTTATGCTGAGGGGTGGATGAGCTTCAAAAGGGAGAATAATATCATATATCTCTAATAAATCAGCAATCCACAAGGGAAGTATATTTGACATTTTCAGTCAGTCACTAACAAAATACAAAGGGGGAGCAGGTCACTTCAGAGAGTGTGTCTGAAACCAGTAAATACTGCTGTGAGTGTCTCCTGATGCTTCATCAGTACAGTGTAGCGAAGGACCTGTGGTCCTTCTTTAGGATGTAGAAAATCCTTGGTTCATATGTGGAGGCAGCCCATGTGACTTTAGGTTTCTTCATTTGTTTTCATGAGCATTTTTGGGTTTTCCCCCTTAAGCTGCACTTAGTAGGGCTGTTTGCTGCATATCCATGTCAGTATTCCCAACACTGCCTAGGGGGATTCTGTGCTCCCCTCCTGGGATCCTGCCCAGCACCAGCCTCCCTTGGCTCTTCCTTTTGTGTGAGGTGCTGACCCCACAGAACCCCCACATTCCTCTTTTCCCTCTGGCCCTCTGAGCCTGTGGTAGTTGCACTGTTTCCCCCTGAGAATGGTGAACTTGCTTCACTTTTAATTGCAGCTCTGATTTGGAAAGTTATTCTTCTGAAAGTAAATTTGGAATAAAAATGTGGAACTGTCCCTCTGAAAAAGGGCAGCATTTGAAGTTGTTTCTCAACAGCTGAAGTCTTGTGGAAACCTAATGGCTTCGAGGGGAGAGAGACTGCCTTCCATCATCTGCTGGCTCCTGAGGGAATGAGGTTTTAGTACCTGGGAGCCCTTGAACTTTGGTTTCAATACTTAAGTAAATATTTGAGAGCTGTAGCAAACCAAGAAGGTGAAGCAGCTGAGTAAAAGAAAACACAGGGAGTTAAAATTCACATTTTGAGGTTTTCTGTCACCCCATTTCTACAGGTCTGTGCTTCAAGCAGAGACTGATTCTGTTTTCTAGAGCAGAACGTCATCTTCTTTATAAATACCTTTCTGCAAATGAATCTTCTGTTTCAACCAGGAGGTATTCTTAACCAGCTGTTAAAATTTGCATTCTCAGATGTGCAGCTAAAAAAGAGGCAAAGCCTGCTGAAAACTCTGCCTTCTGTTGGGAAGATGCCCATAGAATGGGTCAAAAGAGGGGTGAAAAAACCAACCAGTCACCCTTTTTACTTCTTCAGGATGCCATTTCACAGAGAACTTTAACTTAAAAAAATAAGGAAAGTAGGGTGTCCAGGGAACACAATCAGTAGGAAACACTGAAAGCTGTCCCTGCTGGCGTGTTTGTCTTCCTGCAAATGTTAAAGGTAGAACGAGTTTGATGAACTTAGGATGTCTTCAAGTAGTTTTACTCAGCAAAACTGTGGTCACAATTTACTAAGATAGGTAATGGCATCTGTTCCAGGAAACAAAAATTATCCCCTTATTTTTTTGCTTTTTCTGGTGTTTTTCTTTTGTACTGTACCTTGAGGGGAACAGCTGCACAAAGACCATCTTTCAATATTTGTTCAGCATCTTGACACTTAAGCTGTTCCAATGTTTCTTAGGGATTTTCATCCTAATTCTGTGCCTTCAGACTTTTATTTCTCTGACCTTGTACCCTCTATGGTAATATGAGTAAAAAGCCTTCAGTTTTGGTGGGGGTTTTTAATTAAAAGTAATTGGAATAATCAGAGCTTAGTTTTCCCTGCCTTTTCCTCCCAGATTACCCCAATGGGATCCGGCTCACATCAGCCGTTCCAGGAGCAGATATCAAAGTCCTCATAAACTTCAATGCACCAAATCCTCAGGACAGGAAGAAGTTTACAGATGACTTGAGGGAGTCAATTGCAGAAGTTCAAGAAATGGAAAAGCACAGAATAGAGTGTAAGTACAAAGGTACATATAATAGAGCATTTTCAAGCTAATCAAAGTAAGAACATTCTGAATATGTGTACAACCCATTAGAACTCCTTAAAAGCTCAAAATAATACGTTTTTTTCACGAGTTTGACTCTAGAAAGAGGAAAAACACACTTAAGCCCCAGCTGAGTTCATTGACTCTTACTTACTTCAGTGCAGCTGGAGTGGAATTTTAGCCTGGACAAACTGCAAACAGCAACAGACAGGGGAGAGATGGATCTGTGATTTGTAGTATAAGTTACAGTAAGAATTTGAGGTATAGTTTCCATCACACTGAAATTCTCAGTGATGGTCCTTCAGATAAATTTCACAGGATTTTTCTTGATTTCCGTGTTGTTGTTTCTGTGTTCTCTCAATGAGGAAGTCATGGTACAAGTTGATATATTTTGCTGAAAGCTTCATGAGTGTCTAAACATGAAATTTTCTCTCCTGTTTTTCCAAAAGGGAGTCCTGTGTGTTGCAACATAAAGCTGTTAGTACAGGGGTGAAGCTCTCTGGCATTATCAGTGCCAAACGAACTCCTGTCTATTGCTCACAGTAGTGCCTGACCACACACAGAAACTGGGGTGTTTCCATGTTCTGTGAGAAGTCTGAACTCATGGAAAAGCTTGGGGTTTGCTCCTTACTGGAATTTAGGTCCTGAGGACTCTTTCCAGTTTTCATTTTACATTCAAGTAATGAAGTTGTCTTGTTTTTTAAAAGTTTGTCTCTATTGTGCTAATTTTCAGTTTGGCTAAGGATTTGACAAGATATCAAGGAAAAGGAAGGTGCAAATACAAAAAAGAAAGATAAATAGAGGAATAACAGGAGATATTCAAACATCCTGAGTACTGTGTTGGTTTAAAATATGATAATGGATTGGGGTTGCTATTTACAGCTCTTGTGATCTGAAGTAATAGTTCCCCCAGAGGGTGGTGGGCACTGCCCAGGCTCCCCAGGGCAGTGGGCACAGCCCCAAGGTTGCCAGAGCTCCAGGAAGGTTTGGACAACACAGAGGGGCAGGGTGGGATTGTTGGGGTGTCCGTGCAGGGCCAGGGGTTGCATTGCTGATCCTGATGGGCCCCTTCCAGCTCAGGATACTCCACGATTCTCTCCCGTGATTCTGCTTTTACTCAATAAAAACCAATTGCAAAATGGCCATCTCTGTTTCAGCTGAGCTGGAAAAGCAGAAGGGGGTGGTGCGTCCCAGCATGTCCCAGTGCTCCAGCCTGAAGAAGGACTCTGGGAACGGGACCCTGAGCAGGGCCTGCCTGGATGACAGCTACGCCACCGGGGAGGGGCTCAAGCGGAGCGCGCTGAGCAGCTCGCTCAGAGACCTGTCCGAAGCAGGTAAGCGCTGCCTTTCCTCCCTTGCTCACTGCATGCAAAGATGCCTCAGGGAAAGCCTCCAGAAATAGGAATGCTGAAATCTCAACCTTTTCAAATAGCTCCTGTTTCCCAGCTGGTGTTTAATGCCTGTTTGTTTTTCGCCCTTGTTCTGTTAAGGGTTTGAAAGTGTTTAAACCATTGTAGGTTGCTATAGATACTTTTAAAGGAGAGTGAAGACAGAGGAAAAATTGTAAGTTTTTAATTAAAAAAAAAAAAAAGATTGACTTGTGCTAGGAGTAACTCATTTTCCTTTCTTTTTTTCATGCCCTTTGCTTCTTCCCCTTCATGCAGTAGGCTTAGGAAGGACAGGAAAGGATCTGGTCTCTGTGTAATGACCGCTTTCTGTGCATTCTGTGCTCCAGTGTTCTGTGCTACCACCTTGATGAATGAAATGGAGTGAAGCCCTACTAAATTCTGTCTAGAGCTCTGTAGTTCAAACACAGTGTGTCCCTGATGCTCTTTGATTGTTCTGTTACCCAGATACAGCTCCTAATTCTTGCAGGAGAGGCTGTTGTGATTGTCCTAACAGTATGTTACAAGAAGCCCCAGTGGACAAGAATGCTGATACCCCACAAAACCACTGATGTATTACCAGTTTTTCTAACTGAGTAATGCAGCTACAGGCTGGAAAGCAGTGGTGGTGTGGGTTTTTTAGGCAAAGAAGGCCAGGGGAAGTTTGGCATGTTTTTATTTGCCTCACACCTGGCATAGCCATGTAATCTGTCAGTGTTAAACAGGATTCTTGTCTTTTACAAGAACTCATACCTGAACACCATGTCCACTATTCAGAAAGTACTTCTGGGCAATTACTTTTTTTTTTTTTTAATTGTCTGGTTTTTAGTTCATAGTCTGTGTTACATACTCTGCTTTGTCCTTTTAATTGTAGTGATGATGTGCAGTCTAGTCATAATTTCAATATTTTGTATATCTTTAGTAGTAGACACTACTTACCTCTTCCCTTTTTTTAACTAAAGAAGAGATTCTAGCTCTGCTGCAATAAATAAAATTGTTGTAAACTGAAATTATAGCCTGTGTTTTGTGGGTATATGTATGTGCATACAAATATGTAGAGAGTGAGCTCTTTCAATTCTTTTCTTCTCTGTTTAGGCTTTCATACTCATATGTCCATTTGCTTCATTAAAAAGACATAGGACCTTGATCCAAAATCAGGCTGAAGTTGAATATTGGTGCTTGATTAGCTCCAGTGGATTTTAGATCAAGCCCCTGGTCTTCACCACTCTTAAATCTCAGATTTGAGGATACTTCATCATCCTTTTTGTTGTTTTGGTTTGATTTCATTAAAATGAGAACTACCATATTGTCAATATGTGAGTTCAGTGGGTATCTGTACCCCTAAATGTGATTTCTCATTAATTTGTTCATTCCATCAGAATGATTCACCCCTCTCTTTCAAACATTGCCATATATTTAAATTCATGTTATGGGTTTTATTCCACATTTATTCAAGCATTTCTAATCATGAACACATTCCACGTTTCAACAGGGCATGCCTGCAAACTGGCATGCTCGTTACTGAAAATAACTTTTTTCCATAACAAAAAGTAGAAATCACTCACAGACTGCAGGGTTTATCAATGAGTTTGTTAAACCCAACTAAACTTAATTTTAACTTGAAATAGCTGAGAATTATGGAGAGTTTCTGTTTGGTCTTGTGCAGTGCAACTGACTTGAGAAATGACATGCCTGTTATTTGCTTTGTGATTTGGTGGAGTAACTTCAGTGACACCATACATGTCCTTTCTGCCTTTCCTCAGGGAACAGCTTGCATGTGAGGCTAATTTTATTTTTTAATATGAGAAAGTCAACCCACAATAAAACAAAGATATCTCAGTTAGGAAGATACTGCACCCCAGTGATTACACTATATTAAATTGCTTCTATAAAACAGTACTGCGTTAGGTTGCCTCAATTCTTCTTTTTGTGGATGAAAGACAGGCTCAGCAAGGAGGAGGAACAAGAGTAGTGGGGCTGTGTGTGGACCTGTCTCTCTGTAGGGAAAGACACAATGCAAGTGGATTTCTGGAGAGGTCCTTTGTACATTTAATGAGAAATAAATCTAATAAACCTGAGAAAATGGCCTGGTTGCATATTTATGCAGCAAGGCAGATAATTGTCCAGAGAATATTGCAAAAATAAATTTTTAACTATTTATTCAACGAAGGAGAAATGTGATTGAACAGCATTTTGGCTGCCTGGGTGTATGACAGGATTATTGAAGAAAAGTGTCCCCAGACACCACAGCAGCGAGTGGTGGCTGTGGAAAATGACTTTAAATTTCTCTCTTGGAAAAGATGGGTGATTCCTAAGCTGCTTAGATCTAACAAATGCTGATCCCCTGAGTGATTCTGACTCCTCAGCTGGAAATCATAGAGAAAAGGCAGGATTTCTCCATCAGGAAACAGTGTCAGGAGCTGGTTCCTGATGGTTGTTCTGCCGTGTGTTTGCCACGATAACTCACCTCAGACCTGTGAAAAGGACGTGTGTGAGGGTCCCTTGGTTTGAAAGATGCTGTTGTTCATTGGGGATTGACACTTCTTTCCATGGAGTAACAGCAGAATATGGCAACCCACTGCTCCAAGGTGTGAATGTGTCCAAAAGTATTTAGTGCTTTATTTTTCTCCAAAGAGAAATGTACCATTTTTATTGCACATTCTTCAGCTACAGTCAGGGAGGAACTGAATTTATTTGTCCCAGACTTTGAAGTTCTTCATTTACAGAAAAATATTGGAAGACAGGCAAATTTGAATGCAGCTAAAGCTGGATTTTATCAGTTCTGACAGTGCTCTGGTCATCCCACCCCTTACTCCTTACACAGTTCCGTGATGAGCAGCTTTGCAGAGAGATGTGAAGGGCGATGTCCCATCATGGCCATTAGTCCATGGTCACTAAATGGTTTGGTCGCTAAAGCAGAGCAGGGAGGATTAGAGTGGTTGTGTTTCCATTTCTGTATCTCTCCCAGATTTCGGGACTGATTTTAATGAAGTCAATCCCAATTCCAGCCACTTTGAGTTGCTGCAGGACCCAGTGCTCTCACCCTGAGCTCACAGTGCCAAGCACCTCTGGAAATCAAGCCTTACTTCCCCCATTCCCCAGCCTGTAAGGTGGAAAGAATATTTACACACTGCATTGGTTTAAAAATCCTAATGTTGGGGTTTGCCCAGTAAAACAACCCCTGTAATAGTGCAATCTGCACCACATGCACGATGGTTTAATGGTTCCTGTTAATGTAAGTTGGGCTTGTCTCACTCAAAACAATCACAGACCAATAAAAACAACAGAACAAAAACAAAACAAAGCAAAAAAATAAAACCAACCACAAAACAAAACAATAAAGTAGTTCCAGAATTAAAATAATTCTGCTTGTCCGTTGCACATAAACTCAGTCAGCTTTAACTTTTAACTTTTTTAATGTTTGTTTCTACCTTCCAAAAAAAGTACTTTTATTTTTCTTTTAACAATTTAATGATGTATTTTTAAAAAATTTCCTTTATTCCAAAATGTAATGGAAAAGACTGTGGATCTTCTCAGCATTGTAACCCCCTTAAAGAGACTCTGAGCTGATGGAATTATAGAATCCCTTAATCTCTTGGATCAGTCTGTGCTGGGATGTTGCAGTCCTGGCTCCTCCCTCCTCTCCCCTGGATTTTGCTGCAGGGAATACCAGCAGTCTTTGACTCCCTTATTAGAAGAGCTTTCCAAGCAGGGAGAGATTTTTCCTGTCTCTTCCCATGTCACTGTTGTAACATTTCCTATTTTTCAAAGGAATAACAACAGTAAAGGGCACGATAGAATCCATTGGGTGCTTTAAATAAAGCAAATTTCTCTGATTTAAGTGTTTGGTGATATATGTATGATAAAACCAAACCCCACACTGTCCATGAACACCTTGTTAACACCAACCTTTGTGTCTTAAGGAAGAGACACTGTTTCACTTGGAAAACAAGAGGAAAATATGAACGTTACAGAGTCTTTTCCCCCTGGGAAGCGGTCTCTCTAAATTAATGATTAGAGCATATTTTAGTTTAAAACTTTTATCCTCACTTTTTTCTCAAGACATACAAAGCCAGGTAATAACACATTTTTTAGTCTATCTCAAGAAATGCAGGGTAGCAGTGAGAAATACTTCCATGATATTGCACGTACATGCACGGGACATGCTATATTAGATAAGTTAAAGATATTTCTTGCAAAGAATATTCATATCTAACATTAATGAATTACTGGGATGAATCAGAAAAGGTTAATTTAATTGATACTAAAAATAAACTGAAACCCACTCTAAATAGCAGCCTTAAAAATTTCAAGTAAATTAGTCACCTATTAAGCAAAAGTAGTCTTCAGATTGGATGAATACCACCCTGCTTTATACCACAGCTGCTAATTATTTGGCCAGGACATGCTTAGATGCAATTCTAGCCAAGAATCAGTCACCTTTTCCTTGAAATGCATGTGGAGGCTGGGGAAACATTTTTGAGCTGGGATGCCATCCCAGAGACCAGGGAACAGTCTGGAATACACACACACTGGCAGGGGGAATGCTCGTGGGCATTTACTTAATAGCTCTGATATCACACTGTGTGTCAATACAGAACTGGGTTCGGTTTGGGTCTAAGAAAACAAACCAAGGCTCTGTACACTGATAGTGCCTATCTGAGGGAAATTACAGGCATTTTAAGGAGGATTTTCCTGTTTGGTCTTGGCTTTGCCCTGAAGTTATTCTAAGCAAAACTCCATCTGTCTCTGTCCGTATATATACTGTGTCCATGGTTATTGTAGCAGGCTGGGGCTCCTGCCACATGCAAAAGGCATTTGATTTTTCTGTTTTCCTTTGGGTTTGATTACATTTATTGACCTGTGTCAGCTCTCAGTCTTATTTGCAATACTGACTGCTAAGAGGTGACTGTCTTTCTCAGTGTGTTTGCATCAGCAAGCGAGAGTGATCTCAGTGTTAATCAGTACTAATCCTGTTATTAGAGCAGAAAAATATCAAAGCCTGACTAGAAGTAAAAATAAGGGATTATCAAAACTAGTTTTTCTCAGGGGGTTAATAAGATAGTTCAGTTGTGGTTTGGCTGAGGCTAAAACTGCAGCAGGAGATTGAATGATGAGCTTTTGACAAAGATCCTGTCTAGGGAAATTGTTCCAAATTCCAACAAATTGAACAAAACATCCTGACCACAAATGCCTTCCCCTCAATTTAATGCCACCGTAGAGGGGTTTGTGCTCGGGAGCAGCTCTCTGTGATAAGAACAGAGGGGCAAATGTTCCAGTAGCCTAAAGAGAACTGCAGCCCTTGGGAGCAGCTTGTATTTCAGGGCACCATCCTGTGACCAGCCAGGTCAGGGTTATGCTTATGAGTCCAACAGGTGGTATTTTTTGATCATACTGATCCTACAAGACTATGATCTATTGGAAGGGTCTGTCAAGAAGGGTGAGACTCACAGGAATCACCTTTTTCTCCCACTTACAGACCAGGCCTAACGTTCATCTCTTTAGTTCTGATCCCAGTTGGCTTTAGGGTGTCTCTGATGAGGGTTTGCCACTCACTGGTTCAGTGATGCTGAAATTTTCACATTCTTCCCCAAAACCACTTCTTAGAGTAGAAGGTTCTGAAGGCAGCAATGTACTAATGCAGGGTGGAGACTGTCTTCCATGTCTGGCCTTGCAGGGCAGCAAGGAGAGAGCATTGAGAAAACTTTGGTTTCTGAAAACATGCAGATTTTAGGGAAGCTCTGAGCACCTGATCACTTCAGAGGTTAGCTTTGTTTATACACCCTGCCAGGACAGTATTCTGAAACTTTACAAAGCAATGCCTGACAACCTGTCTTCTAAAAAATCTCTATTCCCATTGCAGCCATATGCTATTTTCTCTCCTGTGAAATGAGAAAGAAAGTCTGAGATCCTGTGTCCGGCTTATAGCCACTGAGGTCTTTTGGCTCCTTAGTCTGGTGTTTCATGTGTGATTTTAGGCAAATGTCTCTGCAATTTGAGACTGTTGGAGAACGAATCTGACATCCTTAAAGATAAAGCACTGCACAGCTAAACAAACAAAACCCAGCCATAATGTCAAGACAGATTCCAGATTTATTGATCAAAAATTAAGTTTAGTTTCTTTTTAAAACCTCATGAAAGAAGATTATATGAAATCCACTGAGGTTCAAAGTTGAAATGATGAATCTGATGCCCCTCACTAGTCCCCCACACCCATCACAGACTCAGAATGTGCTGAGCTGGAAGGGACCCACAGGGACCATTGAGTCCAACCCCTGGCCCTGCACAGGCCCATTCCCCAAGAGTCACACCCTGTGCCCCAGAGCATCATCCAAGTGCTCCCTGAGCTCTGGCAGCCTTGGGGCTGTGCCCACTGCCCTGGAGAGCCTGGGCAGTGCCCACCACCCTCTGGGGGAAGTTCAGACTATGTCAATATTAAATTTGCCCTTAAATTAATACCACCCCACAAGTATCTACGGATGTGCTCAAAGAAAGAAACTCCTCGGCCAGTTAGACTCCAGCAAATCAAAACAAAGTGCCGTTGTTGCCAGTCACCCTCACAAACCACAGCACCAAATCCCGCTGCTCAAAACCCACGTCTATGCTAAAGAGCTGTACAAACCAAACCCGAAATTTCAGAACTGGCCCCCTGTCTGTGTCAGTCGGTTCCCAGCGCTCCGGCTCCAAAGGCAGGCAGGCACAGGCGGTGCCCCTGGGTGCCCCTGGGTGCCCAGGGCCGTGCCAGCTGTGCAGAGCTCCCGTAGGACGCAGGGCTGTTCTTCCCCGGGTCTCGTCTCGTCTCTAATCTCTGGTGTTGCATGTCCTGGGCAGGCAAGCGTGGGCGCCGCAGCAGTGCAGGATCGCTAGACAGCAATATGGAAGTAAGTAGGAAGTTACTGATGTCTAGCTGGATGTGATGATGTGCATTTCAAACCTTTCTTTTATATATACATATTTTTTTGCTCTTTTTTCTTCTAACACATAACCTGCCTGCCACGAATAAAATGCATGCCTAGGCTACTCACTCCGTATTCTTCCAGCTTAAAAAGCACTGACAGCTTGTTTTAGACCAATGGCATTTTTGGTTTGAGCTAACCTTGTTCCCTTTGTTCCTGCAAGCATGGTTAAATAGATATGATGTGTCCTTTTGCCACCATTTCAGTCTGGTCCCAGCTTAAAAGCCCACTTGCTCTTTGTTACCAAGTACACTGTTCTCGCTGTTTGGTATTTAGCTACAACTATTGACTGTCATGCTCAACCATTCCCATTGCTTATTTTCGAGTTCAATTGCTAAATGTATGCAGTCATGACACCATGGAATTGCACAGACAGGGCATGGGAGGAAAAAAATTATTAAGATAGGTGAATTCAATGTGGATTTCATGAGATTTCATTCATCTTCAAACCATTTATATATACTGTTCATGTCTCTGAATTCAGCTTGCAGATTTTTTTCTTTTATTTTTTCTCTTTTTTTTTCCTTTTTTCTTTTTTTTTGTTTGCTTTAGGTAGATTGAAGTTTAAATCTAGCACACTTTGCCTAAGTACTGTTGTGTTCCATGAACTCGTTAAAAATACAACCCCCAATCTTTCAGAAACTAAATTCCAGGCTAAATAATAGAGAATGTTGGATCACAGGTCAGAGTAACACAGTCACATAGAAACCTTAGTGGCAAAAATGGTATGGTTCCATTTAACACATAATGCAGGGTAGGCCTGAGAAGCAGCACTGTGCCATATAGTAGTGAAAAACTACTATTAAGAAAGTTTTAAATACTGTTTTTAAATCTGAACTGTAGCTATGATATTTGCTGCTGAATGTTTAACTATTTAGGGTGAGTTTAATGTAGCTTTATTTTTGTTGTTGTCGTTAAAAAGCAAGTATCGTATTTCTTTACAGTATTTTAAAATGTACTTTTCCTTTAAAAACACACCTCTAGGTCTTATGTCATGCTACTCTTCCATGACATTTTTTTTTAATTTAAAGTCATATCTTTCAATATCAAAAGTACTGAGAGAAAAGCATTCAATGCTTAACATACCCCAAGAAGGGCATGAGTGCCTTGGTGGCAACGTAGAGAAGGTGGAAATAAGATTTTTCCTAGAACTCTTGAACATAGTCACCCATGTGAACACTGAAGGAGGAGTTTGTGGGTCAGTGTGAACTTTTTTTCTTTTAAACATTTTAAGATTTTTTTAATTTTTATTTCTATTAATTTCTTTTTAGGGGTCCATCATTAGCAGTCCTCACATGCGCCGAAGAGCTACATCAACCCGAGAGTGTCCATCTCGCCCTCACCAGACTATGCCCAACTCCTCCTCACTCCTAGGGTCCTTATTTGGTAGTAAAAGGGGAAAGCCACCTTCCCAAGGCCATGCACCACCGGGCTCATCACAGCCGCCTCCGCACCCCGCAGCAATGCCCCACCAGCACCACGGGCAGCACGCGGCGGGCGCGCCCGAGGGGCAGCCCCCGGCGCCGCTGC
>VXBX01001140.1:1375-11988 GCA_013400415.1 Scytalopus superciliaris
CCCCCCCGCTGCCTCACCCAGCAGCACCAGGATTCACAGCTCAGTGTGCAGGACAAACCAAAGCACCACTGTAAAGTCTCATCACACCGATTATTCCTTTTCATAATGACAGTAATTAGTTTTCTTAAGTACACATTAGCCTACTTTTAAGGAAAATGGCCAAAAGACATGTATAGTTACCAAGTGACAAGAGAATATTTTAATAACTTGATGTGCTTCTGACTTAGAAATACAAACTATAGATACATCTTTTTCATATTATCCCTGACAAAAGCAGCACAATTAATCCAGTAAAACATTATGCCTAAATTAATTTTGTAGAAATGGACAAGATCTGAGCTGTTAAATGGACAGGTTATGTACAATGAAACTCATTCTTCTATTCGACAGACGAAAAGCATGACAAAACAAACCAGATGATGCTCACTCAGGGGCCTGGGTTTGCTCTTTGTTTTGCTGTTATTCTATTCCCCTCAGTAAAGTTCAAAGTGACGGTGTGCAATCAGTTGAGTAGTGGTCCGTAGTTGAGAATTGAACCTTTTCAGCACGAGAAAGCAGCAAACATCAAGGCCCAACATAGAAACCAACTGCCAAGACTTTTCCAAATCCTCTGTGAGAATTATTTCTCATAGCAGATGAATGCACTTGTAAATTTTTACTTCTTAAAACACCTGATTTCAGTTTAAGTGGCTTTCTGTTATAGAGCGGTATTTTTAAAGCAGACTACAAGCTACTGCCAATAAACCTTGAAGGAACACTGCAGATCACTCGTTTCTCCTGGCAAAATCTGGCTACAAAATGCCATGGGATTTGGGATAATCTGATGTCCTGGGCAGCACATCCGAACAAGCATTTAGGCATCTGATTTTCTTTCGATGTTCCAAATACTTAGAAAGTTAAGCAATTGACTTTCTTCAGTACTTCTAAAACTCCTGCTTTGATTTGTCAGGAATATAGACTTAGGAATCAAAAAAATCACTCCTACACTTACTTTTATACACTTTTAACAAGGCTCAGAACAAGCCTTGCTGTAAAATCATGTAGTTACACATCAAATAGTTGTGACCATAGAAGTACCTATTTTTCTCCTAAAGCCTCTAGACAGCCCCCATCTTTCTGTATTCCCCAGACATGGATGGCCCTCCCATTGCCTGCTAAAAAGTTTAAATTTGTGGCTCAGTCCCAGCTGACTGTGAATCTTAATCCTGGGATTTTGTCTGTACACTCAGCCACAGACACCACCAGACAGGAGATTAATTGAGGTTATTTGCATGAGCACCAAGAACACACATGCAGAGCTGAGCACATCTTCCATCTTGCTGGAGGACTAAGCAGGTCTACCCCTGCAGTGCACCTGCTCACAGAGCATGTTAAAGGCTAAAATGCAGGAATGACCACAAGGCACCAACATCACAGAATCATGGAATTGTTTTGGGTTGGAAGGGACCTTAAAGCTCAACCTGTTCCACCCCCTGCCATGGGCAGGGACACCTTCCATAGCCCAGGATGCTCCAAGTCCCATCCAACCTGGCCTAGGACACTACCAGGGATGGGGCAGCCACAGCTTCTCTGCCCAACCTGTGCCAAGGCTCATGAAGCAGCATGTTCTGTGCTGAACACTAAAATGGTTTGAAGACAAGAAACTTCTAGCAAATTGTACATAACGCAAACCATTACCCAGATTAATCCAATTAAATTTACTATCTTGCCTTGCACTTACTTCAGAGAACTCCCTGAATTATTTCTATTATTCCAAAATATCCTTTAAATACACCACAGTTCCATCTCGAAAGCAAAAGAAAGTAGCAGTCTCTGAGGCCAACCACATTAACAAAACCACATAGCCCATTTTCAGCTACAGAAGACCTGATTTCCTACCATTATTTTGAGTGTTCTCTCACAGTGAGCTTTTAGGGCACTTCTGAGCTGTTTAATGGCTCACCTTCTAGAGGAGATGGTCTCAGCAGTACCCAGTTTTCCTACATCAGATCTTGAATGCATTGCGTCATCCATCTTTGTTCTGCTGCTCCAGACTGTGTTACATTAACTAGACAGCCAGCTGCAAGAGCCAATGTCCCAGTCACTTTGAGCACCAAGTATAGCTGCCCACTACTTCTCAGCTGCTGCACAAGTCAAATCTTTCCAGAATTCATCCTCTCTAAATCTGCTACTGGTCGTGCACTCCCATCTTCTGCTGCACTACACTTGTTCTCTCCTCCATGCACTTTTCAGCCTAGGGAGCAGGAAAAACTTGGAAAAATGAAGCATTATTTTCATCTCATATGTCAGTATGGAAAAAGAAGAAAACCCAAAACTCTCAGTGTCTTGACCATCTGAAGTGGAAGACCAACACGATCACCACCCACCTGCATGATGTGCAGCTGTTTAACCTTAGTCAATATACAAGATGGTTTTAGAGGGACTGAATAAATTATGCACCGCATCAGAATTACAATCAACTCTGAAAGTTTTAGAAAAACCATTACTGCCTTAGAAAGAGAGTGTAAGCCACTTTCACCTGTACTGCTCATGACTGCAATACCACCAGCCTAAAAGTTTATTGGGAGCATTTTACCAACAGGGCAGGAAAACAAGCCACAGGCACTGCAGTGACAAATTGCTCCAGGTGAATCTACAGTGCTGACAAGATTCCACCTTCAGAGACACTGTCAGCTGATCTGTCCAGGACTCCAGGAAGCCAGGATGTTCACCACAGGACAGCTGTCAAAGACAAGTCACAGCCATGCAATCTCTATGCCATTAGCAGGCTACATGAGAAGCTCTCTGGTGTTGAGATCCTAGGCTGTCATTTTCAACACAAACACACATATGCTACTCATATTTGCCACTCACCCATCCTCAGGTTATTTACTCTGTACAGTCTATTATTAACACATCGAAACAACAGTGGAAGAAAAGAAGTTGGTTTGTTTTTTTCTATGTTAAAGTTCAAAAGACACAGGAGCATGGATTAGACTAAAAAGTTTTATTGAAATTTGTCCAAAATCCAGCCAGGCATCACAATTAATCCATTCCACTAATGCTTATCATTCCATATGGCATAGAAAAATGCATCTCAACAAGCTGAAACATCAAACAACTAAATTAGTGAAGTTAAGGCACTTGAGATGTGTGTTAATTTAGCAAAACTGCATAAGTATAACATTCTACTTGGAATGATATAGTCCTTTCTGAGATTCAATCTAAAGCATCTAAATTCTGTAACCCCTTAAGACAGGGGAGAGGCAGAAGCAGGAGACAAAAGTCTCATCATATTTTTAGTAACCTCCAAGGCCACCACAGCCTACAGAAGGAAGTATTACTGAATCAGGCAGCAAAGATTTCCCACAGTACCTGTGCTGAACTGCACAACAGTTTGGGCTGAGGCACAAAGTCTTCCATTAAGAAATTCTTAAGGCAAAGTATCTTTGTGAGGTGAGAGAATAAAAAGAACAAGAAGCACATGCATTCAATTGTAAGGCTAACAAATCTGTACTGGGGCAACAACATTTATGCTGGGGTGTAGGTATCTCTGCTCTCTCCCATGTCCGCCCCGAGGATAAAAACTTGGGAGAAAGTAAGTGGAAAATGCAAGAACTTACATAGTGACCAGAAATCTGGTATCTGTCGGTTTGTCAGGGCTCTGAACAGTAACTTGAAAGCTAGTTAGCAAGTTTTAATTCATGTCACACATAGCTAGTTACCTTTGTAGTTTCAATTTATATTTTTGTGTGTGAGTGTGGGTCAGCATAAGAACATTTTTTTCAGCTGTGACTCAGTTTACAACTTAAACATTGCTGTTTCAGCATTTGTCAAAAAAAAGTTTTCAATGAATAACTGAACTATTAACTCAGTTCTACCTGTTGAAAATTCCTTCTTTATCTGTGGAACAACCTCTTGCATCATACAAGCAATTAAGAATTTTTCTCAAAAAGGAGATACAGCTCGAAGATACACATATTCCACACTGGAAGCTGGAGTGTGCTCCAAGGGCTGCACACAGACTGAAGGAAAAGATTTCCAGGTACATGAAGCTGTTGCCTAACCATGACAAGGCATGACAGAGAAGCTGCTGTCACCTGCTATGCACAAACAGAAAATAAAGTGATAAATATTTGAGGGAAAAAGAAACAGATTATCCAAGTGAATTTAAAGTACTGATTCTAGTTAGTCTATGGAAATGCAGTTTTAATATTGAATTCTGAATTTCACTAGAAGTAGAGTTGCTTAAGATGTAAATCTTATGAAAGAGAGATTGCATCTTAATACTCTGTGTCCTTCAGAGCAAATTGCTTGTTTTAAGGCACTACATGTGGTCTTTGGTTCAGTGTTTCACTATCTCATCCATTGTAAGCAGAGGTAGCACGAACCACATCCAGCTCTTCATTCCATTAGGCCCAACTTCAGAGCCACCACCTTCCTGATGTTACAGACTCTGGAATCCTTTAACTCATTAGGAAACTGCAAGAACAAAACAACAAACATTGTTGTTAATTTTGTAAGGAACAAGGATGTGCAACATTCCACTTAGCTTTCATGTAGGCCAAGAAAATGGAAATGAGAAACTGGGCCTGATGCAACTACAACAAAACAGCTGTGAAGTTCCTAAAAAAGTGCATATTTTAGTAACTCAAGTACAAAGACATCCACATCTTCCCTACAACAAAGTTAGCAGGAGTACATAAAAACACTGCATAGACCAGAATAAAAGCTGACCAGTTATTAAACAGGCAGTAAGTTCAGCTCTTTTCTGGTCTTGAGAAACATCCTCATGAAATAACGAGTTTTATTATTTAGATATTTTTCAAAAAGAACTGATTTCTCACAGAAAGGAGATAATAAGTGCCTATGGGATTAGCCTTCTGGACAAATTAATCTCCTTGCACTAGGTGAAATGGTTAGAAGCTGATCCCTCAGCATGTATTTATTCCTTCAAAGTGCATAAAAGCCAGTGCACACACTTAAGATATCTATACTGATCAAATACATATATATATATAAAGCAGTCAATTAATACTATTAGAGTCTTTACAGAAGCAATCCCAAAATGTAGGAACGTTTAAAGCATCAGAAAACCTCCTTGTAAGGACTAATAATCAAGCTGTACCAATATGGACGAGGGAAAAGTAGGGTGAAAAAAAGACACTTGTTTTCAGTATAAACTGGCTGAGATATCATTATGAAAAATATTTTATAATATGCAATGGCATGGAAAGGAGATTTCCACCATGTCTCCTTTGGCAAGACTGGAAAAATCACACTATCCACCAAAGGCTTTATATTTCTGGTATTGTATCAACCTCCTTGAAAAACAAGTGGAGCATTTTTAAAGAGCAGTTCCTACCAAGTCAGATACCAGAGCTGCAGCATTGCAGCTGTGTCACAAGGGGTACCACAGGAAAGCACTGACATACCTGTAGGGGTAGCCGTGGTATTTGGATCTGAAGACAGACAGCAGCCAGCTGAAGAACAGCACCACCAAGCCAATACCAGCAATACACATGACTGCAAGAGAGGCACAGAGAGGCTCTGGTAACCTGGCAGCTGTCCCCAGAAACACCTCAGTGACTGGGGTTTTCAAATGCCTTCTGGAACATTTACAGATTTGGCCAGATGAGGTCTCTATTAGAGTCACCGAGAAAAACTAAATTAACACCCATTTTCTTTCAAATTCCTTCTGTAAATCAATTTTATACAATTGCTTTAAGAAAAAAGTCCCTTCTCTCCCTTACTAGCAAAATGCTGCAAAGCATCTTTACATCTCTCCATTTAGCAAATGGGCTTACCTTGCAATTTGCTAAGCAACACCAAATACTGTTGAAAATGCAAAGGATTCTCTTTGGCTTAGGGGTGAAAAGAAAACCCCACAGTGCAAAAGCATTTCTGTTAAACAGCATATCAAACACCATTATTGAATATGCCCTCCCTCAGAGAGCAAAGTACCAGTACTTACTTTTTCTTTTCCCCACATCCATGTCAGAAGTAGCAGCTTCATGGAGAAGGACCATTCCTAAAGTAACACCACCATCTACAAACACTGTTTAAGGATAAATCAGCCAAGTTCAATAGACTCAAAAGAACAGAGTCATTCCTAATCTCCAAATTCAGCTCCTGCACCATACCTGAAGCATTAAAACTCACTGGAAAAATCAAAGACTTCCCAGCCAAACCAGTAACTATGGGAAAAAAGAGCAATGGAAAAGTATTTATAAGGTCAACTCTTAAGAGAAGATAAATGCAAAGTTTACATTTTAAACTAGAAGGTCTTGAGGCGAAAAATTAAAACCAAGCTTTTATTATTATTACAGCTTATAATGAAGCAGCACTCCTTCCCAGAGAGTTCAGTCCACTCCTACTCAACTGGAAAATCCCCAAAGGAATTCAGCTTTTGCATTTTACTCAGCTGACAGAACAAATAAAAGACCTACAGTATTAATCTAACAGGCAATCTTTCAAGAAGCAAGATTTCTCTTCTATTTCTTTGAACTAAAAAAATTAAAGATGTAAAATTTAGGAAGCACAGACAACACAAAAAGCCTGACATTTGCAAAGAATGGATCCTAGCAAAGCAAAATAGTGAATCCAGTGAACAAAAGACAGAATTTCCAACGATTTCATTCCATTTCAGTACAGATGCTCAGGCACAAGTCTCCTCCTGAAAGGAGAGATACTTATTGAGGCAACAGGACAATTAAATATTTCCATTTCAGAAGCAGCCCACCTTCAGCATAGGAGAAAAGTGACTTAAACCCACAGAAACCTCACCAAATTATACCATCTGAAATGTTTCCAGCAACTGGCAGATTGGGTCCATAATGTGATTGAGAGCAGGAACACCAATGAATACCAACAAAAAGTTTCTATGTTGAATTTCACCAAGTGCATCAGAAGTACAGCAACAGAAAAAGATCAAAGTTCCCCTCCAAATGCCTGTTTAAAAAATACAACAAAAAATGCTGACTAAGAGACAGAACACAGGCTGACACAAGTGATGAGACAAGAAAGAAAAACTTTAGCCAGAGATGGTAAAGTTAGGGACAACTGATCAAAAATGCGTATGTGGGAATAGAACAACACTGAATTCTGGAGTATTCTTATGACTCCAAAGCAGCTCTTTTTTTTTTTGTACAAATGAGAAAGGTAAAAGCTCTCAATCTACAAGTTTGCACTTGCCTTTTTTGACAGTATAATACTGGCATGGCAAAATCCTGCATTTTTAGTGTAAACAAGTGTAAAGAAGGTAAGCAAAGAAACAAAAGAATAAAGATCAGTAACAGAGGAATGAACTCAATACCAAAGCAAGAATTAAGCAGGATTGGAAAGAGATGTGCTCAGAGGAACAGGGGCTATCCTGAAGAATCTTCTCATTCCACGAAGATCCACATCTTTAATGCTGTATTCAGTTTGGTGATTAAGCAAGGAGTGGTGAGAAAGCTGCAAACATTTTCCTATTCAACTGAAAGATCACAGGCACAGGAAATGCAGTTGTTAATGCAGAAAGGCTCTACAAGCTCCTGTATTAGTAGTGGGTGACAGTTACAGCCACGACAAAGTACCATAAAAAAGGCAGCAGCATAAGCTGACCAAAAAATCATCACTGACCACAGGCTTCTCACAGGAAGGATACTGAACAGCAGGACAATGTGTGTTTCTGCCACAAACTGGGCTTGGCTGCTTCCATGGATATAACTCTGTAAGAGACAGAGTAATTGAATTTAGAAAAGACTGGAGTCAACTTTGACATGATTAATAACAGCTGTGGAGCCTGGAATTGGATTTTGCATGTTTCTTTCAGGAGACTGAACTAAGTTGGAGCACAAACAATTTAAACTGCTGACCACTTATTTTGGGGGGCGGGGGAGAGCAGTTGTGTCAGCATCAAAAACTCTTTCTTCTATTAACATGCCCAATCAGCATGAAGCACCATTCAGATAATGTGCACGTGCAGCTACAGCCTCCATGGGCCAGGCTGTCAGTTCAGCTGGGCAAGTACCATGATTAGGGCCTCCTGCAACTGCTGTGACCCAAACCTGATCCACTCCCTGACTCAGATTCCTCAGTTACACACACTGGCACTAAGCTGAGGAACACTCTCTTCAGTTTGTCTGTGAACTCAACTCACTTGGCTCCACAACCAAGCATTTGAAATCCTTTTCATGGCATACCAAGAAAAGAAACATCACTACCAACACCACTGAAGCTTCATTCTTCACTCTCAAGAAAGCTGAGGAATGATGTAAGCAGAAGAAACAAAAGGAAGTGTTTTCAAGAAAACACTTGAAACATGAGAACTTCCACTCAGTAATTTGGCTCAGTTTTATTTATATTAGTAGTTTACTAACCAACCGGGTTAACAAAAAAATTGAAATTTGTGAAAGTATAGAGGGTTTGAATCCCTTTTGGGAAGATCTACATTAATGTGTTTGTGATGTATCTAAGTAGGAAAAAAAAATTTGATAAGCAGTTCCACTTTCCACAGAAGAATATAGAGGGCCTAACCCAGCTACCCAGGCATAAAGGGACACTGTACCCAATTAATTCCCTGAAGAAAAGCATCAGAAAAGCCAGTATGCAATTGTAAGCACCTGAGGAGATGCAATGCTCTCAAAACATTCTGCCTACTTTCACAGTACATCTCATTCTGTATTACGAACAGGGTAGCGTATGTCAAATTATGTTAAAACAAATTTTTCTCAATAAAGATTTCACAAGTCTGAGATCACTATACATTAACTGACCTCAAGAATCTTGAAGAAAGGTGTTTTTATATGGAAGTCGTTCAAAGAGTGTATGAGTTAACATCACCAGGTTGCAGATAAAATTGCTAGGCTCAGCAATAGGGCTGTTTATCATGTAAGACTCAATATAAATACGTTTATTTTGCTGTTAACAATTTAGAAACTATCACATCTTTTCATCACAAGAGATGCAACATATATACAAGAAGTATGTTGATTTGCCTTGCTCACTGCAGGAGAGGTGAGCCTCACTCACTCACAAAGTAAGAAGCTGAAAGGAGAATTCACACTGATTTGTCTCTAAGTATCAGCCTTGTTCTGCAGAAATATAACAGAAAAGAAAATGAAGCCAAGACTCACCACTTGCCCTGTGTGGGGGTTCTTATGAGCATAGGGGGGACCTCTAATGTGGTTCCACATCTGCCCTGATGTCATTGCTAACACAAAACACTGAAAAGGAAAGAAGAAACACTATTTCATACAGATTATTTTTTTCTAAATTTAACTTGGTATTTTTTCATTTCATACCAAAACATACTGATTTGGAATACAACCTTAGGCTAGACATCATCCCTTATTTGTACAAAAGGCATCTAATCAAGCATCCACTGAGCTGAAAGGACCAAGATCAAATAATATCATCAGTCTCCCACAAGGTAAAATTAACTGCACCTCATTTTCCTCCAACTCATTTAAGCATCTTTAAACACAGAATCTTTTAAAGACTTGAATTGCTACAAAGCCATGACAGCAGGCAGACAGGAGCTGTAACTACTCACCAAAGCAGCAAATGCCCAGCCTGTTTTGTTGTACAGGAAGTCCAGGTTGCTGCCACGCAAGTACACGAGGCCCCCGATGACAGCCAGGAGCAGCCCCAGCATCAGCGGCCCCGCGTAGTTGGGCGGCCGGATCACACGGATCTGGGCAGAGCACACTGCAGTTATTCTCCCAGCAGCACTGCACATCATATACATTATAGCTGCACTCCTGCCAAAAGCCTCACAACACATTGGAGCAGAAAAACCATCATGCACGCTAATTTTTTTATGCAATAAATCTGACTTGGGAAGTAAGTAATGCTTCTTCCCTCATTACTGTAGCTTCAGTTTTACACACCTTTACACTGTTAAAAGACTGCTTTAGTTCCTTAGGAACAGAAGAGTGAGAAGGAAGGAGTTTTACCATCTTCTCAAATACAGAATCACACGAAGTATCAGAACAGAGAACCTAAGGAAACTTAAAGAGGCAGTCGTGTCTGAGCTCAGTTTTGTAGACAAGAGCCCTTCAGAGCCACTCACGGGCCACAGAACAGAAGAGAGCCGCTTGCCAGGGGGCACTCAGCCCCGGGAGAGGCGCAGGGCAGTGGTGGCAGAGCCTGCCCGCGGGTACTCACGTGGACGTCCGTCCTGTCGGCCACCCACCGTGCCAGCTGCTCGGCCGCGAAGCCGCGCACCTGCAGCTCGTACGTGTCGCCCCGCTTGGGCTTCCCCTTCGCGGGGAACGCGATGAAGGTGGGGGCAGAGTTCATGTTCAGCTGCAGCGAGACAGGTCAGAGGGAACACAGCGTCGTCACAACCTCTATCAGCAACAAAATCCCGCTCTAGATCTATCTTGCTACATTGACACTCCTTCATTCAGAGAAAGTAACTCTTCAACTTCACTGACAATGACTTTTTTTTAAAAAAAGATAAACACAGCACACAGCTTGCATTTCTGTATTTCACACACAGTTTTTTGAATCTGTTTCTTCTCTAAATTCTACTTATAATAAGGAAATTTTCAAAATAGGAATACGTCATTCTACAAACCTATAAAGACCATACCTTGATGAATGCATTTTTAATATATCACTAAGGAAAAAATTAATAATAAATA
>VXBX01001148.1:0-11889 GCA_013400415.1 Scytalopus superciliaris
TCGCACGTTGGCCTTTTTAGCCAGCACTGCACTTGCAGCGAGTGTGGGTAGAGCCCTTCCCAAATCTTCCTTTGCAAAGCCTAGCCATGGTGATAATAAGTCATTCTAGGTGTCACTATGAGATGATACAGTGTAGGAATATATTTACCTTATGCCATCTACTTAACCTTTGTAAAATATTTTTCTTATACCAGACATTACAAGGCTCTTGGTCAGTAGGGAACTCTTGGATGTCTTTAAAGAATGTGCTTAACTTGTTAACGTGTAACTTCCAGCTGTGTATAATCTGTTGCCTAAATTCATATCTGAGGGGTCATACTGAATTTAGTAAAATTAAAATATTCTTCATGTTAAATGCCTTTTTAAATGCATCATAACATTATGCATATATCTTATATAACAGATGGAATTCTGTGAATAATCTCTAGAATTTATTAATGCTTGTCTAGTGCATGTAAAGGTTAGTCTAGGCTCTTTATTAATAGCATACACATGCACTCTGAAGAGATTTTAGTGTCTTATTTCAGTAATGACTAGGGGGATAAAAGGCCACTGTTTTCCAGATGTAGATAATAGTGTTGCTCAGAAATCTGAATATTTATATATAAAAAGGAGAAGTAAAATTAACTATTTGGTTTTTATCAGGATTTTAATTTTGTGGACATGAAATAAGCTTTAAATGTTGGGAAGTTGTACTGTTATGCTCAGGCATGGTGAGATAACCATCACTGGCTAATGAGTGCCCATGCAGCTGCTCTGTCATTCTCTTTCTCAGGGGCAACAAATCAGTTTAGTCAGGCCATGGAAGAAAGGTGTCAGATATTTACTCAGTTTGAAACCCTGAATATTTTTCTAAGATTTTGGAATCAGTGGCTGGTATGTGTCAATATAAAATCTTAACCTTAAATTTAGTTTTAGTATTGCAATATCATGTCTTTAACTGAAAGTCCCATGCTACAGGACATACTCTGCAGAGTGAAAGGGAAGTGTTTCAGAACAGTAGGTAACATGGTAAAATGGCTATTTGCATCACAGAAAAAGTAGCTTTTAGCAGGGCAGTTGCCATTAAAGTGCTACCCAGGAATAATTTTATTATGTGAAAGGTTCTAATTTTGCTGTGTGCTGCATCCCAGGAAGTGTTTCCATAAGTGTTTTTCGCATTTCCTAAGAAAATTTTCTGAGTTTAATTTTATGTTTGTTACTTTTGTGGTTTTTGTAGCTTCTTGAGAAGCCAAAAAATGTCAGTACTTAAATTAAAACTTGAGGCTTATGTCAAAACACAATGAAACCTACTGAACATAATGTTCGGTCTAAAATACCCTTTGGGTGACCATAAGCAGTACTTGGGCTTGAAATGGCAACAAATGTTCTGAAATTTCAAAATAGGCAAAAAGCCTTGAACTGACATTTTGAAAGCTAAATGATGATATAATAGACATATTATTATAATAGACATAACACTGTTGAAGTAGTAGATAGTATTTACACATATACCATATGAAACCGTACCTCCAGAATAATTCAAATTTATATTGCTGCCATAATGCAGTGCTGTGAATAGTTCAGTTCATGGGTGCAATCACATGGCCCTAGTGATGCACAGTCAGGTTTGCAATTATGCAAGTGCAATAGTGGAATTAATGTTCTAAACACTGTATTTCTTTAGGAGATTTAGGTTAGTTATTAGTGAAAGGTTTTTCACCAGAGAGTGGCTGAGCATTGGAACCAGCCCCTCCGGGCAGTGGTCATGGCCTCAAGCCTGCCAGGGCTTAAGGAGTGTTTGAACACTGCTCGTAGGCACATGGTGGGATTATTGGGGGCCTCTGTGACATTTTGCAGATGCTTTGTCTAGGCATTGAAAATTGGCTCCTTTTAATTTCTTTTCTTCTCATTTTCAAGGAGTTGTTGAAACATGGAATCCTTTGGGTTAGAATGAATCTTTAAAGATCATGTAGTCCAGCCCCCTTTACCATGGGAAGGGACATCTTCCTCTAGACAAGTGATCTCAGAGCCCCATCCAACCTGGCACTGAAGACTTCCAGGGATGGGGTATCCACAGCTTCTCTGGGCAACCTGTTGCAACCTGTTGCAATGTCACACCACCCTCACAGTGGCTTCCACTTGATGTCATTGGCTATAACTCTTTGGATGTAGCCACCTAGCCAGTTTCTTATTCTTCCAATAGCCCATCTGTCAAACCCACATCTCGCCAATTTTGTGGTAAGAACCTTTTAGAGGACTGTGTCAAAGGCCTTACAGAAGTCTAGAAACATGACTAGTTGCTCTTCCCTTGTCCATTGACACAGTTACTTCACTGTAGAAGGTCATGAAATGAGTCTGGAAGCATTTGCCCTTGATGTAGCCATGTTATCTGTCTAATTATCTTCCTGCCTCCCTATGTTTCTATATGTCTTTCAGGAAGATCTTTTCCATAATCTCACTGGGCAGGAAGGTGAGACTGGTCAGTAGTGCCCAGGGTCCTTCTTTTTACCTTTTTAAAAATGCAAATGATGTTTTCCTTTTTCCAGTCCCTGTGGAATTCACCTTGCTGCCACAACTTTTCAAATATGATGTTGAGTGGCTTGGCATGTGTATCAGCTATTCTCTCCCTCAGGATCCTGGGATGTGTCTGGCTGTGTTGCTCAATACTTCTGATGTGAACTTTTTCTCTTACGGTTTTCTCTCTTCTGATTATAGCATTCTGGCCTGTTGAAATCTCTGGGAATAAAAGGATCAACTTTTTACAACCATCCTCCATTTTTCTTGTGAAACATTGCTTATTATTAGTATTTGTTCAAATGAAATATTTAAAATTCCTATAGTAAAAGGTTAGATATTGCTTACATCTACTTTCTGGTTCTTGATAAGAAATTGAAAAAATATTAATCAAAATATGACGAGAATCAACTTCATACATACATTGTTCAAGTGTAATTCCCAGTTTCCTTCCTTGGGAATTTCACTGTTGTAGTAGCATTTTGGTTACCACTAAGTCTTCTAATGTAAACTCCCATCATGCAGCCCGTTATCCTTTCTTTATACCTATGTAATCCCTCCTTTGTAAACCTCTAATCAAACCAAACCAACATTCATGAATACTTTGTATTTGTAAGGCTCCTTTACACGAATGATAAAGGTTTTGACCTGATGATTTTGTGGAAAGCTTATCTTCAAAGCCTTTCCTGTTCTGTCAAGGAATGTGTAAGAGGATACAGGTTATCAGGCTTATTAAAGAATTTTTAGTGTATACACTCTCTGTTTCCGTATCATGACAAGAATCTTTTCCACCTTCTACTCATTCCATGTATTTTCATGTCTTTGTTTTATCATCCCAGCTCTAGAAATTGTTTGCCTTGTAAATTTCAGTTATAAGTGCTTAGGCTGGTATCTTACAAAGTGTTCTGGAGGTTGTTTTGAAGTATTTGAAATAAAGGTAACCAAGTGATGGAGGTCTTGAGGAGTAATTACTCCTAGAGTTTACTTACAGTATACAAAATTCTTTTTTTCTGATCCAGGAACATGTGCTTCTGGTGTTGAAAAGTTGGTATTTATGGCACTCTTAGCACACGCACATTAATTGTCCACAGAGTACAGAAAATTTCTCTGAACCAAAACCCACCTTATGAACAGTTGGAATGAAGTTATCCTTCAAAAGGGTTCTTCACTCACTACAGTTACTAACCCTTGGATCAAAACACAGCATACATTTAAAGTTTAAATATAGTTTAAAATGTAAGCTGTTCTTCTGAAGATCTTTTTTTAATGTAAACCAGTGAAAAATTTCCTAAAACAAATATGAAAATTCTAGTCAAAGTCCTAGTAAGTATTGGGAATATTGTAAATTTTATTTGCATTAAAATTGCTGGACAGTTTGACAATGAAAATAAGTACTTCCATAGAGAGAGAAACATTTTATATCTGATAAAATTTTATCAATGTTTTAAGGTCTAATCCTTATTGTAAATTAACTGTAGTTCAGCAGAAATCAGGCGCTCATTGTCGTGTGAGTTTTTATTAGACCCAGCAAGGTGAGGACCAACAGACCAACAGAAATCACAACTGTGGTATTCTTTGCACAGTTCTCATATACCTACACACATGTGTCCAGCTATCAGCCATTTTCTTCCAGAACTGATGTCTCACATATTTATGGAAAGATCATGGCATTAAAAATGGGTCTGTATATGGAGTCAGGAAAAGAGCAGTTGTTCTGTCTCTACAAGTCCATCACCATGCAATTCCAACATATGTGAGGGATCTTACAGTGACTACAAGTCAGCTAGTACCCAGTATCTTAAGTTCTGCCCACATGCTGGAATTCCTAAATAATTTTTGACCAGGCTCGTACACTTCAAAGCACCTGATTATGAAGTTTCATAGTATTTCTAAACGAGTATATAGATACTTTTCTTTGGACAGAAGATCTTTGTAGCTAGTTGTGTTTACTCCTCAATGCATCACACATCCTTATTGAAGTTACTTACATTTTAACACTGACTGCTCAACTCCAGTAGTATTGCTGGTGCAATGGGTAGTGTCTTTTGGTGGGAGGTAGAAAAAGCCCATAATTCTGGAGAGCAGTTACTGTTTGCTAGGAAATGCCAGGTAGAGCTTTGGGCAATATAAGAGAAGTAATAGGGTCAAGTACTTCTCTTACGAGAAGAACTCATGTGACTGTATATGATCAACTACAGAACAGCTACAAATTGGTTCTGTCCTTTAAAAATGCCACACACATTAGAAGACTGCTGTAGTTCTAGCAGAATGATCACTAGTGACATAGTGTATGTTACTATGCAATTATGTAAGTTATGTAAGTAACTAGTAATGGTCATTGTCTTACCTATACTCAGACACTGGGTGTGAATGGAATGTCTCATCCAGAAGTCTTTATCATAAGCAGTTAAGGATTAAATGAATTTTTTATGCTGAATTGGGACCTGGGAAGAACCATCAGGAAAAGCTGTTTCATCATTGTGGGTGTGGTTTGTTGTTTTTTGTTCGTTTGTTTGTTTTGTTGTTCTTGTTGTTTTTGTTTTGTTTTTTTGTCTGTTTTAGTGCAATCTGTGTTAGGTAGTGAATTCTTTCAGAGACAGTCTTTTTAATCTCTTTTTAAAGATGGTGGAATTGGGAAGCACAAATTATTGGTGAAGGGCTTACGAATGTCTTTTTGGTGTGAAGGAGACAATATTGCTGGTTTTGCAGTCTGGGTAAGCTGCTTGAAAGCTTTTAGATGCATTTCAGAGGGTTAGTTGCGTTAGATCTTCGCATATATGAAGATGAAGTAACTGAGCATTCAACTCAACAAAAAGTAAGAGGAGAGTTAACTGCCGAGTTTTTATATGGAGTGTATGAACTGGCAACACAGATTTGACTGACAGGTTAATATATTCTGGAGACCGTGAACAATTTTCCTCTATTAGTATATTTTTCATGAATTATCCTCTCCCCACCCCCTTTTTTTTCCCTCTAAGACACTAATTTTACTATTTTATTTATTTATTTATTTATGTGCATATGAGAGGTTTTGCAGTGGCAAGATGAGTGATGATTAGCACTGCTTGGTGTGTCCATGTGCTCTTCCCAAGATTTAAGGTTAGAACAGGTTCAGTGAAAGAGCCCTTCCTTTTTAAAAAAAAAGATTAAGGCGTGTCTGGTAAGCATTTGTTCTGTTTGAAATCTGAAGAAGAAAATAGTGACTAAAGAGTTATCAATGACTTTTTTAATCACCTTTATAACATCATCAGGATGGTATGTTTTGTTAGGCTATATTGGTAAGTCTGATGAGCTTTCCAACAGGCAGTGTTGAGTGTGGTGAGATGGCAGGTTGGCCACTACTTGGAGCTGTAGGATGGAGAAGGCTAGTGAGGTATTGAGATGTTAGTTAGCAGAATTTGAGTGGTGGGAGAGGAGATGGAGACTATCAGGTTGTCCCCAAGTTGGCTAACAGAGCCTGTAAATGGAACACAGGACTGACCCACAGTGTGTCTGGGCCTGCAGTCTCTGTATTGCTAATACTGTGCCTTAAAAATAAATTAATGTGTTTAACTCTATAGGAAGTAGAGTGTGACACTCTGCTGGTTGATGTACCAAAAGGCACAAAGATTATACTTCTGGGTCTCATAATGAGAGTGTATATTGTTTGAATTACATTAAAAAAACCCAAGATCCCTAAAACAGCTGTTGTGCTATTTAAGAAGTAATGACTATGTAGACTATATTTTTGAAGGGGAACATGAAGCTTAATTATTCTTTTGATGAAAATTACTGTGGGTAAACATAAGAACTAAACATGTTTTGTCACTGTATTGATTACATTATGTGTTAGTTGAAATTTGATGTGAGAATGTAGTTCATTAAAAATCTGTTTCCTGTTGCTAGGAAAAAAAAGGAACAGTTTTTTTCCTTGAGAAATCTTGTCTGTTTGCATTATCTCCCATTTTTACTGGTTTTGGTGTTATATTTGCAGGTGATAATGAAGGCATAGTCATATAAAACAAAAATTCTGACTGGAATAATAAAATCTTGCTGTAAAGCATTGTAACACTTCACTGATAAAACACTCTTCATGTATGTATAAAAAAAGAATTTTCTTAATTGCTGGAACAGAAGGTTCAGTCTTCCTGCATTAGTAGCCCGGTTAGATCCATAGCAGGGAAAACCTAGAGCACTCTAAAAGTAAGAAAAAAATGATTCATTAGTAATTAAATTCTTTTTTCAAAATAAAATTACTCTGTATCCCTACATATATACTTCTCTTAGATGAGAATCTTTTTGTACCATCTCTAAATGGGTGTGTTTTTTTGAGTTGTGTTATTGGGAAGAGCTCTATTGAAATTTTTGACCTGTGTATGGTTCTGTCTGTGTATATGAGAGAAATTTAAAAAAGAGGGGGAAAGAGGTCTTACGGACAGCTCTAGTTGCATGTGAGTTTGCATATAAAGGTTGAGAGATTTGTGGGAGCAGGCTTATGTATTCATGCAGGCTCCACTTGCAAATTTCTTAGCTTTTTTTTTTTTTATAAATTAAATAAGCAGCCTGGCAAAGACATACAGAAGCTAAGGAAATAAATCATAATTTGACTTCTTACTACAGAAACTAATGGCTTTTCTATCAGAAATTGTGTCAAAAGTTATCAAGGTCCATTTAGTAATGCATAGTAACAGTGAAGTTTAATTAGAAAATAAAGGTAGGGATTGTTAGTAAAATAATAAAATACCATTTTTAGCTAAATGTGTGAAGTTTCACCGATGACCACTGTAAGTTCAAGAGTGCAATTATTTTTAACAGGTATATTTAAAAAGTGACATGTATAGTGTATGGAATTATGTAAAATTTTTGCATATTGGAATTTAAACCTAATATTTGTACTGTGTTATTAAACTCTAGCTGATTCATACATACTCTTCTTGAATTTTGAACAGTGTGTGATATTCTTAACAGAACAACAGCTAGATCTTACCAGCTGTGGACAGTGATTAATGCAGTGAGCAAGGAAAGCATAGCATGCATGAAAGGAGAGCATAATGGGGACAAAGGCAGGCACAATGATGATTGTAATGAAGCTGGAGTCCCATGAGGAGTAGCTTCATAATGTTAATTTTGTCTCTTTCTCTCTCTCTCTCTTTTTTATTTATTTATTTTTTTTAATTTAAATTGGTGTTGACCATGACTATTTATTTTTCAGATTATGCTTATTTATTCTCAGGTGGGTCAGCTAGCTTACTTGAAAAGGCAGTGCGCTTTACAGAGATTGTGGACAAAGGTTTAAAAGTAGCAGTAGGTTTCACTTTTAAAGTGGCATGCATAGTTTCATTTATGGGCATGCAGTATTACATACACAGTATTGATTCTGCTGGGCTCAGGTACTCTTCATTAAAATCACATTCCTGTCTTATCTTTTTATTATTTTTAATTCTGATGGGATGCTGAATTTGCTCCATTCTTGCCTCATCCGGAATGTTTTAAAGTAAAATACAAATCAATTAAGTGTAGCATCCAGTGAAACACTAGGGGTTGATCACAGAAGTGGTGAAAGCTAATTCCTGTTCTCAGGCAGTAATAAAGTAATGTTACCATGAATCAATATGAATTAACATTTTCTCAGAAATCGTGTTAGTCTGTATAGCACAGTGACAGTCTGTGTTTTTTCAATAGAAATTACAGCTGTGAATACTCACAGCAGAAATGTACAGTAGCAAGAAGTCGCTGAGTGTTTCTATTTGAATAGACATTCTCACTCTGCATTTATTTTGAGTAAATTTATTATAACTTCTTCTGTCCATTGGTGAAAAATGTGAAAATGAAATTAAAAAGAACCCAAACAAAAAACAAACCACAAGGAAAACAAAAAAACCCAACAAATCCCACTACTGATAGGAATGAGTTGAATAAAGACATTTGACAGGAACTAAGTGGTGAAGGTACCGCATAAAAATGGCACACCAAAACTGAGGTAGTCAGTGTGTTTTTTCTTGAACTACAGTTAATTTGATTGTAGCAGAGTTGGAGAAACCTAAAAATGCATTTGGCATAGTAAGCATGTTTCTTCTTCTGAAGCTAGGTCAAGATTGACTTTCTTACTGTATTCTATCATAAATCAAATTTACTTGCTAAATAAGATATTTAGACTGGATGATCGACAGATGGACTTGGTGATCTGAAGTGTCTTCCAACCTTGATGGTTTTGTAAGATTAACTGTTGAACACTGTGGTGGAGCCTTTAGAAATTGTAGCTGAACCTTTACATAGCACAAAACTTGCTATGAGAGAACCTGCACTTCTGCAGACAGTGGTTAGATGGTGTTTTTTGGCTAAAAATATGATGATACACAGACATACAGCTTTATTCCCCTAGTACCTGCACAAATGCTTACCTTTTGAAAGGAATTGTTTTTCCTTTTTCATTTCAACTCATTTAAGCTTACATCAACCTTCCAAAAGCAATTTTTGTTTAAGACCATTAAGCACTAATGTTTTGTTCCTGAAGTCTACCAGCATAGAAATTATTTTTTTCTGTGTGTTCTTTATTACATTATGGCAACTGCTACTGTCATTGTATCATGGTGGGGTTAATAATCCTTCTGACTGAAATGTGGTATTTCAAGCTTAGATTATTTCAGTGCCTCAAGAAAGTGTTCTGCAAAAACTGTTTCCAGTTAAATTTTATTTCACCTCTTGTTGCATAGGTGTCAGAAATGGCTAATGAAGATAGTTGGTTTCATCACAGAAATAAATTATATTAGGTGACATACTAGAATGATCCAATGATTTTATACAGGTAACTGTCAGCAACTATGAGACATTTGTAATGTTCAATTCCTGCTTATGTGGCTGGATTTGAATTTATCATCTAGAGAAAGGACACACTGTCATTTTCTATGCATGCCAATGGTTGTCTAGCTCAGCAAGTCTCAGATTAATTATTCTATCTTTATTTTATAATGCAGATATATCTATATTGGAGTGTCTATAGATACAGTATAAATAGAAAAGATTATTTCAAAATTTGGTAAATTAATTCTGTTTCACTTGAGAAGTTGTCTCCTGGTTCTTTTTTGCTTTTTTCTTTTCCTTAGATGCTAATCATTTTCCAAAGTGCAAAAGTGTGTCTGATGACCATCAGTTGGAAAAAAAAAGGAAATTGTTTTTTATCTGTTTTATCTAGACACTTTAATATCTTCAGTGAGAATTATTTTTGTTTATTAATAGGTGGTGACAGCAGTAGAGTTTTATGTCTAGGGATACAGCTAAAGTTGAACAGCATTCCATCCTTCTGTAATAGAAACTTTCCACTCCTTAAAATGGGGTTTGTCATGTGTCTGAACTGTAGATATAAAATAGGGAACAACATGATGGTGTACATTTTGAACTAGGTTTTGTCCTTCTTCAAGTGGGTATTGTTTTCTCATCTCTAAATGTACGGCATATAAAAGTGACCCAAGGGAGCCAAACCTTTTACGTGCTTTAATAAGCCAGGTGCTATTATTAAAGACCTATTAATGGTTTTATTGCAGTTCTAATTGGATATTAAGAAATACCATCTCTAAATTATACACAGCTTATAGGCTTATTGCAAGTTTGGTTTCACAAGCAGAGGAGTGGAACAGAGTTTTAGGTTCACAACAGTAGTTGTAGGATCTACATTTTTACTGATTTCTGCATAGCATTAAATCACATTTTGAAACACACAGGCTTAACTTGGAAAAATACAGCAGACTGTCATTCTCCCATGAAGCAATAAGCTCTGCAACTTCAAGCAAATGCAGGTGAGGGGTAGCACAACACAGGGCGTAACTGAAGCCAGAGCATGGCTTCATGTCTTAAGGGTCACGTTTAACAGGTAAATTTCAGCTTCTTTAATAATCATGGTGATTGTGGGCAGAATTACGTAAGTAGATGAACTGGTGTTACTAATGTTGAATTTTGTCATGGACAGAGATGCACTACAACAGGTGAAGCTACATAAAGAAAAAGGTACTGTTTTGACTAAAGTCTGGGGTTCAGTCTAGACCCTATGTACATTTGCAATTGCTAATAATTTCTGTCAAAAACATGTATTTTGCATGATGCTTACATTTATTTATTTTTGCAGTAGTTCTGGAAAACACATTAAAAATTCTGGGTAGAGTTATGTGGTACTTGTATTTCAGTGTGTATCAGCTTCTCCTGATCTTGGGTTAAAGTGAAATACTTATGGATCAATGCTTTTTTAATTTATACATGTTGGGCAAAAGAACACTTTTTCAATCAAGTATTGCTTTTATGATATAACTAAACAAGTACTGACAGAAAAGAAAACAATTACTGTTCCATCCATATTAAATAAGGCTAGAGGTTTTATAATTCATTGTTACTACATATAAGGGGAATAGTTTCTGTCTCTGCATTTGAGGGGAGGTGATGTGAAATAGAAAGGTTCCCTTTGTGTTGTTTTAGAAGTTGCTATGTTCAAAAAATATGTTTATTGTTACTGTTTCCCATATTTTAAAACCTAAAAGTTGTTAAAGTCTTGGAAAGACAGGTGCAGAAAAGGCTTTCTGTACTATTTTTTATGTTCTGTGGAAATCACTGAAATTGCTGAAAAAGCAGTAATAAATGCAGGCCTTCTTTTAAGTTAAGTGAACTGAAACGGGGGGATTATGCAAACATAAAAGTTCTTTTTTGAAAAAGATTCCTAATAAATTAATTTCAGCATAACAAATTCAGGCACTGTAAATTGTGACCTGTTAAATTTCCTTGGTAGTCATGGAAGTTGTATTTGAATTCCTAATTTAAGGATCTAGAAACTCTTTGCATTTTGATAAGTTTTGAAATAAAAAAATCAATAAATATTTTCTACCAGTAACAGAGCCCCTAGTATAACACAATACTGTAGCTGAGGAACAATGTTTAATCAAGATTGTTGCTTAGATTTTTTTTTTTAATGGGATTTATCAATTAATTGAAGTTTAAGGCTTTTATTGTCTCTTAAATACATGGGGGGGGGGTGTTTCAGTCTGTAATANGGGGGTTTCAGTCTGTAATAAGATACACTTCAGTTAGGACTCTTTGGACAGGATTATAATGAATATTAGTCTAAATGACTGAACTGAAAATAGAAGATCAGGGTACAAAACTGGATGTCAAGAAAAAAAAACAAATATCTCTGAAATTTTGATTTTTGCAGTTGAAATATGCTGAACACCCATATGTAATGCTAAATCCTTTTTTGAGAATTAGTGTACAACTCAGATTAGTTTTCACTGTAATTATGGCTTTGGTGACAGATGATGAAAAGTTTAATGAAAAGTCAATTACATAAACTACTTGAATCTCATGGAGCTTAATTATAGGGTCCACATTCTAATAAAATTATTTTTCAAGCTTCATTGAAAGGACCTCAGTAAA